>JAUYWG010000055.1:14735205-14749774 GCA_034779775.1 Enteromius afrohamiltoni
ATATCTAATATAATATAATATAATAAGATATAATATATCTAATATATCTAATATATATTATATCTAATATCTAATATCTAATATATATATATATATATATATATATTCAAAAAGAAAAAAAAATATTTTAAATTGTAATAATATTTCACAATATTACTGTTTTACTGTGTTTTTGATAAAAACAATTGCACCCTTGGTAAGCAAAAAACATTTAAAAATTGGAATTATTCCAAACTTTTGTCCACTGTTGTTTGTTTGTTATGTATATTATTTTAACGCTTTCCACTAAGTAAACCAAAACAAAACTTGTACAAAACAATCAGCCTAAGCATTGGTTTCGAGTTGGAAGATCTGTCTGGTATACAGTTCCCATGAAATACATTTTGCCTCTATAATAGCCTGTGACACTGCTTTCTCTGATTCAGCACTGTTAATATAACGGGTACACTGTTCAGAAACATAATACCTCTCACAGAGATGCTGGGTTAGGGAAAAAAAGGCTTTCATCCAAGTCTGGGCCTTCCTACTGAAGTTTTCTTCCTCCCATTCGTCCTCCCACGGGTTTGTCAATGGGCTCATAGATCTGCAAGGTTTCAGTTTTCACCAGAGGTACTGTTTGGGGTGCATTTTGTTCCAAGAGACCTCCTCCATTCTGTCACTCTTGCTTTTCTTTTTACAGTTCAACACTACTTGAGCTCATCAGTTCTCTTGCTACCCTGGCCAAGTGAATACTAAACTGCTTGAAACTCCAGGCCAGAGCCGTTTAGGATGCATACACGCATCAGCTGGTATTCAGCACTTCACTCAACTCTTAAGATTTTTGAAATGAGTCTCTTGCAAAAATGCAGAAAAGAACAGTTATATTTGTAAAAAAATTATCATTCAAAATAACTTTTCTATTATAATACATTTTCAAATGTAATTTATTTCTGTGATGGAAAAGCTTAATTACTTCAGTAATTCCTTCAAAAATCATGTTTGTAAGAATAGCCAACAATGGATCAGAATTATACATTTGTCTTTTATGCAAAAAATCATTAGGATATTAAGTAAAGACTACTTTATATATATAAAAAACCTAACTTGATTAGTAATGTGCATTGCTAAGGACTTCATTTGGACAAATTTAAAAGTGATTTTTTTTTTTTTTTTAATTTATTTTTTGCACCAGATATTAAAATGGTTGTATCCCAGCCAAGTATTGTCCTAACAAACCATACATCAATATAAAACATATTAATTTTGCCGTCAGAAGATGTATAAATCTCAATTTTAAAAAAAATTACCCTTATCACTGGTTTTGTGGTTCAAGGTCACATGTATGTATAAACCTGTCAGAGAAGTTTAGATCAATATTTTATGATTTATGACTGCCATCAACATGACAGTAATTCCGCATGCTGTTTTACCAGTGCTGACAACAAAAATATCAGTGATTGTTAAGATCAGTCTGCCTTTGCGTATCTCGCATACAGATTATATTCTCCCGAGTGTGTCTGGTTGAGGAAGAGAGGAAGTGGTAGTGTGCTCTTCCTGTCTGGAATAGATCCCCTGATGCAGCGCTGTATATGACTTTCTGCTTATCTCTCCGAAAACCTCTGTTCCTGCATTGAAGATATCAGTAGTTTGCTTTCTGATTTTACTACCAGCATAGGAACTTTGTATGTGTTTTAACACACATTGAAGAGATCTGTACAGTGTGTGGACCCATTTTTTCTTTTACGTTTGGTGAAAAATGCCTGCACATTTAACTAAGAGAAGCCTGGGTTAAGCTCTGCAAAATTACACTCCCTCACCCTCCAAGGAGCCACAAAATATCCTTCATTTCCCATTTAAATGCTCCACCCAGTCTCTGCTCTACATCCTTCAGGTTCACTAACTTTAGACCCCTATTAGTATGGACAATAAGATTTGAACTAAATACACGTTGACATACTTAGCACTCTGTAGTGTGGTCTTCCAAGCAATCATTAAGATAATTAGGAGAGGAAAACTAAATAGCCCCCTTTCCTCTCTCTCTCTTTCTCTCTAAGTTCCACCAGTGAACTGTGATTTAAGTCTAGACGTCTGCACGTTAATTTCCTGCTGAGTTCTGAGTATTTTACAGCTTCTTAGGTGCTTCAGTGGCTTGGCTCAGTCTGAAGTGAGTATAGAGAGTAGGAAAGACCTGTAGATGATTGACAGATCTGAGGATGGGAACAGAAAGCTGGGTGAGGCGCAGGGTGAAGGTCACTTGCTTCAGTGTTTCACCTCTTTTCCTAATAAACACTGATAAATTACGGTAATCCCTTAAGGCTTTGAGGAAATGTAGCAGCCCCTTTTTGGACTACCTTAATATTGACATGCAATGAGGTTAGCTGCCATGTACTTGTTAGGAACATTACTTTCCTTCTCCTTAAAATGAACTGTAATATGCATTGTGCTGTGCTCAAAGGCGATGATACTAACTTGGATATTTAAATTCTGAATGACTGCAGGATGTACCTAAAGCAGCATAATAAAAAATGCTACAATACACACCTGTCCTCCAACATGTCCTCTAACTAATAGGCCAATATAGGTCATTTGTACAATAGTGGTGAAAAAATTCATGACGACAGACGAAATATCCCACTGTCATTATTTTTACGCCCACTAGAGGGTGTGTACCTTTAAAACATAAACATAGGTTATAATAAATTGCACAAACCACCTATAGAGTCGTTTTTAATAAAAATGTGCTACGCTCAGATATTAAATGTCTGTTTTAGCACCACTCTCTGGACATTTCACTTTGAAACTGCAAAGCATGCACATAGTTACTGGATTGCAGAGGTGTGTTTCTTATTGTAGTTAAACATAGTCTCCTCAGCTGACTGGGATTACAGCTGAACTGAACACATGACTGCTGTTCAGCTTTAGCCTGATCTCATGTTGGATATTAGCTAGAGTTGAAACACTTCCTTATACTGTAACTTTTGGTAAAAATGCATACTTTTGGTTATATTTTACCACACCTGAGTTGAACTCTCCCAGCCTGCCCCTGTCTGTCCCATAAGTAGATTTGAATCATTTTAGTAAACTAGTCTGTAAGTTTAATTTAAATAAACAATTTGTTGATCAAATAAATAATTGACACACAATGTGAATTTGTTCTATTTAATGTTACCATAATTTAGAAAGTGTTTCTAAATATAAAAAGGTAACATCATATTATAAAGATATCAACTCCCTATGGCTTCAGTATACTACATTTAGTTTCTTTTTGTTAGCAGCTTGTAGCTTGGTAAGTTTAAAATTAGCTTATTTAACACAGAAAGATGAGAAGTTTCTCATAAGTTCAAGGGTGTTAATTGAATAATTAAAGCTGCAAATGAATGTTTAACATCTTACAAAAGTTCTTCATGGTTCAAACCATTAACACTATCCAAATGGAAATAACCTGGCATGAAAGCAGATACTGCAGTCTTGATGTAGACTATGAGCAAATACAACCTGAAAGAGGATGACAGACACTTCACATCACCTCAGGAGTTTGCTGACAAGTAGCTCTAACACATCTGTCATCATCTCTGTCAGCTTTTAAAGCATTTTCCCTTGGCCTGTTAGTCATCACTGTGCTCAGAGATTGATGGAGCTGTGAGGGTACAGCCGAGCTGAGATGACCCCGCACATGCCTTTACTTGTCTCAAGCTTTTTTTGACAACTATCTCCACAAAGATCAATGAGAAATATTTAGCCGTATATCAATATCATTGTACTTTAGCAATGCAAACTCTCATGGATTGATTACACTGCGATTCTGAGTTATTCACAAAAGAAATCTGCTCAGCCACAAGCATTTTCATCAAACACAAATGCTTTAAAAGGATAAACAGTTCATGTTTCGCAGTCACGAGTGAGCTGGGAGCCAGTTGGACCGGGATGGATTTGGACCGTTTCAGGCCCACCCAGAAAATCCAACTCAGCAGAATGTTGGCTCAAACCCACTTTCTCTCTCCCACAAAAATACTGTCACAAAACCCTGAAAGTGAGGCACGGCTTACTTAGTTGTATGACCCCTGTTTTTCTTAGAGAGGTCACATCAGTGGAATGTTCTCAATTACCCTCAATGTGAACCTAATTGTGATTTATTGCTAGAGCAGCACTGTACTGTGTCTCTATCCATGCATCATCAGTTCACACCAATGACTCTGCAGAAAGAGAGAGTGAGAAAGAGAGGACAGCTAGCGAGCAGGTGGATAAATGAAAAGATAAAAAAATTGAAAATGAGTATCAAAGGACTTTTTAGGAGAAAACCAGAAAGAAGATGTACATTTGATTATGTAACTGAGAGGTTACTTTGGGCACGGTACATTTCCTGTGGCATGTGAATGGGTTTGTTTTCAAATCTTGTCAATCTCAAATTCCGCAGTAGAGCCGTAATCAGAATGATGCTGGAATTCAGTCAGTTGGGAAGGGATATCCATCTGGTGCAAATTCCCTCTTGCCATCATTTGTTAATTGTTATCAATCAAACCTATGCTTATCAGGACTAATGAGCAGAGGCCCAGAAACTTCCCGCCTGAAATCCCTCTGCTATTGTTGCACACACACACACACACACACACTACATACATCTGAGTATTTGTCCGTAACCACAGCAACTCCACCGGAGTCACAGAGACACAATGTATTCATTACGTTTTTTTTCACTGTATAATAGACCTAAAAACACTTAAAGGCTCACAGATGCCAACCTCTGCCAACACTGCCTTCACTAACAACAAAGGACCAAAGAGTGCCATGGTATGACCATTTTCCTGCTCAAGTATCACATTTCATATTGGAGTGCATATCTGGATGCTACATTCTTTATATAGCATATTTGCAGACTATAGTAATCTGATTATAATATTACAAAAGAATTCTATTTTTCAATTTTAAACAAATGTTATGAACTTTCTTTTCATTATTGTATCTCAAAGAAAAGTATATCATAATTTCATCAATATTTTTTAAGATAATAAAAATGAATGTTCTTGAGGAGCATATTAAAATGATTTCAGAAGAATCACGTGACACTGAAGACTGGAGTAATGATGCTGAAAATTGATGAACAAAATGACATTTTATTTTAAATTTTGATAATATTTCACAATATTACTACACTTTATGTTTGATCAAATAAATGCTGTTTTGGTGAGCATAAAAGGCTTCTTTCAAAACTTTCTTTTCCAAACTTTTTCCTCTATTCACAGACAAAAATTTCAAGAAAGTTACCGCTGAGTAAACGCTGAGCCTAGGCCTCTGGTGTGTAACACACACATGCACATTGAATCCTTACCTTCTGGTTGAGTCCCCTCTTCCTGATCATGCGAGCGCTCTCTGAACCAGATGCCGACAGCAGAAAGAAACAGAACAGCAGAACCGGCACAAACCCAGTCTGGATCTGACAGCCCGGCATGATCTCACTTTTTCTGCCTGACTGTCTTTCTTCTTCTCTCTCAGCAGTCCTCAGACTTTTAAAGTTGTTCCCGTTGAAGGTGCTTATGTTGTGGCTTCTTCCAGCATTTATGTGTTTAAGGTGTCTCTGTCCTGTTGCAGTTACTTAAATTCCTCTAAAAGAGAGTTTCCAGAGCCATAAAGACGACAAAGAGAACACTACAATAGAAAAAGTCAGGAAGAGAAGTCAAAGAAAAAGAAAGAAAAAAAGAGACAGCTGTCTATGCATCGGTTATTCTGAGGAGAGGGTTAAATGTGTCTACTGACACGAAAAGCACATGGTTACTCAGAGAGAGGGAGGGAGGGAATGAGAAGAGAGGGAGGGAAAGAGGAGGATGAAAAGACAAAGTTAGGGGAATGAGATTTTCATATACTTCCTTTGGCCAGGCATATTTATCAAGTAATTTTATGACAAACTTGTCTTCATCTGGAAAATACATCTGTGAAGTATAGGCCTATGGAAAAAAAGAAAACCAAAAAAAAAAAAAAACAGCAGGAAAGCTCATATTTCACACATTTGCTTGTGTCTTAAGAAAAAAGTTATTCCTAGCACAATTATCCTGAGGTTTCGCTGCAATCTGTGAGTGTGTGTGCTCATTTGCATGGGATAAAACAGACTGGGTGAACAAGCAGAAAGAATGAAAGCATGTGGTGAATTCTGAGGAAGGGGCCACTGGTCTTTGAAAATTCACGTTCCCTCCTAAAGTAGGACATCCCGCCTCCAGCCCCACACTCTCTGTACCCCTGCTGCAAGGCCTGAGAAAAGAAAAAAAAAAAAAAAAAACCTGAAGGAATGCCAAGTCCATTTTAACCTTTAACACCACTGCTTTTACTGGATGCAGACACCTGTAAAAATTTCAGGGTTTAGACGACATAGACTATATATATATATATATATATATATATATATATATTAAGCTATATGCATAAAATAAAGATTAAAATAAAATGTATTTAACTTTCTAATGACACTATGATTCATGTTAGCAGGTACCCAAGCACATGCTCCACACCAGGGGTCACCAAGTTCGGTCCTGGAGGGCCAGTGTCCTGCAGAATTTAGCTCCAACTCTAATCTAACCCCTGAAGCAGCTAATCAAGCTCTTACTTGGTAAACTTGAAACGTCCAGGCAGGTGTGTTGAGGCAAGTTGGAGCTAAACTCAGGATCAGGTTTGATGACCCCTGCTCTACACTGTACATGATGGGAAGGGGAGACAAAATAGAACTGTTTTAAGTCGGTTTAACACAATGCAGTTGATTAACAAGGGAACCAAACATAATAGTGCAATGAAAATTATTTTTTTTTATCTGAACAGTGTTGGAGAATAATTTTTCTGAGTGTAGTAAGTGGTTCAACCTTAATTTTATAAAGCTACTAACCTTTTGTGTACAAAAATAACGACTTTAACAATTCAGCAATTTCTTAGGGTTTCTTAGACTGAATTCAAATAATCTAACAATTCAATAGTCTACATAAACACTAATGGCAAAATTGCATAGGCTATTGATAGAAGGGTTTTTAAATATTTCATTTGCACTTACTCACCAGAATACACCAGAGTCCTGTTCTTTTCACTCAGATTCATAAAACTTAATTAACAAATTAATAACAAATGTAAGAGAGAATGGCTAGTTAAAATAAATCTGCATAAAAACACCTGTATGGCAAGACTGCAATAAATAAAGTGAATGCACATGTGTCATCTGATGCGCAGCTGCTCTGATTCCTTTGAGCTATGATTTTTATGGAACTCTTATACAGTCAGTGTCTGACCTGCTGAAGCTACGATCTGCAAAGATCAGACTAGGAACACAGCCTCACAATGAAATGAGCACTTTTATAATGATCCAAATATACCTTTCTCTTCATCTGTTGAGTAAACTTGAACCATGTGACCGTAAAACTCCATCTGATGTATGAGAAAAACCTGTTTGTGTTGCTTGTCCTGGAAATTGCCAATGTTTGTGAGGCTGTGATTGGTGAAAAATGTAGCATTTTTGATTTACGTGTGGACAAAAAAAATATGGGGCTGACCTTACTGTGCTCTATATCTATCTTTTTATGTATCCTCCTTTGTAACAAATACCTTTGATTCATGCATGTAGGTGCATGTAGGTGATGTGGGCTTGAGTGTGTGTGTTGTCAGGCACTTGAATGTCTGAAACTTCTAACCAATCCTAGCAGAATTATACTAATTTTCCCGCATGTAAATATGTTCTCAAGTACATCAACAATTGAATTTCCATATTAGAGCCACAACAGGCTGTATCAGTTCTCATGGGTTCATACCAACCTCTCCACAGCTGTTCCTATCAGTCCTGTTCAGGACAGCCCCTCTCATTTGACCCCATAATGCCCACCCAAAACAGGGCAGAAAATAAGAGAAAGAGGGAGAGTGAGAGAGAGGTAAAGGAGAAGAACTACACCTCTTGGGTTTATATAATCCCTCCAGCTTTCCAGATTTTTCTTCTCCAACTTTGATTCCTCGCTGCTTTGAAGTTCACTCTCTCTGTAAGCAGTATGTCTCCTTTGTCTGGCCTCACTTCATAGTGCATCTTTTTCATTCATAATACATATCCCACTTTTTATGAAACATCAAACGCCGAAGGTTAAATGGTCACAAGTATAAATAATAGACACAGTGGCCTCAAAAGATAAACTTATAATAAGGAATAATTGGAATACAGCATTTCCAAATCTGCTAAAAAACATTGGAACCAGATTTATTGGTTTGTAGGAGCCATTTGGTTTGACATTTTGTTATCTTATGAGATTTACAAGTTTTTACCTCATTGTCTGTGTAGAAAGAGCACAGTCTGTCCTTTCTGGTGCAATAATATCCAAGGCTACATTTCCTAAATGTATTGTAAGTACACTGTAGAAACCATTGGTTACAATGCTTTTGGGAAATACAGCTTAGGTCTGTCTGTGTTTGCCTGTCACTGCTGAAAGGTTATATTTGCTGAGTCTGTACATAGTCAGTTCCAGTTGAAGTTTCCTAGCTTTTAAAGAGCTGGTCACATTAATCCGGTATTCTGCCGCAATTATCTGTTCAGTGAAAAACAATTTGTTGTCAATTACGTTACATTTTTTTAGGTAGCTTTCCTTTTGTCTTTATTATTAGATTGAGTCTAATTTAGTTTTCATACTGACGCTTCACTGAATGTTGCCATAATGCATCATTCTGACCGTCTGTTTCTGGGCTTACTGCCTGACACGGACTACACTAAGGTCAAAGTTAAGAGGCCTGGTTTTACGGGTGGAGGGAAATATGGCTGGAGAAATGGATCTGGGATCCGTTATTCCACTTAACTCCATCAACTGTTTCCAATTACAGGACTTCAAAGGACTCATCGCCTCAACCGTGTTTAAAAGAAAGGATGGCTCCGGTCAGAAGAAAACAGCGTGAGTCCTATTTTCTCTCATTACAGCATTATTTCTTTTCTCTTTGGGATTTACTGATGGGATCAAGTGTCAAAAACTATATGTAACGGCCTATGCTGAGTTTCTGCTCGAAATGATAACTTATTTTACAGTAAAATGTCAGTTATAATAAAATTATATTAAAAATACAAATACAGAATAACAATAAAGATAAAATGATAAGAATATGGAATTGTGAGTTTATATCTCACAAAAAAGTCCATAACAACATATATATATATATATATATATATACACTATTAACAATGAATACAAATAAAGTGATTTGAATAACTAACGTTCCTTACATGTTATGTAACATGTAATGTGTGCTTTCTCAGATTCATGGAGAGTAACAAGCATATTGAATTTTATTTCTGTTATTTTCCTTTTTTTTTTTTCCCCCAGTTTGGAAAGCCATTATTCTGTGATGCACACAGACCAGCATGCATAAAACACATCAAAGTGCAGATGTTGGGAACAGATTATTGTGAAGAGAGGAGAGATAAGAAATATGCTTTGATATCTTATAAAGATGGTTTGGCTTTGAACGGTTACCGTTTCATCACACAGTGTAAACAGGAAAGATCTAGACACTACTATCTATCGTGTGGTTTTCTTCAGCAGGATGTGCCTGTGTTTTTATGCCTCCTATGCCTTCAGAAAGACATTTATCTCCCACCGATCCAAGATCAAGCTAGTGTAGGATGTTTTTTTAATATCAAAACAAAATGCATTTTAATTTTTCTTTTTCTTGTTTTATGCTTTCTTAAATGTGCACTCGGTAACTTTGATCTTGCACTGACTAATATGTGACAGTTGCTCCATGTAAAAGAAACAGCATTCATTAGGCTGTTTTAAGCCCATATGAGTTTATACATAAAAAACATAGTTTATTTATAGCATGTATAAACAAATAATGAGAAAAAAAGTCAATTTATAACAGTTTCCCTGTAGCCATCCATCCTGTATTTCTAGTTTCTCACCTTTAGAGGGCGATAAATGAGAATGTTTTCAGAACTGTGGGATTTAGATGACATCCAGAGCTGGAGATGCCACTTTAGGGGGACAAAAAGTCATGTTTCAAACCCAAATTGGTGTAATTTTGGACAGACAGGCTGAAATACATTCTTAATGTCATACAAGAAAGTGCAGTAGATATTGTTTTTGACTGTATGTGATCATCTTTGGCTGCAGCTAAACTGAGTCAGCTCCATTAGTCCATTAAGTCACTGCTCATTTTCCAGAGCTATAGATCTGAAGAAATATTGCTTGTAATGGCATCGCTGTAGGACTACACTAAGAAGACTTCCCAGAAGCCATCAAAAATGTGTCATTAAGAGTGAGAGTTTCCTTCAGGAATAAGGACATGTTGTCAGTTTACACCTTTGACAGTCATCTCTAATTATAATCTCTGCTTTCATGACTGCATTTGTTAGAGCCTCCTATGAACTTTTTCTTGAACTGAAATTTCTGTGATTTAGATACTCATGTCCTTCCCCATTCTCCAAGTTGACATCTTTAACCTTTTCTGTCTCTTTTTTGTTCATCTTCTGTAACACAAGCAGAAAGAGGGCGGAGACAAGAAGAGCCACGCCCGCCATCAGAAAACCAGTGCCATAGTCACCCATTTTGTCTATGAAGATTCCTGTAGAAGGAGTAGAAAATATTTAATA
Organism: Enteromius afrohamiltoni; assembly: GCA_034779775.1. Classification (NCBI taxonomy): domain Eukaryota; kingdom Metazoa; phylum Chordata; class Actinopteri; order Cypriniformes; family Cyprinidae; genus Enteromius; species Enteromius afrohamiltoni. The sequence continues at coordinate 14,745,770 of JAUYWG010000055.1, forward strand.
ACAACAGTTAATTAAGTTTTGAATTTAATTTTCTCTTAAAACAATAGCTAAACATTTGCTGAATATTTACTGACCCTGAGGCCATCCAAGATACGGATGAGTTTTGGAGAAATTCAGCATGACATCAGTTGCTCACCAATGGATCCACTGCAGTGAATGGATGCCGTCAAACAGCTGATAAAAACATCACAATAATACACAAGTGATCCACACTACTCAATGTATTGTACAGTGAAAAGCTAAGTGTTTGTAATAAACATCCATCATTAAGATGTTTTAAACTTTAAAATGTTGCTTTATTCATAATAATTGCTTTCTCCAGTGATTGTGTCTAAATCATGTTCAGGAGAGAAATATGCACACTGTTTACAAGCGAAAACAGCTTTTGATGTGAAACACTTTTTCAGTGAATTAAGCGTTATGGACTTATTATGCCTTAATCATTTTTGGTTTCTTACAAACACACATATTTTCACAGCACGAGATATTAATTGTTGGACAGGCATCAAGTGGATTATTGTGATGTTTTTATCAGCTGTTTGAACTTTCACTCTGACGGCACCCATTCACTTCAGAGGATCCATTGGTGAGCAAATGATGCAATGCTGATCTTGACTAAAACTCATCAACATCTTGGAAGGCCTGAAGATGAGTAAATAGTGAGCAAAAATTCATTAATTAACTATTAATTGACAAACCTCTAAAATAAACCCACAATTGTCTTATTTCCAGTCTACAGTTATAACATTCAGTAAGTAGTTATGACCAGTGGTGGAAATGGCAAGAATTCACTGGAGGGTCTCTATGTTACATTACATGCTATAATGTAAGCATCATTAATGACCTCCTGTGTTTAATAAAAGAGACTGATTAGTGGAATTAAAGAATGATTTCATAAAAAAGTAAATAGATAAATAAAAATTAGAATGATTATGTCACTAACTGGCCTGCTTAGCTAAAAATACTTTTTTCAGGGACAGTACTGCAAAATTTGTAGATTAAATGTTTACAGTTAGTTTTTAATACTACATTATTAAGGACTCGGGAGCACTAGTGGTCCTACTTAAAAAAAATAAATAAATAAATAAAAAATAAAAAATATTATATTTGTGCATTTGTTTGATTATATTTACAGAATATTTTTGTCACTGATTCATCTATTAAATCGATTAATTTAAACAGTGGATTCATTTAGTAATGCAGCAATAAACTCTCTTTTCTAATAGGCCATTGAATTATCGCTTCGCCACATTTGTTCAAAAGCAAAGATTAATTCATAAAAGCAACAGCGCTGTGTGTGAGACTAGATCCGCAGCGGCTCAATTTTGAGTAATCAACGGTGGTCCTAAAATGTAAGTCACTTAATATCATCTTTTGTATAAAATAAAAAAGTATAAAACTGTTAAATAAATGAAGTTTCACATTTGCAAACTTGCTTTCCTCACGATCTCAGAAACTACCATTTTAATAAATGAAGCTCTCTACACCATACACTTAATCTATTAGTTACATTGTCTCTATACTTTCTTTTTTACCATGAATGACAAATGTGCCTTTCCTGCACGACGCGCAGCAATAGAGAAGCAATTCTACTGACTGTAGTCTGCAAAAATGTAAATATATACATTATCCGAACAAAAGGAGAGTGTGCTGCTTGTATACAAAACTTGCTGCAATATTTCTAGGTTGTTGTAGGTGGTCGCAAGGGCATTTGAATGCAGTTGCAATGGGATGTTCTGGATGGTTGCACGTGCGTAACAGTGAGGCACCACTAATTAGCCCGCAGTTGTTAGCGCGTTTTCGGTCCAAGCTGCTTTCTGAATGCACATTCCCCTGTACATTTATTTTAAATGATCAATCAATTAAAGCACCGGAGAATGGAGCGCCTGTGAAGTCAGTGATGCAGTGATTTGAGATGTCTTTTATAATGCCACAGCAAAGGGTTTTTTCAACCCGATTAAAACTCACTGAGAAAAACTGCTGCAGAGCTAATTTATGGTGTAATTACACCGCCGGTTATGAAGCCCAGCAGACTACACTCTTAACCTGCAGTGCCTAAAATAAAGGCTCTCCTCTCCTCCCAAACATCAATCTGTGCTCTATTTAATGGAGTAAAACCCAAAGAGATTCATATTAAGTACATTAGTCTTTTAGAATACAGATATAGATGTAGTTTTGGCAGTCAGTGTGTTGAACAGATGAGTTTTTTTGGATGATTTAGTGTTGAACTGCCTCTGGTGTGGGAGAGGTTTCTGGCTGCTTGGGGTGAAAACTCTTCCAACTTGTGCCATGTTTTGGCAGATGTTTTTGTGAGGAAAAATGTTAGGTAAGAGCAAAATGGCATTATTTTAACATTACAGAACTAACTATTTGAAGTTTCCTTATCAGAGCTCATTCAATTACAACTAGTATATACATTGCTGTTCTTTGCTGGCTGGTTGTTTGTTTGTTGATTTATTGGCCACTTTTGCAGCGCTCCGCTAATGTATTATCATACCAACATTTCTGATGTGTTGCATACTGAGCAGCTAGCACAGAGAAATTACAGCCAAGGAAACCAAATAAATGTTTTAAATTTGGTGAGGGCAGTCAAAGCGTGGCCTGCTATTGAAACAGGAAAAGCCATTTATGCAGTGACCAATAATCCATGAAATTAACACAATAGCCCAGCGCATTTCTCTGATAGGCAATGCTTTATGGGAAGATAATGTAGTATTACTGTAAATTGAGCCCTGTCAGGCTTTAATGAGAAACCTCATCAAAGAATTATGATGTGGAAATGCATTAGAGTATGCATTAGGATGACTGATAAAGAGCTTTACATCTTGTTACTGTACAGTGTCAGACTATAGAGTAACTTCAGCAAGCTGTTTGTAACAATATTGCATGTTGAACTATGTAGCCCCTGGTGGTAGATTTCATAATTACACACAAATAAACAAAGGAACAAAAAAAAAATCACAAAAACTGATTTATTTGTTTAGTGTGTAATTTCACAATGAGCAGCGGCATCAAAATGATTATATTTCTGATTTATTTATTTGTTGAGTGTGTTATTTAAATAAATCAATAGCAGTCATAATATAATTGTAGGCTATAGATTTATAATTTAAACAATTGTTTTAGATTTATTTAAATTACACACAACAAATTATATTTTAGTGCTGCCAAATGATTAATGCATGATTAATTGCATTCAAAATGAAAGTTATTTATTATGTATATATTTAAATATATATACATGTACACAGCGGGTACGGAACGTATTCGGACCCCCTTAAATTCATTTTTTTCCCTTATTAATGTACACACAGCACCCCATATTGACAGAAACACAGAATTGTTGACATTTTTTCTAATTTATAAAAAAAGAATTTAAAAAGTATTCAGTAGTCAGATGCTGTCCATTTCTTCTGATCATCCTTGAGATGGTTCTACACCTTCATTTGAGTCCAGCTGTGTTTGATTACACTGACTGGACTTGATTAGCCACACACCTGTCTGTATAAGACCTTACAGCTCACAATGCATGACAGAGCAAATGAGTATCATGAGGTCAAAGGAACTGCCCGAAGAGCGCAGAGACGGAATTGTATGATGGAATAGATCCGCCAATGGTTACAAAAAACAATTCTGCTGTACAGTGGCCTCCATAATCTACTAAATACTGAGCAAAGGGTCTGAATACTTAGGACCATGTGACGTGTCAGATTTTCCTTTTTAATAAATGTCAACATTTCTTTTTTTTTGTCGATATGCGGTGCTGTGTGTACATTAATGAGGAAAAAAATGAACTTGAAAAAATTAATGATTTTAGCAAATGGCTGCAATATAACAAAGAGTGAAAAATTTAAAGGGGTCTGAATACTTTCCGTACCCTCTGTATATATAGCAAATATTTACATGCAAATACCTGTATATATATTTATGTAATCATATATATATAATATATATATATATATATATATATATATAAAAATATATACATGTAAATCGCAAATGCAA
>JAUYWG010000055.1:14753229-14792147 GCA_034779775.1 Enteromius afrohamiltoni
ATAAACAATGGTGTCAGGACTTTTCATTTTGACGACACTGACACTTTCATTGACATGAATACTTGCTTTTGAGCAATAAGCTATCCATTTTGAACAAGTGACATGCTTTTGCAGGTTATCTACTAGTTTTTGCAGTTTGCACTAATAGTTATGAGAAATGCATTAACTGTTGTGCAAATTTAAACACTGTTGCGAGAAATGCACCAAAGCGACTGAGAAAAACTGTAATATATTTTTGACATTCATAAACAAGAAAATAGATTTTACAAGAGAATATATTGAAAGATTACAAAAGTTTCATAACAAATTATTATTAATGAAGTTTAGCAATGCATAAGTTTAAATATGTTTACAGTGGGAAATGTACGAAATACCATCATGGCGTGTACTGAGAGTGTAAGTGGAGTGCGCCCCCTACTGGTGTACACTTTAAATTGCCACATACCCCCAAAGTGTACAGTTGCCACAGAGATAGATGTGATCCATGAGCTTGCAGTCGCTGTGGTTGCGAAGTAGTGGTGGATTTCTACGAAGAACACACCGAAGGACTTAATTACACCAAATGTCAGCCCAAAGACAAGGAAGGTGGAAAGCACTATGAACCAGCCATAGCCTCCATCTAGGGGACCTGCAGGCTGAACCAATCGCCTCTTCCTTTGCAGTTCCATTGGAAACTCAGGAGAGAAGTTCAAAGCATCATCTGCAAACTAAAAACATGATACAGCAAAAATCAGACTATTTTTATATCAATGGAACGCATAAATCCACACTAGCGAGTCAGCACTGATGTTCTTGCAAGCCCCGAGACACACGAGACGAAAGTGATATAATTCATCAATTATTATCTCTAAGTGTCAAAACAGCTGAAGAATGATTAACTACTAAGAGTTGTAATCAGATATTATACAACACTTATGCTGTGTGCACATGTGTTTATCTTTGAATGCATAGCCTATGTCAAGACACAGGTTTTGTTGTTTGGCCTTATACAGACGGCCAAGTGTTGTTTTCACTTGGCCGTCTGTATAGGGCCAGCACACATAAACAGTGAGATAACTAGTTTTTTTTAGCGCCATTAGCAAATGTTAACAGTCAGCATAGGTTTGTTTTCTAGAGCTTTCTGTGTCCATGTGTTTATATATAGGTGTGAAGAGCTAACAGCATGTCATGGAGGATAGAAGTTATCAGCTAGGACAGGTAAACACATGACCTGCATATCGCCCCCGCACATAACATGAAACTTGTGTGTGCCATATAGGACAACACAGAAACCCATTTAAATACCCATCATATACAGTATATGATATATCTGCCACAAAGTTATTTTGCGCATTTCCTATGTTAACTGCCTTAGAGGGGGACATTCTACCCTTCAAAACTCATGATTATTTTAGGATGTCTTTGTGTGTAAAATACAGTACAGATGTAGTAGAGCACGAAGTGGAACACTGTGCTATTTTATATAACATATTTTGTAATTAAGCAATCATTTAAAATACAATAAGCATCTATATTCTGAATTTATTCGCAAGCAATAGGGTTGCAGGGTCATTATATTGCAATACAAATTACAAAGCTTACCTCTCATGTTGTTTGCCAGCTGAGAAGACTCCTCATTTCCACTTCCATGTTCTGCCTGGCTCATCTTCAGTGACACTGCATACTCATTCTACTGTACACAAAAACACAAAGGTCAACATAGGAAACAAATAACCTGCTATTTCATATAAGAGAAAAGAAACTGCAGTATTATTATAACCTTTTTCAAATTTGTATTATTTTACTGTATTTTCAACAACAAATATTACACTATATTATATTAAATAATATAAAATGTCTTACTTCTGATAAAACAGTGGTGTATTTCCTGATAGTCCTCTATATTAGAGCATGTAAGAGAGTTTATCTTGTTATACCGCAGGAGTTGCACAACTATTTTAACTGAGCCTCACTGGTCCAGTGCTTAAATGATCTCTGGACCTGAGCATAAATAGGCTGTTTTGTAAATGAATTATTTTGCACTGTAATGTGCAAACCACATCACTTTCTTGAACATAATAACGAGACTTGCCGAAATTAATTTTGTCACTGAAATCACTTTCATATCTTACCCTGCTTGAATATAACTTATAATACATTTCACCAATAGAAGCAGCCGAACAAACAAACACAGCTTCTTAATTTTTATTTTAAACTTATGCTAAAATTGATGAGACTTCTGGTGCATTCAGCACTTTCAAAACATGTTTTGTTAGATAAGCTAGACATATGCATTCTGTGATTCTGTGAAATTAACTGCTTTTATTCAAGTCAAACACGTAATTCATAACATTAGCCAACGCTGATGAAAATAATTTCTAAGGATAGGTATAAAAGAAATGGGTAAAACTGCACTGACCAAGAAAAAAGAAATGTACAGGCATCAGCTTTTTTTTGATAGACTCTAATATGGTACATAATTCCTTTTTATTCTTATTCCTTTTCACTCAGTAGCTCATAAAGTGCCTAGTATATAATAGTAATATTTTGAAGATGAGATGGAGGGTTTTTGGGTAGGCCTTTGACCTCCAAACAAATTTATATGCCGTTTGTAAGTTCAATACTCAGTAATATTATCCTGTCTAATTGTGATTCAAACTAGCATCATCCAAGGTTATCATATAGGTCACTGAAACTAGATTGAAAAAAACATTTGAAAAATCTTTGTTATCAAGGTGCAAACCTGCAATCTTGAACTAGTGACGCTCTATTTCATCTAAAATTGATTGCCTAAACAGTACTTTACCCTGAGAACCAAAAGCAGTTCGGTAATAGCCTAAATCTCATCTCTCAGTCAATGCTGAAGTTTATTGATTAGTGGAGGTCATTTAAACTTCCTCTGATGTTTGATCTTCACTGCTTAGAGCAAAAAACCAAAGTGTTTTGAAAAACAAATTAAAAGGAAGGAAGATTAAATAAGCTCGGGGGCCAATGAAAAACTTGTTTCATTAATGTTCTCCCTCTCCCTCTTTATGCATGTACAGCAGTACATTGGACAAAAAGATGAACACTCATACTATTGATTTTAATAATGTTTAAACTGAACTTATAATAGATAGCTAAAAAATTATTTAAGTCGATTCAAACATGATAATGTGAATTATGAGTCTAAGAAATTTTGATCATGCAGATAATAAAGGTTTACAAATTTTTACTTTACTTTTGTAACATCAGTTTAATGCACCCTTTCTCAAAAGTTTGTAATAATTTACTGACTCCAATCTTGTGAATGCCATTTCTTGAATATAGAGGCAGAAGGATAACTAAACAGCATTGAAAGGTTAGAGTAACATATATTATTTTCACATGATCAACTGTAAAGTTAAAGGGTTATATCACCCCAAAATGCAAATTCTGTCATTAATTACTCCCCCTCATGTAGTTCCAAACCCATAAGACCTTCATTCATCTTCGTAACACAAATTAAGATATTTGTAATGCAATCAGAAAGCCATTCGACCCTCCATAGACAGCAACACAACTGAAGTTATCAAAGAAACAAAGAAAATACATCAGTAAAATGGTCCATGTGAAATCAGTGGCTCAACTTCAGTTTTACGACACGGTCAGAATACTTTTTTTGAAAACACTGAAAATATCATAACTTACTCAACCATACTTCTCCTCTAAATTATATCTTCTGCTATATTAGGGTGGAAGGTTAGATGGCTCTCTGATTTCATCAAAAACATCTAAATTTGTGTTCCGAATATGAACGAAGGTCTTATGGGTTTGGAATGACATGGGGTAAGTAATGAATGAAATAATTAAAATTTTTGGGCGAACTAACCCTTTAAATGTTGCATGTCCTGTTTACAGCTTCATAGATTGAATGTCCACTCTTGGATGAAATCAAATTAAAAAGAACTCCAATAACCAACAAACTGTCGGCTTGCTAGTTACCAAACAGTGTGCAGTGCTTGATTATCTGTGATCTTTAACTCTCTGGACATGCGTCAGACTACCCTTGGTCAACAGACCTTGGCATCTTGTATAATGATTTCATATTCCAGGCATGAATTTCGACACATCTCATTAAGTAAAAACTGACTGTAGCTTAATCAGCCTGATTTTCATGTTACTGGATATCCCAGCAGGGATGAAATAACTTTTAGATTAATCTCTGTTTGGGTGCTGTGACCCGCAAGGTGTTAAACAGAAGGTTAGCATTAGCTGAGCCGTGGATCATTCATCATAATAAGGTCTTCATGTTCAGGATCCCTCTGATAGGATGAACATGTTAAAAGATGCTAATTAGATAACATGGACGAGATAAGTTAGGAATTAATCTTCCAAATGGCTCAAAAAAATATAAGATGCATAGTGTGGGGGTGGAATTACATGTTATGACGTTGAACTGCATGTTTTTACATTGTCATTGCTAGAAGGGCATTCTCTTCTGGCAGTGCTTCCACTTCAGTGGCTTTCACCCAAAAAGCACAGGTGTCTCTGCACTTACCCAGATGGCTTTGCTGTTGATTACAAAACCTGGGTATCACAAAAAGATGAGAAGCCAGCCACGCAGGATCTCATTGGAACATAAAGATCATCTAAATCACAATTCCACTGAAATTGCTCTGTTAGATTACTATCTCTGAAGCTTCTGTTACAAAGCATATTCTTCCAGAACGAAGACAGAATGCGCATTGTTTTTTCTCAGATACACAGTTGCTGGGCAATTCTGGAGATAAATCAAAGTAAATCAAAATGTGGTGTGGTTGTTTCAAGTAATACATTTCTCTTTGTTTTTGGATTAGCCGTCTCACTGGAGGAGCAAGCTTATTATAAAATGTGACTCGAGACTTAAAGGAAAAGTTCACCAAAGACTATTAAAGAGATGAAAATACTCACTCTCACGAAATTCAAACCTTTGGGAGTTTCCTGCTTATATGTTGAACATAAAATAAGATATTTTGAAGAATTTTGAAGAACCAAAGAGCTGTTGGTTTCCATTGACTTCCAGAGTAGGGAAACAAATGGAAGTCAATGGAGACCTTTAACTGTTTGATTACCAGCATTCTTCAAAATATCTTCTTTTTGTATTCTGCATAAACAAGAAACTCATGTAGGTTTGGAACAACATGAGGGTGAGTAAATGATGATATTTTTTGGGGGGTGAACTATCCCTTTAAGTGTCTTGGTCAGTTTATTCCAGCTAAGACTACTGATTTAGAATAGAGGAAAATGATTTAGATATACATAGATTCTTTTTGTGTGTGTGTGTGTGTGTGTGTGTGTGAATTGAAACCATATTAACATCTTCAGAATTATTTCTGTATTATTAGTATGTCAGGTTTGTGCACTTACAAAATGAACTGGCAATTCTATTCAGTAATTTGAATTGAATGTATGCAATATCTATGATATATTAACTTTGACATGCATTTATATCTCTGTTGAGCATGTTTAAATTAAATTCCCAGGACCCAGTTCCTAAATTTAAAGTCTTTAGAAGGTATACTTTTCACAACTTCCAAAAAGAGATATTTGTTGAGTATTTAGTAGAAAAATAATACTATGTATTATTTATTAATAGTTACACTATTACTGATTCTATTGTGTTGTTTTCATCTATATAAGGTGTGATACCACAGGTGCCCCCGGTTATAGTCATGGTTATGTTTTGGTGTCCATAGTGACCATCTGTGCTCCTCAAGAGGATTTAGTGTCACAGAACCAAAAACATCCCTTCCCCCCTTATCCTTACACAGCTTAGCATCACACACTGATGGAAAAAACAGACTTATAGACAGAGCAAAGCTCTGTGCTAACATAATATATTCAGTTAAGGAAGTGAAAAGTCTTACCTGTAAGCCATCAGGTGTTGGCGCAATAAGCCTCTGGTCTGCTGTGATGATGTCAAAACTCCACAGGTTAAACGAGATGATGAGGAAAAGGTGGAGCTTATGTAAATGAGGCAGAAAACAGAAGGGTTATTATATCTGAGGTTTACTATGGCTGTATGTTAGAATACTGAGTGGTGTGAGTTTATTTTGTATGTGTGTTGCTCATGTTTTGTCTACAAATTTGTAATTCCAGGCTTGAATTTGCCTTAGAACATTTTTTTTATTGTACTGTACAAACAACAATAAGGTTTCTGCACATCTCAAAGTCTGATAGAAGAACGTTCTATCAGAAGAAAGTGTATAAAACATATACTTGCATAAAACCTACAGTAAAACAATAAGCTTGACAAGGCTTTTTTGTATGAATAATATAATAATAATAATATAAATAATAATAAAAGTAAAAACTGAAACAAAATAAAGTAGGAAAAAACAATACATTATTAATATATTTGAAAAATATTTGAAAAATGTATTTATCCAACTGAACTTTCTATTGTAACTTCCTGTTTTCTTTATAAAGAGCCTCTAACAGCATTCTCTGTTCTTTTTTTATCGATTTGTTTTTATTTATTATATTAAAAAACCTAGCCTTCTTTTTCTTTTTCTATTCTTTTGACGTGTTATATATATATATATATATATATATATATATATAGATTAACCGGCTAATGGAGCCTTGTCACAGCACTCCTTTGTTGTCTTTGATTGCTTCTGTTGTCCTCATTTGTAAGTCACTTTGGATAAAAGCATCTGCTAAATGACAAAATGTAAAGTGGCATTTAGGTATCTTTACACAGACTGTTTAATACTGAAAAATACGAAATTTTTCATATAGATTTTTTAAAACAGATGTTTTACTTGTGAGTTTCGCACCTGAGTTTTGATTTAGGGTTAACGAAATATTATATCATGTAAATATTAGTTGATGTTCTTACAGACAATTACTTTAAATATATTATTTTTTTCCAGTGTAAATTATAAACTGAAAGATTTAAAATTTAAGATTCTCTATTTGTTCAATCACCAATCTACAGGTTATTTTAAGCGTGCTCTTTTAACCAGAGCCCGTGCAGAGTGTTGCACTGATCTATATTTTGAACCCTTGATTCATCACTCAGTTCAAACTCACCATCTGCCCATCGTCATGAATAGCACTCAAAGCCCAAGGCATTCTAATTTACACGAGCACAGAGATATTTAGTCAAGAAAAAAATGCACTATGCGGCCAATCAAAATGTCAAAGTGTGGACGTGTGCACACACGTATGCATATATGCATGCACTGGGAAACTAACGCAAAATGATTTTCTGTGCATTTCCAACCAAGCGAAATGAAGGGCCCATCAGAGGCTTATTCACAGTCTGTGCTGATAGTTTGGATGATTAAGACTCAATCCAGTCCTGCCACAGCTGAGAGGACACAAAGTTTTCTTCCACCCCTTTTCCCTATCTCGGGATTGATCACAAATTACACTGTGTATCTAATATAGGAAGGAGGGAGGAGGGGTACAATTTCAATTACACTACTTACTTTTCTCCAACCATCGTTATGTTTGAAGATAGATGGGGCAGTCAAATTGGTGGCTCCATTGATTCTGTGGCATATGGAGATCTCTGTGGACAAGTTTTTTTAATGTTTTTGTGGCATTCGATTTCTCGATTCTAGCCAAGCGAACATCTGGCAGTGATCCAGAGTGAGACTGATGATATAGTGATGATATCTGTGCTGGAGCTGCACAGGAGAGATGAGAGAAATGAAACCCAGTTCTACAAGTAAAATAAAATAGAATGACAAGATAACTGCAAAACATTTCTTTCTGTGATGTACTGTATTGCAGTTTGTTGGTGGAGGAGTTACGAAGGCATAGAAGGTAAATATCTGCGCAAACTGATCGATTTAAATAAAAATTGCTACAGGTTGTTTTTGTTTTGGTGAATGTCTATTTCTGAGATCATAAAGTTTGCCCCCTCAGTGAAGATTTTCTGGCGACGGCCCTGATCCTCCTCCATGACCATGTTTTCTTTTATTCTTTTGCTGCAAATAAGCGCACGTGCAATTTATATTGCAAGCTTTTTGTGGGCTACCATTTTAATTCAAGTCTCATGTAAGAACTTGCACACGTGTTGTTTTCATGTCCTTTCTCACGTGTGTTTGATTGTGAGACGTAGTTTGTGAATCAAGTTGTAGGCGATTGTTCCTATTGTAAAGTCATGCGGTGTGAAACCCCCTATCGTCGCAATGTGAACACAGCAGCGACTGAAAGCTACCCCAGACAGTCATGCAGTGTGAAAAGATTTGTGACGCAACAACTTCGCGCAGTCAGAACTCGGCATAAGCTAAAAATATATGCATATTTTAAGACAATAAAATGTCCAGGGGTTTTTTTTTACCTTGCATGCATGTTGTTAGGAACTTTAAAAAACAAAATATGAACCCTTCATTACCCATAATATGGGCACTTTAATATATTATAGTAAATTATTAGACAGACAGACAGATATTCAAGTTCTTTTTTTCTATGTCTGTTCTCCACTGCACCTGCTGAAAATAAAATGTGAATTTGTACAGAGTGTAAAAACCCAGACCTGGGGAAAGGTGATTATAAATCATAAATTAAATAATTTGTCTGTGGACATTTTTTGGATTCCCCTCCATCCATCGTGAGGTCTGATGAAGTCCATTAATACATTACAGTCACAGTCACATAACTGATTCAGGGACATTTCTACATTCCCTGACATGACATCATTCTGGTCACCATGGCCTCTAGAATAGCTCGTCCCTGTCTGTGGGCTATTTAGAGTGAGCTTTGATCGATTGGTTCTAGGATGTTAGAAGTTGGAACTAATTACCCATGGTGATGAGATGATTAACGCTGCCCTTTAATCTGCCCTTAAAGACAGTAATCATCAGTGTCCTGTATCTGCTTTCTTTTGTCTAGATACCTCCTTCATCTCTGCTCTCCACCTGTCTCTCTGATCTCTCTTGTTCTTGTATGATTCCATCATCATCAGCTTCTGTAGAACATCAGAACAAGTTTGTATTATTACAGCACTTCCAACAACCAGTACAGCTACAAATGGCATAATTTATGACTCAGAATTTCTGCAGTATGCATATAGAGTACACCTGCATAAAATGAATAAATGCATGACTTACTACTTTTACTAAAATGTGCAGTTTACAACACAACACACTGCAAGTAGTATATGGAATACTGTACTATTTTAGAAAGCTTTTCACATATGTACAAAAAAAAGCTTTAAATATGTATTGCGCAGTATGCAGCAAGCTATTATTTCACTCTGAACATAGTCTTTGACATCCGATCTGTTTATGGGATGATGTACAGTAATTCAATATCATAAAACACCCATTTTAGGCATTTCAAGGACCAGAGTTGAAATGCAAAGCTTGCTAACGGTGTAGCAATGCAGTTAAATTATGACTTTGCAGTAATTATAAAGTCATTATTCAATGTTTGTTTCATTTACTTTTTCAAATTAGTATTTATTAGAATTATTAATTGACGTTTCTCAATGTATTTTGGACTCAGACATCAAGCTACACCACTCTGGAGTAATGTAGAAGAACAGTTGCTGGTTGCCATCACCTAATAGCAGACATATCACAGTATAAGCAGTCGTTTTCATTACAGTTTAAGAGAAAAAGCCTAATTTTCCCCACAAGATACTAAAAACATCAACTACATTATTTTAGTTTGTCTATAACATGGCAGGCTTGTTCCCGTTCCAAATCCGACACAGTTTGTTGGTGGTTTCTTAGGGACACAAAAGACACTTTGTACCTGAGCAGAACATCAAGCAGACATCAGCAGAACACCCGCTACACAAATGGCTCAATTGACGGCAGGAATAAAAGCCATCTTGCTCAAACACCTGCTGAAGAGCCTGAGAAACTTGACTAAGAAAGAAAATGTAAAAAGCATGATCAGCCTTTAGGATTTAAACAGCACATTACAGGTAGCCCTTTTGTTTGCGAACAGTAAAAAGTAGAAGTCCCATAGACTTCCACAGTAATTGCATTACTAATGTAAACATGAGTTTTTACAAACTGGTGGATGAGCAGAATTTATATTTTATGGTAATTGAAACTCATTTAATATTTATTGTTATACTCCACCACCTTCTAGGTTCTCAGGATGATGAACAATGCTCCAAAAAAATACACGTTTACAGTACATTTCTCTTTTTGAACAGAGAATGAGACTTATTCTAAGAAAGCGAGGTGTTTATGAACTATATGCTGCAAATGAACAGATGAAATCAGATCATATGGCACCTGACTAATTGTGCATTTGAATGAGTTCTTGAACTGTCCCTCCTACTCTTTCACTCAGCTTTGTGTGGTGTATAAATAATACATGGATACTTACTGTGAAGTAAGCCTGGGAAAAAAAAGGCTGAAAACACCTCCCTGTAAAGCCTTTGATTCATTTTTAAAACTTTGCCTTTAAAGAAATACTAGGAATGGCTCCAATCACAGCTATCTGTCAAAGACAGTAAGGTCTCTAATGTTCAATAAAACCTCCACCTAGACTAGAACTACTGCAATGATGATGCTCATGTGATACAGAGAAGAGGAACGCTTTAATTTTCCAAGTGAGACCCTTTCCAGAATTTCATTGCCGCGCTGCGGTACATCTATGGTCAAGCTGTCAGTTAAGATTAATGGGAAGCTCACTGCCCATTGAGGCGCTTACCATCATGACAGACAGAAGAGAGAAAGAATGACACTGTGTCGTAGCTAGGAGCAATGCAATAAGTTTACAACATCAAGCTATTCGTCTGTCCACAGTGAAAGCAAAAAAGCTTCAGGATGTGACAAGTCAAAACATTTAATACACGATACATAGCGAGTTTTCACTTAATCTCATCATGCCTGGTTAGGATTGTTACATCACAAAAGGCTCTTTTTTTAATCTGTACTACCAACTGTGTATTTGTAAAAAATGCAGAAAAACTGCTCAGGATGAGATGAGATTAGGCAGTGCATTCTGGGTAATTCAGTGTATGGTGTATATCTAGATCACTATAATGTCAGCCAAAGTTCACAAAATCAAATCCATTTACAAAGAAATAGACCGACTGACAAGCCTGCGCCCAATTGAGACTTACATGTCAGATCAAAACTGAATATGGAGAACTCAAACATCTGTTCACTTCTAGTATCTGTGCCAAGAGGACGCTTAATGCAGTGATAAAAAGTTACATTTGAGCCTGAAATATAGTATGATGACAACATCACAAATATGCTAATAGAAGCATCCAGACAGCACTGCCAATAATGGAGAGTTTAAAGATTACTGTAATAGGAAATACAGTTTTCCCTGATCTTTTAAGAAGCAAAAAAGGCGTTAAAAGGGCAATTTAATGAAACAACGCCGCAAAACCATCTTGATGTCTGACACCACCCACATTTACACATCAATAACGTCAATTCAGCATTCATAAACTGGGCTGCTCAGTTACGATCAAGTAATGAGGAGAAACAAAGAAACATAAAAGATAACATTCTAAACACCATAATAACTAATGACATCAGTAAAAGGATAGTTAGACAAACATTGCGCTGTTCCAGGCTGTCGCTTTGCATATCCTGCCATTAAAAACAAGTACAGTTTATGATCAGTCTACCCTGACCTTCACAGTTTATGTGTTATATTTCAGTTTTGTAAAATGTCACAATTTAAAGCAGTCTTTGCCAAGTGGCTGTTATGGATGTGTATAAAAAGTGCTTTTACTGATTTCACATGTGAAAAGGGCATATATAAAAGGACATCTTAAAGGGACAGTGGCAAAAAATAAGGCTGTTTAATTGTAAGGGTCAGAAAAAGATTGAGATATGGTATTGAAAAACTATTATGACTTTTTGTTTTGGTTCAAAATGGGAATGTTAAAAGAATACCATAGCTGAATGAGAATGACTGCAATGGCCATCCATCCATTCATGACAGCTTTGTACATGTTTTTCCTATTGCTTAGAGTGCACTGTAAAGAGAGAACTAAACATTAGGTTTACTACACTTCAAAATCTAAAAAGCAACTTACCTACTGAATAGGCATCAACTTTACCATCAAGAAGATCTGATAGATTGCCTCCTAAACCCTTCTTGATGCTTTTCTACATCAATCAGAAGAAGACACTTGCCAACTAGATATGGCCTTCCTTGATAAATAATGGCATATGATACATCATTCAAACCATCCCTCAACAAGATTTTTCAATAAGCACTGTGGCTAAAAGCATCTTTATAGCTGAGCTGATGGCATGTCTCACGAAGCTTCCCCCCATTTAATGCTGTTAAATGGTGCAGATGGTTATTAAGCTCATATGAATTGAAACCGCAATAGAATACATTCTATCAAAACGGATAAGAATGTGGGTTTCTCTTCCCGGTTGTGTTACATAACAGTTTAGGATCAGTGTAATGTGAACATGAATATATGCACTAAACATTGAGAAGCCAATGATCCAATGATCTGCAATACAATTTAAGTTGTGCGTTAAATATTGTTGGCATTTGCTTTATGAAGTATACTCTTTTTTTTGACAAGAATGAACACATGATGACATTTCTAGCATTATATAGTGATTCTGACAGAAATTGTTGACTATCTGGTTATTTACTAGTGGACTAAGACACCCCTGGACAATCTGAGACCTGAACACCTCTGCTTGTATCTATCATGAAAGAAAAACAAGTGAAAAAAGAGGTTTAACCTTTACATCAAGAACAATCTGTTGTCCATTTAATGATTCAACCAGCTGGTTAATCCTTTGTAAAGTTAAACATGCAATCTGATTGGTCCATCAAAGCCTCTTCTGTACCTTTTCCTGATCCACGACTCACACTTCTAGGACTTTCGGTGCGGCATCAAGGACGTTTATGTAACACCCGATACAACATGACTGAATAATTGGATTGGAGGTGCAAATTTGTGATTTGTTGACAAAGCAAAGTCCGTCACAGAGTCTGACTCCTCTAAGGACTTTTTATCTCTATGAATTTATTGCAAGTTTAATCCCCAGCCTAATCACGATTCTCCCCCCACCAGCTGGACCCTGCAAACATTGGGCAGTGGGACAAATTTTTGACCTTATACAGAGAAGCTCTTCACCTGGGGGCAAAAGACTCTCCTTTGCGGAAATCAGCAAAAAATATGATGAAAACTAGGTTGACATTGTTAAGGTCACGGCATGGCTGAATCACTACGACGGCGTTTTAGTGGCACTTAAAAAATTAATCTAAAACTACGAGATTAAAGTCATAATATTTTGAGAATAAAGTCAAAATTATGAGAATAAAGTCAAAATACTATGAGATTAAAGTCGAAATATTTTGAGAAAAAAGACGAAAAATATTACAAGAATAAAGTTGAAATACTACGAGATTAAAGTCGAATCTTTTTGCTATTGGGTGGCGCACTACAAATAACGAATCCAATGGAAGACATGAAATATTATTTCCCAGCATATTGTCCCCGCAAATATTACACAATATAATTTCTGCTAATAATCCACCATAAATGCCTTTGTAGTGTATTAAAAAAGGCTAAATAAGAGAGCTACAACACCCCCCAAAGAAATGTCGACTGAGTGTGTGAGCTGATGTTAAGATAAAAAGTTGTTCTTGTACAGTCTTTTAAATAAATATCAT
Source organism: Enteromius afrohamiltoni (assembly GCA_034779775.1). Lineage (NCBI taxonomy): Eukaryota > Metazoa > Chordata > Actinopteri > Cypriniformes > Cyprinidae > Enteromius > Enteromius afrohamiltoni. The sequence goes on from JAUYWG010000055.1 coordinate 14,766,799, forward strand.
ATTCTTGATATTAATCGATTTCCGCGAGTTCTGAAAATTCATCCCAGTAAAATGAAGAGGCTGCTCGGACGCATCAATATTCAAATATGCCTAAATTCCGGTGGCCTTGTCTCAATCCAGGTCATTTGCAAGTGCACTATACTAAATATTAGAACTTTAATTTCAATGATTTAAATTCTTGAAACATTTCGACTTTAGATTTTAAAACAATCATAGACTCATCACTTTTTAACTGCTGCATGTCAGAGCTGGCAGATGGTAGGGGCACATATGTGCGGTTTCATAAAATGAAGAGAAGAGTACAGGGTGACTGTGTCTAATGATTGAGCGTTTCAAAGAAGAGGATTAGGAAATCCTTCTATGAACCCTAAAAAAACAGGACAGGACATTGAGATTACTGCTGTGTTTATTTGGAGCTGTACAAGAGCATGTCTGTCCCAAACCGGTGCAGGACATTTTAAGTGCACGTTCTCTGGAAGAGCAATTCTTGAACCTGAAACAGTCCAAAAAAAAGAAATAAACAAATAAAAAAGCACATCTTTGGAATTGTTAAAAAAACGAGTAAATTTGAGGAACCTAAATTTCTCTGCTGTATGTCTAACTGTGTGGAACAAGGCTTTAAAGTTAAACTATCTATCTTATTTTTTACTTCTATTGCATGGATTTTTTTATGGAGCGCTAAATTTGACAAGTCCACAGTGTGAATATGAAGGAATAAGTACTTTAATTGTCAGCTTGTGGCTGTTGGAAGACAAAATAGCTTCAAGGCCCTTTAACTTCACCATGTCCACTGCAAAAGGGTTCATTAAGAGGGCACAGAAGAACAGGTTTGATCTAGAGAAGAGTACAATGTGTTTGCATAACTTAAAAGGCTCCAGCTGGTAACGGGTGCTTGTTATTCCCGGAAGTCCCTCCACCATTCCCGAGAAGAGAAAGGTCTTCAAGAGAGCCAGGCGTCTCTGTGTCTGGAGTAAGAACTAGTCTAGGAGGAGGAAAGGCCACCCATCCTCCATCCTGCTCATCATCGGGTCCTGCGGTAGCTGCTGCGGCTGCCGCACACTCCTCTTTAAAAAGCCTGTCATGCTCCTGTTTCAACTCTTGGTATGAGCGGGAAAACATGTGAAAGATGGAAGTGGCTGGGAAGGCCATGATTAGGATCCCACTCAGGATGCTGCTGAGGGCCACCACCTGACCAGGTATGCTTCTAGGTACCATATCCCCATAACCCACTGTAGTCATGGAGATGATCGCCCACCAGTAGGAGGCAGGGATGCTGCTGAAATCCTGCGCTCCGGTTAGCTCGCTTTCTGCCAGGTGCACCAGAGGCGAAAAAAGCGTCACGGCTACGCAGAGAAACAGCAGCAGCAGGCCAAACTCGCGCGTGCTTCGCCGCACCGTCATACCCAGCGTTTGCAAGCCCAGGGAGTGGCGGGCCAGCCGCATTACGTACAGGATCCGAAGGGCCCGCAGGATACGCAGTACCAACCCAAGCTTGTCCAGGTAGCCCTTACCTCCAGAGGGTCGCTCATGTTCGTTGGTGGGATTCTCATCCACTACCAGAGACACATAATAGGGAAGGATGGCCATTGCGTCGATGATGTTCAAGGGTCCACGGAGAAACTCCAGCTTGCTGCGTGCCTGCATGAAGCGAAGCAGAAACTCCAGGGAGAACCAGGCCACACAAACAGTCTCGACGATGAACATGTTGTAGCATTTCTGGGAGCACACACCCTGTGGAGGGGAGAGAGAGTGAGAAACTAATTTAATTCTCAATTCAATTATTTTCGGTAAAACACTTTGCGTCTGAATTTAAAATCAATGCATTAGGCTTAGCATATTAGAAGTTAAAGTAGAAAAATGTTGGTCAGTAATACAAAAAAAGGAGAAAAAAAATAAACAAGATAAGGAGAGGGCAGATAATCCAGAAAAAACGTGTTTACTTTTAGTATTCAAGTCACACTAACAAATAAGTCAAGCTGTATCAGTTAATTAGCCAGAGTCAGAGGTCAGACAGAGGCGGGGATGGAAGGAAAGCTAACAAAAAAGACAAATCAGACCACTTTGACCTTGATGTCTGAATTAAATCCCACCCCCATACAAACAACATGCTGTAAGTGACCCAAATTTGATTTTCTCTTCATGTGACATGGCTGTAGATGTGATCCTTGAAACTACACATATCTGATGCAGGCATATCCGAAATCACACTTTCTTTAAACACATGCATGTGTATCGTCACACCGAATGTCATTATCATTCAGCGCCAGTAAGCGCCTTGCTTAGATCTTGAAAACCAAAGGAGGAGCAAGCAGAATCCGTGGAAAGATGCTGAGATAGCAGATTTAATTAATATTTGGTGAGATGCATTAGTTCAAGCAAAACTCGAGGGAATGTATCACAGTCATGCCATGTTAGCAAACTAGCTGTTCAATTTGCAGCTACTTAAAGGCCCTTGTAGATGTAATGGTTTTGTTGTTATGTGCATATATGCTGGTAAAACGTGTGATGTTATTGTTTTATGCTCACTTACAGGTACTTTAAGGTCACCTGACTCAAAGAAAAAAGATTACATCTCAGCACATGTTCAGAACAGTACGGTAAGATCTATGATCAATGAAACGGCCTCAGAGAACAAATGCATGGAATAATCGATGATGGACTCTGTGTGTAGCACATGTACATGCCTTTATAATGTGTTTACCTCAAGACATTTAGTAGAGATCAATACTTCGTTTGACAATTTTTATTTTCTTTTACTGAAATTGAAGCTTCCACTTCCTATGGAAAGCTATTTTAAGCATAAAGAGGAATATACATACCATATTATATGGTGATAAAATACATATCTATTGCTGTATTTTAATGACTATTTATTGCATCACAATTAGAAATAAAACCATTTAAAATCTACGTTTTGGTTATTGGACACAAAAATCATCAAAACAACCTGTCTAGTTGCAAGCACAAACTGTGAACTACTACGTAACAATGCAGAAACTTATGACCTTCAAACAGGATCAAGAAGTAAAAAATACCTTGGTGAAACCTGAAATAATTGTCTTACCCTGCAAACACCCTGCGTTCAAAAACCTCACTCACACTTACATCTTTCAAAAAACTTTCAAAACTCATTCATACTTTTTCTTGCCTGAAAAGCCTTTGTAAATTCTCAAGCTTTCACAGGAGCAACAGACTCGCACTTACAGAGTACTTATTATCAAACTGCGGCAGCTCTGAGGTGATTCATTGCTGTAAATTCAGCAATTTTAAATGCTCAGCACACAATTTGTCCCTCTCCGTCCAGCACGTACACTGTCCCCTTTACCTCTCACACTCCCTTTCTGTCACTCTCCCCAGTTCTCACTCATTCTCATTCCTTACTTCTACTCCAACACCTTCTTTTCATCCCATTTCTCTGACTTTTGCTCTTCATCTCCCTGCGGCAGGGTGAAGTGGTTGTGACTGCAGCTGCAGACATTATGCATGTTAAAGAAGGATAACAATTTGCAACTCGTCAGGCTGATTGTCAATTTCTCAGTGCTAATGCACTTAGGGTGACCTTATCTCTGCACTGCCACTAGAAATGTCAATGATATCCCCCCTCCTTTGTGCCCAAAACCAATCAACCACAGCCCCAGCATCTATACAGCCTGTATGCATTTACAAATCACCTACAGAGCTGATGAGCAGCTTACCATGAAGACATAAGGGTTTCTGAGATCAGCATAGGCAATAGCTCGACACACACAAGTTAAATATTTAGTTGAATGTATTGTCATATCAGCAACTTTTTGAAGTATTCAACTAATGTCACTTGATTTAGCAATTCAAATCACAATCAGAGCATGATTTTGTGACCAAACCATTCAGCCTTGAATAGCAGCACTTGTATATTGGGATTCAGATGCATTCTGGTTGGATAGCATGACAAATTAAAATCAATAGGATGGTTGGAATAGGTTTGGCTCAACTCAACTGCCGCAGTCCCAGAGACATAAAACAGCCAAACAGAAAACAACTATCCTAGTCTTGCCAGGACATCGCAGTCTTTGTTAGCACTAAACAGGTTATACAAACTGACATAATCTTTCCGTTATGACTCTCTGATTGAATGTTAGGTGGTCTGGCTGGCTGTTAGAATCTAGAGGGAGGGTCTGAGAATGCATAAATGGATGTATTGAAAACGAAATGCAGTCAGGATAATCTGATCTGTGAGCTGCTTAGTGAATGAGATATGGGGACCCGGGAATGGGGATGTCAAAAAGAGAAGAGGGGTTGGACAGAGAGTTGAATAATTGAAAGAGTGCAACACACACAGAGATTCTTTCATCTGACTGTACTCTACTGGATGATCTGATAAACAACACCAAATAGGTTACAGTCATGTACAGAACTCAAAGCTTGTTATAGTGCGGATCCTGTTTATACATGTAAAAAAACCCACAGGAAACAAACCCTTGGGGTCAGCTGTTTCCTAAAATTCCAATTTGAACGCGGCCCTCCAAACAGTTTTTCATTTTATATTTTCATGGAAATGCATCAGATATTCATCAAAAAATATTATTCATGAGGAATGAAACTGCAGCAGTGATCTAGCCCTAAATGTATAAGTATGGCACATATAGCTGCAGAAGGCATAAAGTATATTACTTTCGAGATTTTCGATATTCAAGCTTTTATAGAAAGACTCAAAATTAAGTTGTGGAAAAACACTTGCAAGTAGGTTTCTACACCTTCAGATTTTAGAGCCCTGTTGGGTCATGGGCAAAGTCTCACTCAGTATTGAGTAACCTGTATTAAGTATACAGGGTATTGAGTAATACCCTGTATTACTCAGGGCAACTGAATCATGGAATATTAAATGGTATAGTGAAGGAACTTGAGACAAATTGTCAGAATATGTAGTTTTTTAAATCTAATGAATCAAATCTGATCTTTCACATTTATCAAAGTTGTCAGATCCTGGGATCCTTTTCCAAATGTCTTTAGTGGACACATTTGTCCACTTTTTACTCTTAACAAAACCAAAAATAAAATTAAACCAATTTCATATATATATATATACTTACTGTACCTACCCCAAACTACTGAACAGTAGTGCATATACAGCATATATGCATATCTGCAGATGGATATGTGAGATAATTTTAAGCACTTAAGCACAGAGAGAGAGAGAGAGAAGTGAGACTAGGAGGAAAGCATACATCACAAAGCTTACAGACATTCTAAGACTGATGTCCTGTCTTTGATGTTTTCGAGCTTGTGACTTTGTCAAACAACTGATAAAATTTAAGGCTGAAGACTCTCTCAGAACTCTTTTTTTTTGTTTTACAGGCAAGAGAAAGGACTGATGGCCAAAAAAACATAAAATCAACATAACAGGTAAATGGATGTTTAACAGGCTGCTGGACAGTAGCCGTACAGTGTGATGTGATGTAATGTGATTAAGTCTTCTCCACATACCGCTGCTGCTCATCGTGTCTTCTTGCTTTAACACATCAGGCACAAGCACAGACCAATGATGGTCTCTCTTCCATCATCTAAGTCTATTATTCATCCTGTCAGGCTCTTTTTCACTTTCTCTTGCCAAAATATTTTTTGTCAAACATTTCCTGGCCCAGAGTCAATAATGCCACGTCATTCTGAGCTCCTAGAAAAAGACTACAGGCAGGAGAAATTGTAGAGGTCAGCATATTGCTTTTATTTAAATCGCTGTACTTTTGCCTCCCCTGGCTGCTCTCTATTCAATATTCTGATTGAACGTTGTTTCAAAGACATAAAGGATAAAGTAAGCAAAAAATCTGTAACAGTGTGCTCAATCTGTCATGTTGGGTATTTACCAGGTTGTGTGTGCTGATGAAGGCGTATGTCAAAATGACCTTGGGGTCATTTCCAGGGATTGAGAGAGATGCAGAGACAGAGATGGAGTGATTGGGACATTGAAAGAACTCTGTGTGCTACATCGCGGTAACCCAGAAACCCTCACCCGTCTGATGTACACTAATACAGTCACAGAGCAGAGACAGACAGGAACATGACAGATGATCAGATATACTAGCGTCTGGGTCTTTCTGGCAACCAACCTCCATTTTACTCCCTTGAAAATACAAACACACACACATATACACTCCTAGAGAAAATACAATTATAGGTCAGGAAACATACGGGTGAAGTGTGAGACTTCTCTATTGAAAATACTTTCTCCTAGCCTAGTCTTTTGTGAGTTCAGAACTAGAAAAAATACATTCACCGGAGAAATAACTATGACTTTTCAGTGACCTTTCAAGGTTTCATGCTTTTTAAATTTTTTTGTTATTTCTAGGTTTTCCAGGACAGTGAGAAACCAGAACAGAGTTACACAATTTTTCAATAAATACTGTGATTGTTATATTATTGTTATATATATATATATATATACTTATGAATTATTTATCTTTCTTATTAAAAAATGAAAACAAAAATGCAAAAAAAACTAAAACAATAAACACTAAGAACAATAAAAATGATATAAACTAATTAAACAGTGCATTAACAGTGCAAGTTTTCATGTAAAGCGCAACAGTATCGTAAAAGAAAGTTTGCTCTTCATTTAATCAAAATGCTGTCTGGGTTAATCAGATGAGATAATAAAGTCAATATAAAGTCAAAAGTAAACCTATTTTTGAAATACATGTTCCTGATCTTATTGTGCATCAGAACACATTATTTCAAAGAAAAATATTTGTTTTCATTATCTTTAATCAAAACACAAAGCTTGCTTTGTGTCTGAAACAACTTCACCTTCCAGCTCACATCCAGCTCACATCTTTATTTATCTCATCAAGTCTTTCTAACAGCACACGCACATCCAGTTTTAGCCTGATGCTTTAATCTGTGTAATCCTCCAAAATGCACTCCACTCAATTTTTCCTCCTGCATAATAATTTGTCAAACAGCAAGACTTTTCTCCCTCTTTCTCTGTCTCCATCCATCCTAGCCCAGAAACCTGAAGTATAAAGCGCAGGATGAGATGGTGTGGCTCGGCTCTGCACTAGCTAAAGTACACAGTGAGACGATCTCAGAATCTTAAACACCTGCCTCTCCATCTCCTGCTTGCTAAGCACTCCGTATTTTTAAACTAGACACACTTGTTCTCTTCTCCTCACCATATGCTCCTATAATGGAAAATAATGAAGGGATGGAAGAAGTTGGTAGGCATACAAATATAAAATCTTTTCTGGATTCTGTTTTAATATCTTAAAGGGTTGGTAAACTCAAAAATTAGAATTAGGCTGTGTTTTACTTACCTTCGAAGCATCCTAGGTGTATATGACTTTCTTCTTTTAGACAAATACAGTCTGAGTTATATTAAAAACTGTACAGACCACTCCAAGCCTTTCCATGGGACAAAACAGGTGTTTGATGTTTACAGAAGATGTTAAATAAAGTGCGCACATCTGTACAAAAAAAAATACAAAATCATCCCTCACATGGCTCTGTGGATTGAATAAAAACATCCTGTAGTGAATCAATGTTTGCAAGATAAATATCCATATTTTAACCATAACCATATGTCCTATGACATCCGCCTGGGCTACTTACGCATGCTACAGTCAGCCGAAGTGAGAGAAAAGTGTTTATTATATTTCAAATATGGATATTCATCTTACAAAATCCATGTATTTACAATTTACCCCCGGAGTGAGGGACGTTTTATTACGTTTGCGTGCACACTTTAATGTGTTTTGGACTATTAAAGAGAAGCACCGGCCCACTGCAATGATAGAGCTTAGAAGTGTCAGAACAATTTTTAATATAACTCTGATTTAATTAGTCACATACATAAAGAAAGTCACATACACCTAGGGTGCTAATTAACAATAATTATAGTGGTTTTATTTAATTTGTCTGTGTCTGTGATTTGGCATTGGGAGGTTTTTGAGTGCCTTTCTCACTCAGTTGCCTCTGAACTTGATTGCAATTACCTGTGTTTTTCGAGAAAGGCTGTGAAGGGTTGTCTGCTGAAAGAGATCAGAAATCAACTCACCCACATATATCTGACACAAAAACAGATCCGCTTGCAACTACCTGTGACTGCATCCACATGACCTTTGGAGGCACTGGTCACCCACACCTTTTATCTAACTGCATTGCTCTCATTCTGTTCAGTCTCATCCGTGTCTTCCTTACCCCATCCCCAGAGTTGTATGCTGCACTCAGTCCATTTGATCTGTCCTTTATGGCAGGTTACTTCAAATCCTGTCAAGCAAGGTTTACTACCATAGTCCTGCACCAGCAGTTTTGTGGTCTCCATCTGCCAGAGCTTCTCTGCATCAGACTACAAAAATCAGAGGTGTAGCAACAATTATAACTTTCATAAATGTCTTCGCTAGTTCCCTCACACAAGATGAGGGAAAGGAAAAAACCCAGCTGGCCACATACAAAACGCTGACTTTCACACCAAAGTGACATGTTTATTGCTAGCTACCTGCTGGAGATATATTGTTACCATTACAGTAACGTAATGCATGGAAAGTATGTACAATGGGACAGTCTGCTTCCGCTCTTGGCCATGCACTGTAACATCCTCTCCTTCTCTCCAGGAGACATTGAACAGAAATGGATACCCAACAGCACTCCCATAAACATCTCAGTGGAAAAATAACCAAGACGTCAACGGATAGATTAATTCATGCTGCTAGTCTGTAAAGAGAAAGTAAGAATGAAATTGGTGTTTGATGGAAATTCAACCAAAAATGAAAGTTTTGTCAATATTTTCTTGTCTGCTGGCCTTTCTACAGTTGAGTGGAACACATAAAATTATATTTTGAGAGATTTCAGCATTGTTGTCCACACAATGGCAGTCAATGGGCACCAAAATACTAATATTCTTTAACATATCTTAAATTGTATTCTCATTTCATTGAGTTACATTGAGTATATAACTAGCATATAAGAAATTGTTTAAATTACAGAAAACATATTTTATAATGTCAAGGTGAGAAAAATTTGTATTATAACATTAAATCATTTACGTGACACACATTGTGATTTATTATAGTTAACCTATTCAGAAAGGAAATTTGACATGTAAAATGACCAGCCACCACCAGATTTACAAGTCCCACATGATGATCATGAACATGCAAATGTAAAACCAATGCTGCCACGATATTAGACCTTAAAAACTCTTCAATGTCTTTAAAAAATCAAATGCTATCACCCTAGTGAACAATACTAGTTCTAGTACTAGTTCTTTCCCTGGAGCATTATAGCAGCCAGGTAGCTTAAACGCTGCTTTCCAACAACAGAAACCTCTTGCCATTTAAATGTACATTATGGGGCAAATACCTGAAAGATAAAACTGACAGTAAATGAAACGTTACATGTTAATACTGCTATAATGCCCCTTGTGACAACTCTGTGAATGCATTTTAATACATCACCACAAAACTGAGCATATGTAGCTTTGAAGAAGCATTCATGGACTTGTATAAGGCTATGATTTAGGCATTTGAGGAAGGCATAGCAATGGCTGCATAATGCTGTGCTTCTCCACAGCAGGGGAAAAAACTCAGAAAGACGAAAAGAACAATAGATAAAGCTAAAACAAGAATGTCGTAGGAGAAAACATGTTACAGTCCTCCACAGCACTGAGACTTCAAGGGTGATTCATCTTCAAACAGGACAGATACCTGCAAAATATACACTTAAAACATGTCCTGTCCTGGAGAGATCCAGTCAATTCAATTAAGCTTCTGTGAAATGACTGAAACATTGCAGTTTACAGTTCCTGCTTAACTTAATGAAGCCTAGGCATCAATTTCTTGTTGATAGACACAATAATTGTTGACAAATGTCTAAATATTAACTCTAGAAAGGAAGACAAACACTAATACAATTAAAAATGTAATAAAATGTAATTATACAACAATGTGGAAAAGATTACAACTGTGATAGTTTTTGTTTGTATTGTATTTCAATGTGAAAAAAAGTAGCAAGTGAGAGAGAAAAGCACCCACAAAGTGTGACCTGCACAAGATGAGTTATGTACATCTTGCAAATTTAATTCAAGAAAATTATAGGGGAAGATAACAAGCAGGCGGGCATTAAAAATGCATCTTTAACTCTGCAATGAAGCTACTTGTGGAACAAATCTTCTGATGGATTGCACTATTTACACCATTTACTATCTCTTGCATCCGCTGAATCAAAAATGAGTATGCAGCACAACAGGAAAAATCAGACATGCCCACATACATTAATGGCTTTACAGCACCACACCATGCATCCCATGCATCTTCTCACTGTCATTTCCTGTGGCTTCTCTACTATTGCATTAAATTTATGAGCCCATTCAATTATTTAAAAAAAAAAAAGCAAAACAAAACACTACATTTTCTGAATGGTAGTTTTTGTGTATAATTGATGCAATCTGGGCCTCTAGCAAACTGGGTTTGAGTGACTTGTCAATCTGACTCAGATGATTAAAACCAGGAACTTTCTGGTTACTCTGAGCTTGTAAACACAAGCTTGTGTTTTTTTTATACATAGACTTGTGAGACACTACAGCGTATCTTTTTGTGAACCCTGTAACCTTGGAACTGAAAAGATATCGGTGCTCAGAATGGTAAACAGTAGGCAGGTGTAAGAACAGCTACCATTCAGAACAATTTCTTTCAAGCCATGCTGCTCATTTTAGGAGTTCAAGCAAGTCAATTCGTTCAGGACCTCAGGTCCAGCTTTAACAAAGGTGATTCTGGTGCAATAACACTTTTGACCTACACTGGCATTTTGTGACTTGGAAACTCCTGCTGCTGAGTGTTATATAACAACCTATTCTGTAACCTGCATGTGAGGGCAATCACATCCCAATTTCTTCAGCATCAAAACTGGAACGCCAAAATGAAATGTACCATAATGAAAGCATTTAGAACTACAATAGCATCAATATATTTGCAGCAAAAAGGCAGTCTGCATTTTTGTAAAATGCAACAACTAAACTCAACTCACTCAAAGCTATGGAATTAGTAATCGACCTTTCCAACCCACTTAACCATTATTCCACTGCTGAATTTCCTGCCCAATGGCAAAACAAATTAGCTGGAGTGGTAACAGATTGCAATACAACAGAAATAATAGATCCTGTAAAATAATATATATTTTATCATTAAAAAGTACTGTGTTTTTCTTACTAGTTGCACATAAATATACAGCATAAACATTTTCAAATTTACAACCAAATTGACTCTTGTGAACCACCTTACTGTCAATGAAACAGTCAAATGAATTCATGGACTGACACAAAGCCATGACTTTAAAATAGTTAGGAGAGTTTAAATATTTTCTGTCAATGACTTTATTTATTTATTTTTTGTCACATGTGGTTTAAAATAAACTAGTGGTGCTCAGATAGGGACCAGGAGCCTAAAATGACAACAAATATATAAATAATGTATAAAAAGCCTGTAAAATCACAACTTGAAAAGTCATTGGGCATTTAATTTTGTACAATGGGGTGGGGGCCACAATAAATCATCACTGTCTAAAGTGCACATTTGAAACAAATGTTAATAATATAGGCCTGAATTGGAACTTTCATATAAATGCTCAAACTTTCATATAAAAGTTTCAATTAGTTGGTGGAACTGCTTTGTTGTAAACTTTGTCACTTTTGGCTTCATCATGCTGGTTTTGTTTGCTATCATCCTACTCAAGAGGAAACCTGCAGCAAATTGTCCAGATTGTGCCGTAGATTGTTCACCTTCTCCTGACTTATTGTAAGAACTCAGGCCAAGGAACAGTAGCTGATATCATTGCTAACCCTGCATCAGCACCTGTTCCAGGAACTCCCCTTCTGGCAAATTATAGAGCCAAAATGCAAAACTGCAACACAACACCAAAACCACTCATGTCCTGCACCTGTACCGACACCATCTGGTTCTCTGTAATACTCTGTCCAACCTAGCATGAACAGGACATGTAAAGCATTAGCTAGTCTGTCATTGATGGGTGTGTGGAGACTATGATCACTCAAGAGAAAAATGAAACTTGCTTTGCAGCACTGGATAAATGTTCAAAGACCAGTTTCATGTTTCATGAATGTCACAGACGTAAAAATGATGCAGAGCTGTAAAATAGCTTTAAATATTCTTATTCTTACACTGTGTGCTTGAGCTCAATCAGGACTCATGATTAATTTACCTGTTCATTTTTTTTTTAGGACTTTCATCTAGCATATGTAGATAATATGCCCGGCTTTGTGGCTCAGAAGCAAGGCTGTTCATTATCTTTTAAAGCATGTAATCAATTGAATACACCTGAAATATAAAAGATTTTGATTGCTGTATCGGTGAGTACAATACCAGGTCAAGCGTGTTCTTTTAGGTTTTCATCAAATCAAACTGATTATGTTGTCTTTTCTGTAGCAAACACAAATCTAGTCTTTGCGTGATGTATTGGCTAGAGACTTTTAGCCAAATTAAAAAGACTGAGTTCATGGCATCATACAAAATCGCTTATTCTCCTCAACGTTTTTCAATTTAGGCCAATTCAAACATGCATTGGGGTATAATTGTTTTGGCATAAAAGACCCATTGCTTTTTCAAAAGTCCAATACCAGCTATTTGCAGATCAGTCCTGAATCTTACAACTACAAGAAGTTCATTCATTATTTATTTTAACATTCATATTTTTAATGCCAGTGATTTAAATAGCATATTGGTAAACAGTATTCTGGTTCTTAAACATTTCCTTCTCCTCCGTTGTAGTTAATCTAGCTATTTTTGAGTGAAAGTACAAAACTTACGTAAATGCATATCAGATAAACTTAAAACCAACCTAATTATTCTGAGATTTATTAAATGGACAGTTCACCCAAAATGCATAATTATCATTATGTACTTTCATTGAAAAATTTCATTGAAATACTTTTGAATGAAAGTCAATGGGATCCAAAGACTGACTTATATATCTTATTGTCTAAATAGAGAAAGTAAAGTCATACCGTTAGGGTAAGCAAATTTACCTTAAATTTACCTTTTTTGTACTCCTTTTTAAAAAAAGGTAGAGTTTTATCCTTAATATGATCAGTGATACAGCATCACTACTGTGAATGAGTGTACTAGAGTGAGAGTTTGCAGGATGCTCATAGCATACAAACACCTTCAATTCTGAGTCCTTGCTTCTGTAGTTCAAACAAAGCAAAATTTACACCTGCAGCCCCAGGGAGGAGAAAAGGAGTGAGAGCAGAAGACAGCATGGGGGAAGGAAGGGGCAGAGAGTGGCAAACAAGAGTAAAGGTGAGAAAAAGCAGAGAAAAGATAAGAGGGCAGAGAGTAAAGGAGACCAAAAGAAGAAAAGCAAAGGTAGATATTAATATTTAAGAAAGCAGGGCTGGAGTGAATCTACGGTAGGAAAAGTATAAAGATCCATAGGACAAATCCCATGGATGCTAAGATTGTCTCGACTGGATTGTACAATTTAAACAATTTCAGATTTTGCACTATAAATGTGTTTTTTTTAAGTAACTTATCTATTTATATCACGCTTAAAATACCAAACACATTTGAAATTAAATCAGGGAGTTAAGGAATCACACATAATGGCTGAATTACCTTAATATAAAACTAATTTTTATTTATTTTGCCAATGATTGACTTGGCCTCAATGTGATTTTTAGCGTATGGTGGAGTGTGCTTCATCTTGTAGGCATTTTGTCACTAACATTTTTGGTGGAGAAACATTCAGAAAAGTGTACTTTTCAGAAATGTTGATGCCACATGACATTTTGTTGTCTAATGCAATTAGAATGCGGTTGAAGAATCACACGACAAGGAGAGCTCAAAATTTATTTACAAAGTGGGTGAACAAAATTGTTGAGGTGGGTGCTCTCTTCCTTGTGCTGCAGTGGGTCTGTGAAGTGCTCATGTGGGGCTGATTGGTCCTCAGCTGCTTTCTGGGAAGGTAAGGAGAGAACAAGTTAACACTCTGTCTCATGGAGAAGTTTCTCAGTCTTAGGTAGCACTCACGCTGCTTATATAGCTGCTGCCTGACAGGGCCGATCAGCCAGAGATGAGGACGTGCAGGTGTGTGTCCTTTGTTTCCAGGGTGTCGCTGATGACTCCTTAGGACGCTCATCACACCTCCCCAACCGCTATGGCCCAGTGGAAGTCCAGAAGCACGAAGAACCATTGGGTCACCCTGGCGTTGGTGTCCGTGGCTCTGGCCATCCACTTAAGAGCGGCATGGTCAGTTACCAGGGTGAACTTCCAGCCAAGGAGGTAATACCGCATCTCCATGACTGCCCACTTGATGACCAGGGCCTCCTTCTCCACTGCAGCGTAGTTTTTCTCGGCTGATGCACAAGATCAGATGCTCCTCACCCTCCTGTACCTGGACAGGACAGCTCCCAGTCCTGTATTGGAGGCATCCGGCTCCGAGGTGAGGGCCCTCTTCACCTCCTGGAAGGCCTCGTTCACTGCACTTTCTCCGGCTGCCCCTTCCTGGTTAGATCTGTCAGAGGGATGGCTAAGGAGGAAAAATTAGGGATGAAGCAGCGATAGTACCCCGCCAACCCTAAGAAGGCTCGTACCTGGGTCTTTGTCTCCGATCTCTATACATCCCTTTCAGCCTACACTTTTTTCTCCTGGAGACAGCCTGAAGACCCAGGTGCTCACATCGTGGAGCACAAGGTGGCATATGTGAGGGTTAATTGTGAGCCCAGCCCTCCGGAGCTCTGACAGCATCCTGCACAGATGGTCCTCCCATGCCTCAAAGTGGACACGCTGCTGTTAAAGACTGATTAGGCCGTATTAAAATGTCCATAATCCGCTGGAAAGTTGCTGCCGCCTCGTGAAGGCCAAATGGAAGGGTCTGGTACTGCTACTAGGGGAAGAAAACGCAGTCTTGGGTTTTGCCGATTCAGAGTACCTGCCAATAGCCTTTGATGAGGTCCAGTGTCAAGATGTAGCGGGCCCTCCCCAGGTGGTCCAGCAGCTCATCCACCCCAGGCATTGGGGTAGCTGTCGAACTCGGACACTTTGTTGAGGCGCTGAAAGTCATTGCAGAAGCGAAGGGTGCCGTTTTGTTTCAGGACCATGGCTCAATCACCCTCAACTTTAGCTTCTGCTGCACTTTCCTCCTTGATAGCCTGCTGATGAGCCTCACAGACGCGATAGGGCCGTTGCCAAACTATAACTCCTAGTGGTGTCCAGACGTCATGTTGGAGAATGGTGGTCTGCCTGGGGAAAGGAGAGAACACATCAGAGAACTGACCGACCAGGTGCTGCAGTTCCACCTTTAGGGCAGCTGAGAGATGGGGATTGATGTCCACAACCATGGGTTCGGAGGTAGCAAGGGCAGCGAGCTGGTCTCTGGTCCCGACCCATTTCTTCAGCAGATTGATGTGGTACAGCTGGTCAGCTCTCCTCAGTCCTGGCTGACAGACACGGGTTATTGGGGGAAATACTTTGGAAACTTAGGAAATGGGACCTTATTAGGCAGACTGCACTGCCAGAGTCAAGGAGGGCTTGAAAGGGTTTTCCGTTGACTTCCACCTCTACTTCCGGAGCTCCTGAGGGCAGGTCGCGGTGTACAATGCAGCCTGCCAGCCAACTCCACATGGGAGGTGCAGTGCAGAGACCACTGTTGGTATTGGTTCACCCTGCGGAAAGGGAGCCGCCGGCCTGCTGATTGCTCCCCAGTCTCCGGTGTTAGGCAGCATTCGCCAGCTCGATGGCCTCGATGAGCTCCCGGGAGGTGTTGGAACGTGAGGACATGTAGGTGTGTATGCTTTGTTTCCAGTACAATGCTGATGACTCCTCGGGACGCTCATCACACATGCTACAGGAATCTGTTTAGGTCACATTGATGTCAAGCGTTGAGATAAGCCTGTGGGTTGTTAATATTTATTCACTGCTTTCTCTATCAGCTCATTGCGAGTTTTCTCACAGCATCTTTCTCACTTCTGTTTGTGTTTCCTGTTTACTAGAGATTTGCTGCCTTGTCTTTCTGCATCTGATATTGAGCTCTAAGCTAAAATCGTGTTGTATATAATTTATAGAGGCATAAAACTTCACAGAAAAGTTTTATGCTTGTAAACATACAAAACTGTGAAACATCAATCTGTATATCGTCACATTCGACTACACACAAAGAATTGAAAGTGCTGTGAGAGATAGAGGAGGTCATCTTGTTATCACTCAATGTACACATGCACACACACACATTTATGAGCAGAGATGAATGACTCCATGCTCAGGCCATTCCTTTTCTACCGTGCGGCTGACATTGACAAACGGCCCGGCAGCGTGAATTAAATATGACAACCCTGCTGCTTCCAGCGGGACTCTGCCTGTTGGATGCTACATGTTGGCGTAACTGCCTAGACACCGGCAAAGTCTTACCTTGACATAAACACAAGCACATCCAATCGTGTGCACACACAGTATTCTAATACAAACATGTGGAGTGAAACTTCATCCAAATTAAGCTACAGCCAGTGGTCTACCAGTTCCACTTTGGGCGTTGTGAGGTGTGTGCCTAAGGACGATTAAAATGCATAGTCATTTAACAGCAAAAAAGGTCTAGTCTTCTCAAGCGGACCCCCCTGTGTGCCTGCTGACATTCCCGAGGTCTCTATGGAGCTGGTTCATTATTCTCTGTGTGTGTTTGCTGACATTGTGGAGGCATTGCTGGTCCAGTTCATTACTCTCTGGGTATTTACTGACATTGGGGAGCCCTGCTGAGGTGCATTCATTATTTCTCTGTAGGAACAGTACGCACAGGTCTGCTTCAAGACCGGAAACATACCTTCAGTGGCATGTTCACATACTACTTGAGGAGAAATGGTCTACATTCAAATTTGAACATGTGTTGGGTTTTTTTGGCTTACATCTTGAATAAACTCAAGGATAAAGATAAACAGAAGTAAAATGTACCAAAGAGAGAATTGATACACCTGAATCAACATCATAATCATTAATTGTTCAGTGTGTTGGCTTGATGTGAGAGGATCAATGCATTTGAGACCACAGAAGTTGGAAACTTAGGATCATATAGAAAGGGTAAGGTCGCCCAAAATTCTGTCATCATTTAAATTAAATCTGCTCATCATCCCTGTTAAAAAAATATATATAAATATGTATGCTGGTATGGTTTTGAAGCATGACTGCTGGTTTAAGCTGGTTCTTAGCTGGTCATGAACTGTTCTCAGGACCAATTTAAGACCAGAACATGACCAGCTTAAACCACGTAAAGACCAGATGAGAATCAGCTTAAACCAGCTTGAGACACACCATACCAGCATATGCTGTTTTTTTCAACAGGGCTATAAAGCAATTGTATTACAATTACAATCCTCACAAAATTTAAACCACACAATTCATTAGAATTCATTCATTGCATGATCTTCCAAGTTTTGGTTCTTTAATCTTGATCTTTTAAGTATTGGTTACTTGGACTTTCAGTGAGTCGGCTGAAATCACAAGTTTCATAAAAATATCTTATTTTGTATTTTAAAGTCTTATTGGTGTGGAATGACATAAGGGTGAACCTTCCATTTAAAACCCACTTACTTAACTTCATGTCATTCCAAAGCTGTATGACTTTCTTTTTTTCAGTGAAAAAAAAAAGTCACACTGGTTTGGAATGACACAATGACTTTTAATTTTTTGGGTGAACCATCCACATTTTGTATGCACTCACCCTATTCTCCTCCTCTCTGAGGTCCGGCATGGTGCTGATGCACAGGCTGATCACTGTCACTGCCACCATCAACACAGACAAACAGGCGAACATCTTTCCCGGCAAACCTGACTGAGGGTTCTCCACCATGTCCCTCAAACGGTTCATGAGCTTTCGATAACGTGTCTCCTCGACAGGAGGGCGCAGCTGCATACTGCGTTGACGGCGCTCCTCCTCCCGCCGCTCGAGCTCGGCGACCTCCTCTATGCGGGTGTACATCTTGCGCTTGCAGCAGCGTTCCATGTAGGCCATCTCTACGCCCCAATAGTTGAGCTCCTCATGCAGTGAGAGCGCACACATCTCCCGTAATAAACGTAGCTTTCCTGCTGCCAGGAAGTTGAGGATTACACGGAACGCACTGGGGCTACGGTCAAAGAAAAATTCATGGCGTGCCTCATCATAATCGTCACAAACACAAGCAATCTCCTCTGGACTGCTGCAGGGTTTGAGACGTCCTAAACGCGTTAGGGGGAACTGCTCCAAAGTACTCCAAGGAAAGGTGTAACGGTTGCCCCCCACATTAATGAGAGCCTGCAAACCGTGGTCAACCGAAAGCAGATCTTCCGGTCGGCGAATGAACTGAACACGCTGATAATACACTCCCTTGATGGTCTCAGTTTCCGGGATCTCTGTAAAAATGTGGTCCAAGCTGCTGTCATCACTGACCGAGAGGTTGCTGAAGTCATGATTGGCGTTGCTGATGATTGGCATGATGGCATTGAAGAAGAAACTTAATCAAAAGTGTTGAAGCTCAGGTTGTCTTATATACCTTGGGTTTAGGGCATTGAGTGTTTAATTGAAGGCAGATCCCATAGGATCTCACGCACAGTTCAGTGAAGACCCAAACATCCCACATCATTTGAACACTGTTGGAGACAAAAAGACAAAGAGGTTAAACAGTTGTTTTTATAAAACCACAAAGTTTGCAATAGCACTATAACTTTGGTAAAATTACATTTAACTTGCATACTATGCACTTAGTAGTATTTCAATAAAGAAGGACACTGTGGTTTGGCACATTCTCTGGTGGCTGGGTGTATTAGCAGAGACCTCCAGACATGCCACAACTTCTAATAGAGATTGAATAATTTGCTATTGTCAAAGTGTTCCATTATGCTAGGGTGGGAACTAGAGTGATATACTATTTATTAATAGAAGCGTATTCCCGTTGGGAGCAAGGCTTGCTTTACTGTGTGGAAAGTTAATTGAGGGAAGTGTGTTGAACAACCCAGTGGCAGTGACTCTATCAAAAACATTCTCCAGTACAGACTGATGAGCAGAAAGTGAGGGGAGCAAGATTCTTTATAATCACACATAAGCAGGTGTGGAAATAGGGTGGAAATTAGGAAGGATGTGAACCAAGCAGACAACGCCAGATAATTGCAAATATGTCTAAACAATGGTGAAATAATGGGCATACTTTTACAACGACAGACAGCATGCTAGAAGTCTCAGAGGCCACTCCTATAGTCTTTAAAAAGCTTATTTAAAAAATCCACTGCACGTCTGAGTGATTTATCGATTTTAGTACATTTAAAAGATCATTGTACTGTAACTACTCAGAGGGGGTAAATACAAAAAAAAAAACAAAGTAAGAGAAAATCCACACACACAGGTAGATATTGCTCACGGCTGTCATCTGATTGCTATAAGAGCATTGACAACCATCTAAACATTTTTATTCTGACAAATCATTTTGCAAGCACCTTTTAAATGACAAATAGTTCAGTATATTATATAGTATATTGTTACTGAACAAACAGCCAGTTTATTTTGGCGAGTCTGAATCAGACAGAATACATCTAGTCTAACTCCCTTACTGAATATCAATGAGCCATGTAAACCTTTTTTATTTAATACATTTAGGAACAATTTTGTAGAATCGTGTTTATGCCACCACTAAAAAGTCTACACATTTTGCAAAAACTGAATTAAATTGATCTTTGACTAGTTCTGTACACATTCTGTTGAAATCTGAACACATCTTATTTTGAGAACACAGTCCAGAGGCCAGAATAAAACGGCATTTTATTGAAATATAAAAAAGTACCAAAAGAATCGTTCGTGGATGCGCTAAGGAATCGGAATCGTTTAAGAAGAATCAGAATCCTTAATGAATCCTTACATTCTTTATCCCTGTCCCATTACTGTAATGTACTGTATCAGAAATATTTACTTAAATATTTATTAAAATAGCTGGTTCGTTCACAGACCATAATATAAAACTGTAAACATAAGAATAATAGGTTAAAATACTGAACGAATAACTAATAGGTACAAATAACATACAATGTAGGCTACTCTGAATACATTTATTAGACTGTGTACAGTCAGCCCACGAAAGAACAGACATCAAATAAAACAAAGCGAAACTGACAGTCCAAAGTTGGTAAACACGCAATAAATAAATCAATATAAACGTTAACGACAAGATAAGTTTATTAAATTAAATTTACAAGAGCCTCAAAGTAGAAACTCCCAACTCACCCCTCGACACGACTCCCGTCCTCACTTTCTTCAGCAGAGACATTTTATCTCCACAATGCTCCATAACCGGTTAAACGAACTCACTTCGGTGTTTCTTTAACGGTTCTTGCTGGAATGCCTACGTCAGGAGCGGTAAAATGATCAGAAGACGAATATTCTCCGCTGACACATCGTCACTGTCCCGCGCGCTCAGAGCCACTATCACTGCATAGATCCGAGCGAATGTGTGTGAGTCGATGCCGGTCGGTCGCGCGCCCCTCTCGCTTGTTGAGAGAGGCGCTGTAAGTTTAAAGCCAAGTCTAAATCATCGTAGGGATGTACGGAATGCAAACCCTGGTCACGTACAGTGCGCATTCCGACAATAAACCTTAGAAACAGCAGATTATTTTATTACCTGCTCCTGTTTTAAACGAGTTTGAGACGTCGTGGTGCGTCAACGAGACTGAGGCGTGATCAATTATTACACTCGCAATGGGCACTTGAATTTCCATTTGAAACCTTTTTGTGGCCACCATGGCGGTTTCAAGAGTTTATTAACTGCAATACGAAGCGCATAAGACAAAAGAGTCTGTTTTCTCAACAGGAAATTTGTGAGATTATTTCAGTCGCAATACTTCCATTACGACAATGCATACATCTACAGGTACGTGCACCCAGTATCTGTGCCTGCTGCACAAATCGTAGAAATCATAATGTCATATTTATGCATTGAACACAGTGCAGTTTGATTCAGTATTTGCGTACATGCTGTTCACCTGGCAGCACTATTATGGAGTCCAAAGCTTACAAACTGACGCATAAGTGCGTATACTGTACTCGTTAGGTTGCACATGCCTAGGGAAATGCTAAAATAACTAAGCAGTGTGCACTGGTCCTAGTGGCATATGAATGGAAAGTGAGACAGCTGGCGTAGTTCACTCACTCTCTCCATCAGTGAATGCCAAGGGTCCACAGACATAAAACCCATGAATGATTGGACAAATATACACTGCCAACCCCTCCTCCCTGTCCCATTTTATTTGTACTCCTTCAATTATGCATATTTACCTGTTTGGCAGCTTAATTAAGCTGTACTGAGTTTTAGTGTATTTTATTACTCTGTACACTACACAAAAAAATAGTAGAAAAGTCACAATTTTCACAGAGGTTTAATAAATTTCATAACTAATTAGAAAGAAATTGCAAGTAACACATTGCATTAAGCATGACATTTGAAATAGGTAAAGCATACTTTTTTACATGTTATTTATTTAGCCTAACTAAATGTTTGAAAATAAATGAAGCATTACTTATAAATAGTTAATATAACAATTTTAAAAAATGAGAGAAACATTAAACATCACTTGCCTTTATGGAAATTGCCTGTATTTTTTCCTTCAAAATGTAAAAGCATGGATATATACAGTAATAGATCCTATTAAACAAATGGGTGTCATAAATTCTTTTTTTCAATACTTTGATAAGCAGACCTGACTTGTTTTCATTACAGATGTTATTGATTTGATTGATTAGTGGCCCCAACTCTACTCTGTATGTGGTTTCAGGTCGTTTTCTTAAATTCACAGTCAGAAAGACCCATCATTCCTAGTGGACTCCCCTTGTCTTCCAGGTGACACCCTTTTGTGGCAAGCATGTGGCCTCATCAAGGATACAGTGGTTGAAGGAATGGACTAACAACAAAAAAAGAGACTGTTTGAGATTGAGTTGAAAAAGGACAGAAATAAATTGGAGGATTAAACTGTAATCCCCAGGGACAGTGAGATGGGGCCAGACTGATGAGAGAATCGTGCTGGGAAATGGGACGGGAAACAGCTTTAGCAGCTGATGGGCAATGGTGTGTCCCACTGACATCCGTTTGATCCAGTGAATGTTCATATCAACCTAATTGCTCCTCAAGCAGATGTGTGAATAACTAGATTACTGCAGATCGTGCCCTGCCAAGAAAAAGAGAGAGCGTGGTGAAGAATGAGCTATAAAGCTGTGAGACTTTCTCAATCCCAATAACAGGTGTTTGATTAATTCCCTTCTCAACCAATTGAGTCAATATATCCAAAGACTTGATTTTCGTTGTGTGTAACGCACTGTGAACTAGGTATGATGGGGCAGGAAACGCTGGTCAGGCTCCGTTTTGTCTTTCGGACGGCAATCCTAATCCAGGATGATTTACATAACATTCAAATTTGTAATCAAATCCTGAAGGCAGCCAATGGAAACAGGTTAAATGAGATTTCTCCTAGGGGACGGCAGATGTCAGTCATCTGGAATTTGGGGCAGTAGTAGTGCTGGAGATTTTTGAAGAGAGAGATATGCAGTCTGAAGCCTTCCATGGTGTTCCGTATTAAACATTAATGCGGGAGGATGGGATGAGTGGACCTATCCCTTTATGCAGACATCAAACCTCCCTTTGAGCTTAAATTGCAATTTGAGAACAGCCAGAAACGTACAACTCCCTCAGTCACACCACCTCTCTGTGTGTCTAGTGCATGTGTGTGTGCTTGTGAGAGAGTGAACTGCAGACCGGATATCCCCACACAGAAGGGTCCAAAAATAGCGTGGTCTCCATCATCTGCACAGGGTGAAGCACATTTGAGCCTTTCCTGTACCAAAAGTGCTCCGTCAGCATTTTGAACAAACCTCACGTTCTATAGAATGAATCCATCTGCCTATCAATTAACTCTCGCTTGCAACTCAAGAAGCGTCCACTTCTTCTCGACAACATCAAATGATATACTGCAGTTGACAAGGACACATGACATTGCCATAACTGCAGCCAGCAGTGAAACTAACAGGGGACCGTCTGTCTCACACTGAGGGACTTTCTGTGGTCTCTGCTGTGTGTGCAGTGTTTTATTTCCACATTAATTGAGTCTATTTACATCAGCAGCCCTTACCCTGCTGCTCAGGTTACTTGTAATGACACACCTGGATAAGAACTTGAGAGCTCAACCCGATCATCTCACTTCCCTGATCTCTGATCAGTTTACAGACACAACGGCTCCATTTCCCGGTCCATCATGAATCAAATCAGAACACTGGAAAAAAAAAACTTTTCTTTTTGTCTGTCTGTCGCTTTCTTTCTATAGAATGAAAGATTTCAATGTCTACTCTACTGTTAGAGTCAACACAAAAGGTATTTTCCAACTCATTTAACATTTGCAGTGTGACACATTAACAAGTGAATCAGAGCGAGGAGAAAATATGGAGTGGGATTTAAATTTAAATCAGAAATTGAATGAAAATTCAAGGAAAAACCCACTTTAAAAGAGTGTTGTTTAACCTGAAGGTTAGGTTCACCCTGAAATTCCAATGCAAGTTCTTTTGCTGGGAGATTTGAAAAGTGATGTTTTTTAATGTTATCACACATATTGAGGCAAAGGGCTTCGGTTTGAATCTCGTGTTACTATGGTTCGACAAAACAGTTCAAATCTGTGTAAAAGGAAGTTGAAATGGTACGGTTGCACCAACAAATGCCTTTTTATGTCAGTTTTGCATTTGTTAACACTGTCAGGTAGGTTTAGGGTTGGATTTGGTGTAGGGTCCACAGATATATCACTTCTTAACCCCTGCACATCTCTAACCTTTTAACCTCTATCAATGTAATAAAAATGTGATAGGGGTTCATGTATTGAACCTGTGTTTTAGCGCCACTCAGTGGACATTTCTCTTTGAAAGTGTGGCGAAACATGCAGTAAAGCACGTAAAAACAGAGTTGCACAAAAAGTGTATGTATTTTTATGAGACCAGGTTGAAAACTTCAAATAAAAACTGCTACCTTGTGAATTGTGCATGATAAGCCAAGGAAAATGTAGAACGAGAAGTAGAATGTAAATATTGATTTCATGTTGACTTTGAAGACAGGAGGAAACCAATCAGAGCCTCTCAACATTCCCCAAATACCCTGACCTGTCGACAAGCTAGCAAAGAATGAAGAATAGACCAAGACAGGATGTGAGCGCAGACATGGAGACAATTGCTTCCAGCAAAATACAAAGTACATGAAGTTTCATATTTTTGTGTTGCAGCTCACTCACCCAGCGGCTTTATTGGTGCCAGTGGATTTAGAGACCACGCAATCTTGGGATAGATAAGTCAGGTATATCCGGTCTCTCTACAGCACACAGACAGCCATCCAAGTTGAATTTGCATTACTGCAAAGAGTCATTATATCATTACAATGTATATAATTCCTTCTACACACCAGGCAGCCACTGACACACATCATAACAAAACCCCCAACAGACTGAATCAGTCTGCCTCTCTCCTCCACACCTCTCCATGCCTGAGGGCAAGTAAAAGAGGCGAAAAATAAGTTTTCAATAATTAAAACCCGGCAGGAATGATCTATTTTAATTTCAGGGGAGAACTAACTGATAAGCAAACACATGCTGGGCTGTTACATTGCCTGGTCCAATTAATCATCGCACTGCAACAGAATTCAATATTCTTGTCAGGAAGTATTTGCTAGCTAGCTGAGTTAATAGAGCTCTTTCTCATTTCTTTGCCGATACACTGCATACGGTGGGAATATTGACGGTATGTTAGCACACCACAGCATCAAACGTGAGGAGCAAAGCTGGTTCTACCAGAGTAAGTATAGGCTGATTTATGTTTTAACTTCTTTTTGTATGATCCTTTTGATTGATGATATTTAAAACATGTCTTCATCTGAAATCTTATCATTAACTCACTCTCATGCCATTCCAAACCTGTATGATTTCTGCTTTCATGGAACCAGAATGTTTGACAATAAAGCGATTAAACTTTAAATAAGTTTTCATTACATGGAAAAGATAATATAAAAAACATTAGAGAAAAATAAATGAGTGAATAACAACTTAAATGTCATTATTGCTAGCCAAAAATAAAAGAAAATTGCTTTTATTAACTGAAATAAAATAAAACTGAATAAACTTAAATGAAAAAGAGAAATGTCGCCTTGGCAACATTAAAATGTAATGAAATTAAAATGTAAAAAAAAAATCTTAAAAAAAAGGAAGAAAATCTACAAATTACAAAATAACATTTAAAAAATCCCCTAAAAGATAAAAAAATGAAAACTGTAGTAACTTTAAATCCTATAATAACATAAATACAAATGTAAAAAAAATAACATTGCAAAAATGTCTGAATTTAGCAAC
>JAUYWG010000055.1:14797771-14810020 GCA_034779775.1 Enteromius afrohamiltoni
GATAGATAGATAGATAGATAGATAGATAGACAATATACTGAATCATATGCACTTATACAGTATGTATATATTTATATTAAGTATTTAAACATTTTTGTTTCAAATAAATGCCATTTTTTTAACATTATATACAAACGAATTCTGAAAAAAAAAAAATCACATTTCCACAAAAATATTTTTAACATTGAAGATAAGTAATATCGAACACATACTTTTTTTTTTTTTTTTAAATCACTTTTGTCAAAAACATTATTTTAATGAATCGAAACTTTTGTCTAACAGTGAAATAAATAATACTTTACTTTATAATAATTTAATTTAATAAAGTACATGGCTATGAAAATATGCAAAAAGTACAATTTAAATTTAAAACTTAAAAAAAAAAAAACGTATACATAAACATTCAGACGGATAGATGGATAGACAGACAGACAGATCGACCAATGGATGGCAGACAGGTTAGTTATTCACATGCTTGACTAATTAAATGTTAATCTGACACTCTGTTTAATGCAGTGGGGCAAGAAGCTGCAACCACGGACAACTTCTCTGATTGGACTGAAATATTATTGGTTTAATAAAATCTCTCCTGCACTCGTTCATGTCTTTATATAAGCCTGCCTGGAAGCCGTTTGGAAATAGAGTGCTTGGTTCTGTTCCTGAAATCTCATTTTCTGTGATGCGAGGGAGGACACAGAGACACGGAGGCCATTTCTGAGCCGGGAAACACAGTGTCAGTGTGACTCCTAATGTCTCCTCTGCACTCCGAACACACTTCATGCCAGGTTAAAAGAGGTCGCACTTATGCTAAAAAGATGTTAGCTAAAAGTATCGCCAACATCTGCAAAAATAGACGCCGGTAAAAAATACATAAAGTAAATAAATAAATTATGATTGATACTTCAGTTTAGATTATTGCAAACAAAGAGCGGCATAGACATTCTGCAAAATATCTATGTTGAGGATGAATGAATAATCATAGAAGCTTCAATTTTGAGTGAAACGTCCCTTTAAAAGCAAGGGACGGGGTGGGGCCATAAACAAAAGTGATATTCCTCTGTCATAATCTCTCACAGATGCCTTCTTACCATAGTCATGCTCCATTTCCAAAGCCTTTGCAAGACTTTTTGCAATTCCCCAGTTGAACATTTTCTCCAGTGTGCCTATAGCATGGATGAGAAGACAATGACAGTTATGATCTATATCAGTCATAGTAATATATGCCTCATCATTATGCAAAAAACCTAAATCAATATTCCCCATTATTAATGAATGTAAGAGAAAGGTTGTGCACGCCATAAACTTACAGTAGTAATTTAACACGGCTCATAATAACTCATGAGCAGAAAATAGCTCCACTGCCAAACGGCCCGATTAGTGATTGTTTCATTTGAATCACCAGTAATGAGAAAAAAGTTGTAATTGGTGGGAGAGAAACTGATATTGATTTAAATATGGTGTAGCACAGTGATTCCGGCTGAGATGGAGACTGCCCTCAATCAGATCGAGGGCTAATTGCTCGGGTAAAGGAGCCCGGGGGCATTCAGAGGAAGTCATTCAGGGAAGTCCGTGAGTGCAGCCACTCTGCTAATCATCCCGAGCAGCAGCAGCAGAGCTCAGTATCAGACTGAGTCAGTATGTCTGCAATGCTGTGTGAGCCGACAACCTGACCTTACACAGAAAAGAAAAGAATGAATGAAAGAAAGAAAGAAAAATCCAGAGGGAAGCAAAAGTAATAAATAGCATGGCTAAAGCACTATAAAAAATGTTTGCAATTTTAACAGAGAAAGAAAGAAAAATGGTTCAGGAAAAAAGTTATTGTACCATATAGGGTAAAATCTAGTGTATATTTAAAATAAAGGGCTACTAGTCTTTTACTTACCTTCGGAGCATCCTAGGTGTATGTGGCCACCTTCTTTTAGACGAATCCAGTCGGAGTTGTCCTGGCACTTCTAAGCTTTATCATTGCAGTAGGCTGGTGTTTCCCTTTAACAGTCTAAATGTTAAATCAAGTGCACACAAACTTAATAAATCATACCTCACACGGCTTCAGGGGGTGAATAAAGGCCCCTTGTAGTGAATGCATTTTTGTAAGATAAATGTCCTTATTGCAAACAGAATAAACAGTTTTCTCTCACTTCCACTGACTAAAACAGGCTAATTTCATTTTTGCGTTAACTATTCCTTTAACAGGACAACATTTTCTACATTTAATATTATTAATATAAGGAAAGGTAAAATTATACACATTCAGAAAGGATGCATTCAATTGTTCAAAAAGTGACATCACAGAGATTAACATTTTAAATAATTATATTATATTATATTGTTCTATACATTAATATATTCTGGAAAAAAGTACATTTCCACAAAAATATTAAACAGCAAGAATGCAATGTTTTCAACATTGAAAATACATTTTTTTTACTGTTTTTTTCTTTTTCTTTCAAAAAGTATTATTTTAATGATTTAAAACATTTGACTGGTAGTGTAAAATAAATAACAATTTAATTTTTAATATTCATTTTAAAGTAAAATATAACTACATGGCTATAAAAATAAGTAAAAACACATTTAAAATGTGAAATTTAAATTGCAATAAAATTATATTTATACATACACATGCAGAAAGGATGCATAACATTTATAAAAGTCATATCAAAGGAATGAATAATGTTTCAAAATATTTATATTTCAAATAAATGTCTTTTTTTTATTCTTTTGACCTTTTCTATCCATAAAATAAATCACATTCCCACACACACACAAAAGGCAGCAAAAACTGCCTTTAAAAAAAAAATATTTAAAACAGAGCCCACGATCTGTATAGGATCTAAGTATAGGATACAAAAGAAAAAAAAAAGGAAACTGTAACCTGTAAAACAGAACAATAGTAGTGAGATGGCATAATGCATACTTCTTTTTGATCACCTTTATCACTTTGATCACTCAAAAACATTATCTTAATGATTCCAAACTCTTGACTCGTGTAATTTAGTGTAAAATAACTAATATATTATAATTTATTATTTTTATTTAGGAAAATTAAAAGCCTTGAAAATCTGTAGAGAAAAAAAAAAATATATATATGTATATATATATATATACCTGAAAATGCTGCCAAGATATTTCTTAAGGTGAGTTTCTGGCATCCACAGATTCTTTCTTTGCAAGTAAATATAGCAGGTACAGCTTTTCAGATCCTGTGAACAAAGGTGTGATGCTGTGGTAACAAAAATGAAAATAAATAAAATAACATTTCCTTACAGTTGAGCTGAACGGTGCAGTAGTCAGCCAGGTGTAGCTTAACCCCTTCTGGTGCGTGAGACCTTCTCATTACACTAACAGATTGAATAATTTAGCCTGGGTAGACTGAAAGAGGCGTTTATGACCATTTAAAACAAATAGGATCACACAGACACTCCATCATCCCCAGAGTCTGTTCAAGTCATTGTTCACACACAGGACAGCAAGAGAAGATGACAGACAACAGATCAGTCAGTACTAATGATGCTCCTTGGGTTATTTACACATTAGAATGCTGAAAAAACGGAGTGATGCTAGAATCACTCCCTGTCGGAAATATCAAAGCAAGAAAAAATGTATGCATGTAGCAGAATGTAATGCATGTTTTGTAATCCTTAATAAAAAGCCACACAGATTATTACTATATTTTGGATAATTTTATAAATTTGTCAATATACATGCTAAATCTTAGTCTAATATAAAACCATTCAGATCATCATTGATTTTGTGAAAATGCTCAGCACGGCCGATTACACTCATTCCTTCTTCATCTTCAAACTGTGTTTGAAGTCTCTGACAATTGATTATCGATTAGCTGACCATCTGAGGCTACATCCTACAGAGCTACATTGTGTGTCACATGCATACATGTGTAATAATATCTGTAATGGTATCTCAAGTGAAGAGCTAAAGTACAGCATGACCCCTTGACCCCATTAGCTGATGGTGTGCAATTAGGAAAAAAACATCCCTTGCCCACATACTTTATAAAGGATCTACAATAAATCACCACCGCCTGAATCTAGACACATACTCAACGCTTTAAGAACCTTAAAAAGCATTGCATTATTGTACAGTACATACTTTCTGGCATGTTGACCTTATCAATGTAGCTTATGTCCTGTGAAATATGACACCTGCACTATAGTTAGGTAACACACATCATCATGCTGAAGCATTGCTCCCTTGGCAACATTTCACGTGTTTTTGTGTCTATAAAAGGCAGTTAATACAAACATCAATCGTGTCACAGATGACACAAATGTCTTTTCTCTCACGTAACTGTATATAAATGGGAAAACTGATATGAAGGCAAAGGAGAAATGTACCATAACTTGGGTCAGGTCATATTACGTCAGGTCACCCACCGCTACACTAGCAATTATCAGGACATCTCAAGAACAGCTTTAAAGCGTAGCTGAGACATTCTGCGTGATATAAGATGGTCCATCGAGAGAGTTGAGCAAGAAACATTTGTCATTAGATATAGATAAATTAACCTCACATTGGCCCAAATATACATTTTGACATAACAGGAAGTGGTAAATCTTTTGATAAAAACATGCACAGGTAACAGAAAAAAACAAAATAAAAAAAACTTTTTCATTGTGACATTTTAAGCTCATTACCATGATGTATGCATTGTATTATATGAATAAAATAATTGTATTATTATATGAAACATTATACAATTTAAAATAACAATTAAAAAGGAATAATTCATGAATAAGTCAACTATTTAAATATCCTTTTTTATAAACAAACAATAATACCACAATTATAAATTAGGACATATTAAAATGTTTCATAGTTATGTTTTTAAACATTGCTAATAATAATAGTAATAATAATAGTAACACACATGGTTTAATATTTTTTTTTTAATCAGATTAAACAAATTAAGTTCCTGTTTCAAAGTTTACAGAAATATGGCTAATTTGTATGCCAATGATATGTTCAGTGTTCATGAAAACTTCATAAAACACTTTTTATTAGTATTGTTTTTTCTGTAAATGATTCAGTAAATACCGTACCGTGCCATTCATACAGAGGTATTACCGTACCGACTCCCCAGAGCAGTCTGGCTCTGTGGAAGGAGGGACGTAACATCTTCTAATTTCATGTCAGATCAAACAGAAGTCTCCAACGTAACCTTCAAAACACCCTTGGGGTCAGCAAGCAGAACCAGCAGGGGAAAGTTGGGGGCAGAGTGCACAGAGGACTGTGCGGGACAAAATGCCAGGACCAACGGGAGGGGAAGGAGACCTCCGTCGGACATAGTTCAAGCTACCTTGCTAGCCAGAACTAAGGGGCAAAGGAGGACCAGATGAATCCTTCAGAACAAATGGACGAAGCTCCTAGGGGGCATGGCTCACCTTGGGCCTGATAGCTTGAGCATTCCCCTTCTGCTGTCCCCTAAAGCAAACAATTTTTGATGATCGGAATTTCTGAAACTCCCAGCACACAGCAATTCAAGGGTCGGGTCTCCTCCGCAGTCAGCACTTGCAAGTTCACCACCTGATCCCGAAAGGGTGTTGTGGGAACTTTGGGCACATAACCAGGTCTGGGTCTCAGGAAAACGTGAGAGTAAGCCAGACCGAATTCGAGGCACGAACCACTGACTGAAAATGCATGCAGGGGTCCCATCCTCTTCACGGAGGTGAGCACGACCAGAAGCAAGACCAAAAAAAAAACTTTTTAAAGAAAAAACCCTCAGCTCGAGTCAAGCGGCTCAAAGGGAGCTAACCTTAGTCCCCTCACGACGATGGAGAGGTCTGGCTGGGTTCAGCCTTCTCGCCCCTCTAAAAACCTGATTATAAGGTGGCATCTCCCTAGAGAAATCCCGTCTACCAGATCATGGTATGCTGCGATGGCAGTGCTGTAAACTGGAACCCAAAGTGGAAGGGGACAGCCTCCATTCCAACTTCTCCTGGAGGAAACACCACTCTAAACATCTTTGTGGGTCCTCATGCCCCCCCCGCCCCCATACAAAGAACACCAAGGATTCCCGCAGTCATCAATGTGACATCCTGTACCATATCATTAATGTATGGGTTTTCAATTAATGGAGGGATACAGGTATCCTGCAGGCTTATTCTCTCATCTATAATCCAGTCCTCCCCACAACCTTGAATATTTCATACAGAATCTCTTTCATCACTGACACCAAATGATTATGCAGTCTTGTAAAGTGCAGTACTGTCAAGTTCAGGACTGTTTGTCAGAGTGCAGCATGAACACTTTCTGATCATTTCAAGTGGCTTTATTATCAGCAATGGTCATTCACTGTCTTCTGTCACAAACGCTCAGTACAGAAACAGGAAAGGATGGAATTTGGTTTTTCAATTTTACACTCCACTACACTGGTCACACAAGCAATTTACATGTAATTTGAAAAGTGCAATCATGCATCAGATGTTATAAAATCAAGCATGTTGCTCGAGCTCTGCAAATATAAAATAATTTAGCCAAAAAAATAAATAAATAAATACATTTTATATATAAATAAATATATATAATAATAAAAAAAATTATATTCTATATATATAATAAAATAATAAACATATATTTAACAAGTAATACAGATATTCGTATATATGTATGTATGTAGTTCATCCCACATTCACATAACAGTCCACAAAATAAAGTACAGCATTTTATTTGATTGGATATATTTTATATTTTCTTTTTTTTTTTTTTTACATGGATTCTTTCATACAATAACATCCAAGTCTTACGATATATGTGTGCTTACAATATATATATCTCCTGTACATAATGCCAAACCATGCTGAAAAAGTAATATGTACATAATGCTACAGTACATAAATAATAACAGGTTAAGATTGTTCATCATGTCACTTTTAAGGCACCTTTTTGACCTGAATGACAAAAATGTTCAGACCATTAAGGCAACATTAAATGATCATTATCACACAACATTAAACACATAATAGAGCGTCATCTTGCTCGTCAGTGCGATTTCCTCACTGATGATGAGAGAATTAGAAAGCTTGGCAAAGCTATTTACTGTAGCAGTCAAGTTCACAATAGAAACATATCCATGATTATTAAAGAAAAAAAGTCTTTGGATTTTTTTTTTTTTTGGTAAAAGTGAGGTTTTGGGAGGGCCAGAATGACTGGCAGAAATGAGATCTTTCATGTTGCAGGTGTTTCTACTAGAGTACTTCTATTGAGTAAAAAATTTAGACTTTTGCAGTAGTCTCAGGTTTTTTTTTCTTTAAAAAAAAAAATGATTTGGAAATCTCATAAGTGAGAGTTTCATAAAACAACTGTAATGTAACTGTGGTGAGAAACTGAGACTCAAACCATACTCAAACACAAAATCTCACAAAACTAAATATCCCCAGTCATTTCATAGTTCAAAAAATACTTTAAGTGTATATTTTGTCTATTTTTACTGTTCCTATATGAAAAACACAAACATCAAACATAATTGATGCTGCTATAGTTATGAAAGTGCATCCTCTGTGTGAAACAGAACAAAAAAAAATCAAGGACACAACCATTCAAAAGTGTGAGGATAGTAGGATATCCAGCAGCTATTATTCCAGAGTTCAGTATCACATGATCAAAAATAATTCTAATGTGCTTATTTGGTGCTCAAAAATGTTTCATTAGCCAACAAAAAAGACCCCAAACTTTTAAAACTATACCTAATTAATCAACATTAACTTAAAATGCACAAAAGTACATCATTAATTCCATATGTATTGCATAGAACAGCATTAATGCAATGCATTCTTTTTTGGAAGAGAGTGGCCTCACACAAAGTCATCCTAAATTTGTTGGTGGTTTTGACCTTTGCTGGGGTGAGATATGTTGATATGCTGGTTAACAACACAATAGAACAAATATTTACCACACACAAAGTCTTAGCACAATGAGCGCTAATGCCAATAAAGCTGCCCATGCAGGGAGTAAACAGCTGAGGCTTTGTGACCATCTGTAATAACCAACGCTAAACTTCAATGATCAACTAATGCTAAAGGAGCCAACGGGCTTAAACATTCCATGGGTATGTTGAAATCCCTGCGGTTGAACATGAGAAAGAGAGCCAAAACTGAGATGGAATCTGAAAGTGCTTTTTTAAGGCCACATCTGTAGTCCTCCCAGAGCAGCCTGGTGCTATGGTAGGATTTAAAGTTATAATGACCTTTTCTTTGCAGTGATAAATAGCACATAACTCAGTGCTGGTGTGAACGGTAACTTAATAGAGTGGAACTATTTTATGATGAGGTCTTCTCATATCTGATCAACCACAGAGCCATGAGTTGGGGTGATTGCGTTTTTTCTTCTCACCAGTCCCATCAACTTAAAACCCAAGACATAAAAACAGTCCAAATGTCAATATTTGTGGGCAGGCTGCCCTTCATCTGGGTGTGATATGCATAGATAAACATGGGCGATATATGACTGGTTGAGGTATTCATTGTCATCTTTAAAGGACATCGCAGACTAAGATATCCATCATAGGCTTTGTGTGTTTATTATGAACTATTATTCCCCTTTTTACAAATCCAAAACCCTGGATAAAAATACTTGTTACAAAACACTGGCAAAACTGAAATGACTTGAAATGAATGGGGGAAGGGACTATTGATCTTTGATAACTAAACAGAACAAACTCTCTGTTTTTCTCATTTGCAATGCAATCATACATGATAAATTAGTTGTGCATTATAAATTTATGGAATAGCCTCATGCATTTGCACTGATACGGTTTGGTAATTAAAGGTAGGTAATCATTTATTAGCAACTGGTTTTGACTCAAAGGCTAAGATTTAAAAGTGTAACATAAATCTGCTGCTTATAATATGGATTTTTGTGGGCAACTGTACAAGTAACAATGATTTAAGTGCTTTAAAATGAAAAAAATTGTAAAACTGTAAAAAAAAATGAGCTAGCAGTTTGAATCCAGGTTATGGCAGATGCATTTGGCACATGCATTTCCCAGCACTTAAACTGCACTAAGAGCATATCGGTTCTCACAAATGCAAAAATACAAAACAATAACAATGAAAGGGCATTCTTTTGTCAGGTTGTAGTGGATCTGTTGGGTGGTATGTCCAGTCGGTGCATAAGGTCTGTTCAGTCTTCTTTGAATGAAAAAAGTGCTGTTTGGCAAGATGTGAATAATTGACAGAGGCAATAAAAACCCCACAGGGTTGAACAAACTGAAACCACATTGAAAATAATGCAAAATCAAATCAATAAATTATATATATATATATATATTTATATAATTTATTGATTTTAAATTTGAGGTTTTGGATAAAGAAAAACGCTAACCACTTAATACATTATAGTGTAACTTTTCACTTAAATTGTCCTGCTAATAAGGCACTTTCTAATTAAAAAAAAAACATTATATAAAATAATAAATAAGCATATTATTTCATATAAACATTACATAATAGTTAAAAGTTATATTAAATAAGAGAAAAGCAAAATAAAATTATTTTCAATATCAGTTTCAGACTTTTGAACCCTGTGTATTAAACAGTTATTTTTTGTTTGGTTTTTTTTTAAATAAAAGGATATTTTTGCAGATAAGTAGCATGTATAATGTCCCTTTTTTAGGAGTGTTGATCACCATCATTATTGCAGTGATCTCAGCCCAGTTTGATTCTGGTGTCCTGGCTGTAGTAGCCCACCTGGAGCAGAATGGCAATGTCAATTAAGATCTGTACTGCACCACAGACCACGAACTGAGTGGGGCTTTCATTGATCACGAAATACGTGGTCTTAAAGATGTCACCAGCCGTCCATAAAAGCACCATCTTTACACTACAAAAAAGGAGAGAGACAGAGAAATAGAGCATTATATTGAAACGTTCAGAAAGATATGTATATAATATATGAAAAGTTCTTCAGCAGTTGGAAAGATCCCACTCAACTATAAAGCTCTGATAAATGAACCCCATTCAAAACCTTTTAAAGGCGTCACCAATACATCAGCCTAATGTATTGTACAACGTCCTGTCCTCCTACCTGATAAAGTCATATATCTGTATATCTCACACATTTACAAGTCTCTGCAGTCTTGTGCAATTGAGTGCAGTGGGGAGAAGCTTTCAAATACACTTCACTGAATTTACAGGAGGATGCAATTATTTATATGAAAGTTCTAGAAAATTGTGAAGGGTTAAGGAAAATGGTAGATTCCAATTATCAAATTATGGTGTACATGACTTCATTCTTTCACAATCAGAGATACATTAAAAATGTCCTGGCTCTTCCGAGCTTTATAATGGAAGTGAATGGGAGTCAAGATTTTGAAGCCCAAAAAAGTGCATCCATGCAATATAAAAAGTGCTCAACACGGCTCCAATGTTCCAGCAGATTCCTTCTGTTGATTACTCCATTCAATACCATATATATTTATAATATATATCCGTCTGAAAGAAGAAATTATTATAAACACCAATAGAGTGGGTAAATTATGGGGTAAGTTTCCTATTTCTAGGTGCATTATGGCCCATTGAAGGTATAAAATAGATACTTTTATGCATTATATGCAGAAAATTTACATTTAAATGTCAATTTGACCTTTTGAGGTTAAGAGACGGGAGGAACAGTGCATCCTGGGACACAGACCAAGCCATCTTTAGGACGCTTGGAGGATCAGCAAAGCACAATATTTTGTAAATGTCAATCCTTTTTTTTCCCATAAAGTTTAGCTGTGAAAACCTCCAGGAAGCAGCCAAAGATAGGCACTGTATTCTCAGCGGTATTTATGCTGAATGAGTTCATTTACTGTACTTCATTCAAGTGTAAAGAGGGAAAAGGTGGTCCTAAGATGAGTACAGTCTATACATCAGCTGTCACAGACAGAGAGCGTTGGACAATGTGCATTGGACTTTTCATGCTCATGGCAATTGCCTCGACAAGTCTTTCACACAACGTGGGGCAGCAGAAGCAGACATCTGCAGTAATGAAATGGTCCATTCTTGCTAGCTGTCTACTTGATGTTGCAAACCCACCTATCTCAACATGACATTGATTATTGTGCATTACGTTCTTCCTTATTACTGTGTGCACTGTTTAGGTGTCAATGAGAATGCTGCTGGCAGGAGATGTGATGCTCGCTACTGTAACAGCAGTGTGAAATATTGGAGCACTTTGTCCACAAAATGCTGATAGTTAGTACTTCAAGAAACCCCCCAAAAAAAGTGTCATGGAGGTGAACGAGGTATAACAATGAACTGGACAGGGCCAATAAGAAAAACTTTGCAATTTAAAACTTAGTTTTAAATTGCAAAGTAATTTAAAGTAATTTAAGTAAAATAAAGTTAACCAGAAATCTCAAATAAAACATTCTGCCTAATGTGCTTTGAGAGGAAAAGTGTCCTCTAAGTCTGATCGCAACGTTACGCCTTTCATTCCTCTCCTCCTTCATTCGTCTTTTGCATTAGTTTACTCTAGAGACCATCTTCAAACATCATTAATGGGGATGAAACATTAATGAGGTAATTAAAGGGGAGTGGGTCATCTATACAAGAGCAAGGATAACAGTAACTCCACTATAAAAACCACTTAACGGTTCGCCATCTTCCGTCCAGAGAACACAAACACTTTCAATTGTTCCCAAACATTCATTCAAACAAACACGCCCTTTCTCGCTCACAAAAACAAACCGCTATCCTTTTCCCTGCTCTCCATCCCCTCCGAGCCCTATGCGGATTGACAGCAGATGAAAGAAATGCTCAGCAAACAGCGAGCAGCGCTTCAGGGCCTGTGAGAGAGGTAGAAGTGATTATTGCATTGATTAGGAGAACTGAGGCCACGGTTACAGCACTCCCAGTCCACACTGAACAGCCTTGCACTCAACCCTGACAAGCCTTTGATTGATCCTCTTCTACCTGACACTCTCATCTCTACGCTAAGAGGATAGAGGGATGTGACTAGGAAAGAAAGAAAGAAAGAAAGAATGGCCAAAATGAAAGAAAAGACAGACAGACAGGTCAATAAACAGAACGAATGACAGAGTGGTTGACAGGATGTTACCATCATAAACGGACAGATAAAAGGTTAAGTACAGATGTGTAGAATAAGAAAAGGGGACGGGACAGGCAGACAGACAGACAAACAGATAGATAGATAGACAAATAGATAAGGACAGAGAGACAGACAGACAGAGAGACAGACAGACAGACAGACAGACAGACAGACAGACAGACAGACAGACAGACAGACAGA
>JAUYWG010000055.1:14824346-14837255 GCA_034779775.1 Enteromius afrohamiltoni
ACACATTAACTAAATGGGACTTTAGTTATACAGTGTTTATTGAGAAAAACTAATTTCCTTTAATGATTATTTTTTAGTATTACTTTTTCAGATATTTGGTAAGGCTATGCGTATATAGAAGGCCTCAGCAGCTCATCAGAGAGGCTGTCCACTTGGGATTATCAGTCATTTAAAGAAGCTTATCTTGCTCTCAGCCCCCTTGTTTATGGTGTGTAGTACTGGTCGATATTTAAAGCCATTATTGAACAGATGCCTGATTTTTTTTTTTTTTTTTTGGTCCATCTCTCCTTATCACACTTCTCCCCTGTCCAGCTGCTTTGCCACTGATGGACATCCAGATCACCTTCACACTGGTGTGTGTGTGTGTGTTTGTGTGTCTGGATTATCCTACAAAATCTTAATCGTTCTCTGTGATAAATCTAAGAGGCCAGAAAATGAGAGGGTGTTTAAGGGTAAAAGCATTCTCTCAGAATGTCTATTCTGTTTGAGTTCAGCAGTCATGCTCGACCATTCTCTAACCTCAGGCAATGACATCGAAATCGCTTTGCAAAGGCAATTCTTCATGTCTACCTGTGCATTCAGTCATCTTCCTGCTAAACGCGGTGAGGGCAGGTGGCCGTGGAGGGAGGGCTCATGCAGAAGCTCTATCACTTTACCCAGCTGTGCTAAGGGCACACAATTTACTACAGTCACAGCTCCTGAGCTTGCAATAAACCAATGGATGTTTATAAAGCAAAGAGGTTAACCAGTTATAACCTTCAGGACTTAACCTGTAAATTAGAGAGGCAGAGCAAAGCACCATATTGGTTGTCTGTGATATTAGACATTTGTCATTTATATTAACAGTTATTATAGACTATATTAATTTTGAACACTCTACACAATTTCTTCTTTGTCATAATCAACTGGTTACTTACACCTAATCTTTAAAAACACTCAATTTTATAACTTTACGCAGATGTAAAAAAATAGTATTTAGTTAAACAATAAAAAGGATTGTACAACTTTTAGTATATTTTAGAAATATTAAGATACTATTAAAGTTGTAGGAATATTTCGAATCTGCTTTATAAATATACTTTTCCACCATTATTTTTAAGTTTTTATTAGTTGTTTTTAAATGTTTGTTTTAGTTTTAGATATGCACATCACGTTAAAATAAATGAAAATGATAAATGTGGCCTTATTATTGTTGCCTTATGCCTTAATTTTATAAGTTGTCTGCCATAACATGAAAATAATTAATGGTTTAAAGCCATTATTGTAATTAATCACACACAAAATAAAGGTTTTTGTTTACATAATATATATGTGCCTATACTTTGCATATTTATCATACATACAAACACATGCATGTATATATTTAAGAAAAATATGTTGTTTATATATTAAGTATAAAATATAAATAAACAAACATGTAAATATTTTCAAAATATATACAGTGTGTATATTTACAAACAAATAATAAATATACACAATACACATAAGTAAACAAAAACTGTAAATCCTTTGACAGCACTAATTTTAATA
This sequence comes from Enteromius afrohamiltoni, assembly GCA_034779775.1. NCBI lineage: Eukaryota > Metazoa > Chordata > Actinopteri > Cypriniformes > Cyprinidae > Enteromius > Enteromius afrohamiltoni. The sequence goes on from JAUYWG010000055.1 coordinate 14,825,877, forward strand.
CTATGCATTCCTACTTCTATTGACCTCAACACAAAGATTTGCATTTCCAAGACATGGATGGAGTTTACAATATCCTCCTAAAAATGCTGCTTTGAGCTCAATAACGCATCCAACACTGTAAAAAGTTAATAAAACAGTTTAAATAAATAATACAAAGTTTTAGTAAATAAAATTGGTTGTTGTTTTTTTTTTTCACAAGAGAATGCTATTTCAGTCTTTCTACTAAAAATGTGTTCATTCAATCTTTACCTGTGGCATTATTTTAATAGTTTACAGGCTGGAATTCATTAGCAATTTTAAAAAAAAATTGAAGGAAAAAGTAGTAGGATTTACTTAAAAACAGTGTATGTGACTGTCATTTAAGAAATGAACCTAGCCTACTCAGGGATACCTTAAAGGAATAGTTCACCCAAAAATGAATATTCTGTTTACTCACCCTCAACTAGTTCCAAATCTATCTCTGGTCTGCAGAACACAAAGGAAGATTTGTAACCAGGCTGTTTTGGTCACCATTGTCTTCCATAGTGGGAAAATAAATACTATAGAAGTCAATGGTGACCCAAAACCGCCCAACATTCTTTAAAATATCTTTTGTTTGTGTACAGGTTAGGAACTACTTAAGGGTGAGTAAATGATGACAGTATTTTAATTTTTGAAATATTCCTTTAAAACCTAGCTAATCTAACATGTAATTTTGCTCTAATTAGTAGGGAACTGAACAAGTCAATAAGGGGGTCACAGTCCACAGCAAGAAATGTGTGAGATCATCGAAAAGCAGTTAAGCAACTCTAAACTCAAGTGTCCCTATACCACATCAATGTCAAGTGATGGGCTCTCTGCTTTATGATGAAATCTTACCCTCACTGCTTTCCTCTCAGCCTGTCAGTGATTACCCGGGCAAAAACACACCGGACAGCTTGTCAGCACTGGCCAGTATTTCATCAGGGATTCTGGAGTTACGAGGCAGCATTAGCCAAGCAGTGGAAGAAGACAGCACTAAAAGCAACTCTGATACGGGTTACATAAGACTACGCAAGACACTGACGGTGAGTCAAGGACACAGCATAAAGAACACACACACACACACACACAGAGACACTGCAGGAGGGATTCCCCAAACAACGAGGCTGAGCCAACGCAAGATCTACCTGCTATGACAAAGCAGCCGTTTGTGCCGCACCATGACTGCGTAGAGACTGCAGAGATCTGGGATGTGCTGCACAATTCAGTCAATGACATAATTCACAGTGAAAGGGAAGGGTGTGAAACTCGTGTTAATGAGAAAGGGGAAAACAATGCCATCAGGACAAAAACGGACAACGTACAGATGGAGGTGAGAGAGTGGGTGTGAAGAGAGAGAGAGAGAGAGAGATTAGGAACTCATTTCAAAGTCAGAACATCAACAACTAAAGCAGGATGCGGGATTATAATGCCGCAAGGTGAATCTGTGACTTCATCAATGCGTGGTTCTTCAAATATACTTTGTTTGTGTCTTCACAGAGTCGATTTTAATAAAATTAACATCTTTCTGTTACATAAAGGTCACTTTATATTGCTTGTGCCATTAAATACAGCAAAGTAAATAGTTTAATTAATTTCTTGTTATCCAGTGTTATACTATTACACACTTAAAAGTAAAGGTGATTCATGATGCCGTAGAAGAATACAAGAACCTTTAACATTTGAAGAACCCTTTTATTTGATAAAAAGTTCTTTGTGACGAAAGAAGGTTCTCAAGATTCGAAAACGGTAAGAAAGAGATGGTTCTGGTTCTATGGCATCGCCGTGAAGAACATTTTAAAGCACCTTTATTTTTAAGAGTGTAGCTTTTGTTGGTATTTTGAAGCAGTTTAAAATGTTTCTTTTTCCATTTTCTGTTTTCACCACAGTTAAAGTTTCAGTAATTTTGTTATTTGTCTTTTTTTAAATTTAAAGTTTTAGTAATTGTAATTTTTTACCTTTTAATATTTATAACTACATTTCTTTAAAAACTTCTTAATAAATACATTTTCTAATTTAGTAACAAAAAATAAAACAACTTGCTAAAATATATTTTTGAGGATTTTATTTTATAGAAAAAAAAAAAAAATTCAAGTAAAAACTGGTTTTAAATTTAGTGTCAGTTTTAGTTAACTATAATACTGTAATAGACAAATTCATTGTCGATTTCATCACGACCGGCAATACTACTCCTAGTAAAATATCCTAGTTAAAAAATAAAATAAAATAATGGAGAAAATAATATTTTATGCAAACTATGCAAAAAGTGTGAAACAGTGTCATTTTGTATATTTAGGATGCATAAAATATTAAGTATGAAATTGACTTTTTTTTTTAATAAAAGGGATATTTTCACCTCTATAATTTAATCACAGTCCCTCATTATTTTACAACATTGTAAATCAATTTGCTGAAATGTATCTAGGCCTTTACACACATTTAGCAATATTTGTATGTCCACAGACTTACCACAAGCCTCTCAAACTCTGACATTAACTCTAATGACCTATGCTAATAGGTGCACTGCTGTAACTCTTCAAAGTAACTGACTGCTGAGTGATAAAAATGATATAAGAACGACCGACAAGTTGCCATGGGCAACAGCGATATACATCTTAGCAGCTATTAGTCAAAAATAACTGACCGCTCAATGCCACGGCTCAAATATTCAAGAGAGCTGTGTAACAAAAAGCAAGATGTATAGCCACAGGACTTGAATGAATTATTTAGCTTGAGCGTCTCTTGAATTGAATATACAGTATGGTGCAGTGCAGCCCATAGGAGCTCACTGTCAACCTTTTGTCCCATTACACAGAAAGAAATGAAGAGGACAGAACTACAGAGCCATGTCAAACACACAGACATAAACACATCATCCCTTTAAGCAGAAGCATTTCAGCAAACCCCTTCTTGCTTTCTGTCTGTCATTCATATTTAATGTTGATGCTTTTCTGCCATCTTCATCTCACTTCAACTCACCAGAAGGTCAGGAGGATTAAAGGTCATTATGTACACTTTAACTTGATGTTTATGACTTGGTGTATAAAGGAGGACATGAAAGACACAGATGTGGCTGATCTAGAACAGAAATCTTCCATATGTAATGGCACTGACTACAATCAAAACAAGTTGGGTCTATAACACTGGGAGATGCAGACACAGCTTTCACAAACAGAAACAATCAAAACTTTTTACTAGACAAACAAAAGTCGTCTACTTCTGATGTAGTTCAGTCTAGCACAGAGCAGTGGGCACCTTTTATCTCCTACCTAATGAAATAGGTGGAATCTGTCTGTAAGCGTTTGATGGATGATACAGATCCGCCTTTAATGGGCCTTGAAAGAGAGAAAGCAAAGAAAATGAGAAAGAGAAAGCGAGTGAGGAAATGAGAGAAACAGACAAGTCTAGAGAGAGAGATAAAGATAAAGAACAAGAGTCTGAGACAGAATGAGAGAGTGCAATCAAAGGAATGAATCTGAGGTCACTGGAGAAAGCAAAAGGAAGAAGTGAAGAATAGAGTGGATCCATTAGAAGAAATATGCAGCTGCTCTAACGGTGAGGCAGAACTCAACTCCGGGGTCCGAGTGGGCATCGGAGAGCTGTATCTGATGCCGGTCATTTTTAATGAGGCAGCAAGGGAACGGAAAAACAAAAAAGCACAGCATGATACGCATGGACAGGGCAGAACAAAGCCCAGATGAATCCTCCAGCTAACTATGGAGTATCTAGACTGCATGTTAAGATGACACCAAGTTCAGATGAGGATTCTAATTTAAAAAAAAAGAATTACCTTTTTTTTTTCTTTTTACAAAGGAAAGTAAAAAAAAAAACAGCTAACTTAAAACTATAAGGTGAAAATTGTAAATAACATTACACACATTACTCAGACTTTTACTGAAAAATACTGTCAAATGTATGACTTTCACAATAATAATAAAATAAAAAAATTTGAAACTACAATACAAAGAATTTCATAGAAATACCTGCTACAACATCACATTGAGTAAGTTTATTTTATTTAACTTTTTTTCTTGCTATTAGCAGTATAATGTGTTGTTACTATTATATTTTGTAATACATTTGGTGTTTGGTTTCTTTGTGTGCATGACACTGACATTTTTTAAATATGAAAACATTAAGCTCTATTTAAACATGATTTAGTTATGTCCTTTCCATCTATAAATAAGTAAAGGAAACAATTGCCAAAGTCCCTAAAAATGGGTTTTAATTAATTTATTTTAAACATAACTGGTAAAATTAAACAAAACTGAGACATTTTTATTGGAACCCCAGCACTCACCAGCAACATTTCTACCAGTTTCACCTGTAAAATTGATAGATTACACCTACATTTCAGGCAGAAGTAGATGTTTTGATGTGTTCAGTCTCACATTAAATCTGTCACTAAATCCTCATTCTTCCATTTACGTCGTATTGCTCAACTACCTCCCTTTATTAATACCAAAGATGTTTTCTGAATGTTACACCTCTGAGTCGATACACTGACCGCTCTGTTTAATCTACTTGTCCTCGGAATACGTCTCTCAGGTCTTATTTTGTACTTCCAGTTTGTCTTCCATATTTTTCTTCTATGTCTGTTTGGATTATCTTTACATTCATTGTAAAGTGTCCTTGAGCTCTGGAAAGGCGCTATATACAATAAATCAACATTATTATTATTATTAAAATTACATTGTTAAATTACCTTGAATATTAATACGTATTTTAAATATTCCAAGTATATGAAACTTAAGCACGCAGCTGAAGTCATAGTACAAAGATTACTTAATTTTACTTTACTAGATTTCTTTAATATTTTTACAGTGCGTGGATCATCTATGCAAAAGTATTGGCCACCTATTACAAGTCATTTATGATGAACTCTGATTTAACTCTGTTATGGTAGCCAAAAAAGCAAATTTTGCTAGATCAAGCAGCTTGGTATTTTTAAATGAGTCATTCTGTAACACCAGAAACATTAGTGGAGGAGTTTTATGATTAATTTCTGGCAACCACATCATCTTTTTTTTTTTTAATCGTACATTTCACAAGATTTTTTTTTTACAGTGTGCGGTCTAAGTGAACTCTCATTAATAATAGAAATGAGACAGGCAACATGTGGAATTGCAGCCCCTGGGGGCAAGCGGTGGCTAACCAGCACTCTCATCTATCATCCATCTGGACTGTCACCAGAGCTATCACATCTACAGTGAGAAAAGAGGGAGAATTTGTTGCCTTGTCTGTTGTTCGCCAACTAGGGCCTACTTTCAGATTTGTCCATAACAGGTGCTGCTATTTTATATTCCGCCAAAAAGCATTTGAAATGTGAATTTGATTGTGAATATGAGCTCTTAAATGGCGTTTTAAAGTTACCCTACTGTGGATCTTTGAATTTCTTTTCATGCAGTGTGTAACAGCTCTAAGAATGAAAACATCCGCTCAAGTTTTAAATCTGAAAGTGCACCATGTATAAAGTTATTGTCTCTCAAAAGAAAGAGTTGTCACTGAGTCATTTTATAAAATAATCCCGAGACATTTAATGTTGAAATCAACATAAAACATTACAATATTGCCTGTCCACTTTTTAGTGTCTCGCATGTAAAATTCATGCAAATTCATTTTTTGCCACTTTTAGAGAGTTAAAATCATAGACTGGAAAAAAACACGGACGTAGTGTGCGTAACGTCACTTGTAGGTTTCTAAAGAGCGTTTTTGAAGCTCAAAGAAGGCGGAGTCGACCAACGCCATGTTTGAATCGCATCACTGTCACTTCCGTATAATCTAAAATATGCAAAGAGGCAGGAGCTAGTTGATAAAGCCACACCCACCTAGCACAACAGTGTTGACAGCAGCGGCAATCCACTTGTCCCTCAAGCTGCCGCGCCATTAAAATGATGAGTTATAAAAAAAAAAAAAATACAAATTCACCTCATCACAGTTGTCAAAATTAGATATATAGACCAAAACAATAAAAAGACAATTAAAGTGTTTTTTAACGTTGTATGCATGCCAACTTGTTGTTTTGGAGTCCTTAAACAGAATATGAACTTTTCATAACCCATAATATGGGAGCTTTAAGTGTAACGTAAACTAAAATAAATGGAATCAGACTTTTATTACAGATCTTGCATCAGAAATAACCATGGCTGCAGTGCCTAAAAGCAGAAAACGTCGCTACAAAGTGAAAGCTAGAGGGGTGTATCTCATTAAAACGTGTCCAGGGTCACATTTCACCCCAAAATCAAAAAAATAAATAGAAAAAAATAGCATAAAAGAAAATGAGGTCTATTTTGAGGCCATCAATATTTTTTTCCATTATTTGCAACATTATTTCCATGAATTTTAAGCACAGTTTTTATGACATTCACCCAGCTAGGGTGGTGAAGGATAGAGAAGGAGCCAAAGGTATTATGGAGATCAGGTTTGGGAGAGAGCAGCAAAAGGGCAGCAGGAAAATGAAAGTGTGCCGAAAGAGAAAGAGATTTAGACTTGCTGAAGAGCTCTCCAAAAGGAAAAGCTTAGAGACGATGACCCTGCAGCACAGTTTCAAGCTCTATAAGACTGTCTCCTTACTGAGTTTTCACCTTGTTACGTGCCATTGACTGTTCTGTCAGAGCCCAGTAAGGATGGAGTGATTGAGGGATGGGGAGGGGACCCGGCTGTCAGAATCCACTGCTGATCCAGTGAGAGAGCCCCTGCTGAGACCAGCCTGCTGGACCGAGGGTCAAAGATGAACTCATGAATTTATAAAAGCACCTCACAAATAACCAGCAGACACAGCCATGGCCAAACACTAAAGAACTAAAGAGCTTTCCTGTGCTAATGGATGAGCTGTATGAACTCCTGACTCAAAGTAAATTGAGACGGATATGTGCAGAGTAAAAGGGGAAATGGCTCTTTTTAAAATGTGAAAATGTGAGCGCATATAAAAGTGCAAGGATGTAGTTGCCAAGGCGTTGCTATAGGGTTTTATGGTTACTAGGGCAGCAAAAATTTGATGATCAGATTAAATTCAGTTTAGTCAAACCTTCAGACCTGCAGTTTGAAATTATATCTAAATGCAAAAAATGGAAGAGGAAAATAACTACAATGCTATTTTCAATATCTTTTAAATCCATATCATAAACAATGCAGGACTTGTTACATTCTAGATAGCGATGCCGGAAGTAGAAAGAAGATGGAAATGTGAGCAGAATAATTCCTGCTGTCTGATATTATATATTTCACATAATCCAACATTTACACAATATTTCCACAGAAGCCTACATAAAAACATCAAAACGCATTCAGTAGGAGGGAAAGAGGTGGTAGGGAGTCTTCCAAGGATCTATATTATATTTCATGTAGCCTTAATAATTCATGTAAATGTCTTACAGCAGACGTTTGAAGCTTAACAATTATGTCAAATATTTAAACGCAGTAGGAGGTCCTGGTGGGCTTTTCACACATGCAAGAGTCAGTGTACACTGCTGCAAAGTTGAAGCGTGCACACATGAACACACTCAACAACTCAACTCTGCCTAATACAATTGCATCGTGGGCCAAACGGTGTCACTTGGATGCATGTAGTTATTAAATTACAATTTGACTTAATTGGAGACCCCAGTGAGGGGCCACACTTGAGTGACCACAATTCAGCTCTGTGAGGCACAGATAACAGCACCTGCTGCTCCTCTGCCCACAAGAACCTCACTGAGCATGCACAAATAACCATTTCACTATATTTAATAGCCTGGTTTAATTTTCTGTCACCTCAAAAAGTATTTTGACACTTGAGCAACACTAAAAACATTGAGTTGCTTTAGATTGTAAAATTACAAAAGCAAGTGACACCTGCAAACAGCCATATTTTAACCAACTTTCTGTATACCTCCCAAAACAAAGATAAAATAAAATTCAATAAATAATAATAAATAAGCAAACATTATTACTATTACTACTAAATACTTTTTGGGGTCACTATACACCTAAACTCATGAAATTCCACATTTCTCCACAAGAGGGCTTTGCTGTTCTAATCTGTAAAGTCCATTTTAATTTGATAAAATGTACTAAAAAAAAATTTTTTAACTCTCCAAATATCTGGGATCCACTTGAACCTAAATATCCTACTGTAAGCAAGCCTGTGATATTACTCCTCAATACATCTAAAACGGTTTCCACAAAACAATACATTAACAGTACATTAAGATTCCAATTCTATATATATATATATACATACACACACACACACACATACACACATATACACACACACACACACATATATATATATACATACACATACATATATACACACACACAGTATGTTTTTGAACATAAAATATATAATTTTTTAACTAATGTGACACTAAAATCTATATAATTCAGCTTTGCCAACACATGAATAAGTTACTTAAAAAAATATATCAAAACAGAAATGGTGAATATAGTTTTGTCATAATGACAGTAACAAAAGTAATAAGAATTGTGAAGCAGTGTGGCTGAAATATGTGCAGATACACTTTGAAAAGGCCACTAGAAGGAGAAGTTTTCTGTATGAAATGAGAATGAGAACTGACACAAACTCCAGGGCAAAGCATTTAAAGCACTCTCTAAAACAACAGAGGAAACAGATATGGGACATTGGCTTCCTTAATTTGCTTTTCTAAAGGTCACACTGTAACACCCCTCTCTCTCAACATCTACAAAATCATGTCAAGACAACAACAGTAGGAGTCTAATGAACAGCCTGAGGGCAATCAGTGCGAGTCAATGCAAAATCATTCATAGCTCGCAGCGGTAAACAGGCCCAGGCTTTACACGTGACATGTGCCCTTACATATTCCCAGTAACTGGCAACAGAAACGTTTGACTGTACATCATACAGCACTATACGAAAGCGTACAGGTTTATTAGTCACACAGCATACACACGTTTGTGTTTTTTGAAGATTTGTTCTTGAAGCCTGACAGCTTTTGTGTGTGTGTGTGTAGGTGTGAAGGTATGCAGGGACAGGTGGGCTGTAGGTTGCACATAGCCAGAGGGATAGTCAGTGATTAAAGAGGGTCTCACATGACGTATAACTTTCAGAGGGAGGACCCGATGTCCGTGCTATTCTGGGTCCAGTACACACCCTTCCCTTCTGTCCCTGCTGTAACCGGACACCTTAACTGCCATTCAGGCAAACCCGCTGACGCACACAGTTCTTTCAGCTCTCAAACTGCTGTTAGCAAGAACACTAGGGGGAGATGATATAAAAAAAAGGGTTCAGAAAACACTTTACAGAAGCTAACTGATATAGGAAATCCCTTTCTACGCCTTACAATAAAATCAAGTCCGCAAAAACAATTGAATACATATGAATAATTGACTTTGGAAAAATTATTTTGTTGTTGTTGTTGTTATATATAAAATGCATATACATATAATCTGTATGAAATTTAATACGTAACAGAAATTGCCACCAATTTGGATTACAAAGGTTTAACAAACAAATAATCTTAAATTATTTGTCAATATTTGTATGAACAGCTAAAATATGGCTAGCTGTAAAACATGCAATATTCAGCTACTTAAAATTGGAACAGTAAAGATTAAATATACTGTTGATCTATTTTTTATGTTGATTTTTTTATTATATATTTCTTGTTTCTGTCCTGTTTAATTTATGACTGTCAAATATGCATTACATTGTTTATTTGTTCATGTTGAAATTGTAGTTTTAGATGCTATGCAACTCATAAATGTAGGCCTAAATATGATTTAAAGGGGTGATATTAGGGATGTCAAAACATTAAAATTATCATTTGCAATGACAATTAAAGCATACCATATACAAACTGCAAATAACAAATTACTTTTTGATATCTGATTACCATTCCAATTAAATCTGTAATAAAACATATTTTAATCAAAAAAAAAAAAAAATTACATGTCCCTCGTGAATTCTCCTAAAAATTGTCAAAACTCAAGTTCAGGTGTCTCACCGTCAGCATGGACTGATTTAGTTCACAAGATAATCATGGGCTCTCAGCTGACTGGATTATAAATGCAATTTCTTTAAGTCTAACAATATGCGCTGATCAGCATTAACACTTCATAACTTCATAACAGTGTAAGAGCGAGCTACAGCCTCCAGCTCAATCAATCAACATGATTGCTAAATTAGGGCTATGTCTGATTTTACATTCAGCTTTCAAATTATTCCAACATAGCGAAATGTTATCATCCAAGCTCCCTCCCAGACAGTGATCTCATAAAAAAAAAATGACTTCAGATTGAGTTTTCCGTAGCAAACCCAGAAAAAGCCAATCAACTGTATCCTGACTTCATCATAAATCAATTCTGTGGAAGAGCAAAGAGGAAATTACACATGGTTTTCACCCTCATCCACGTGATGCCAATATTCTCAGACACTTAACATCTTTATTATAAATGAATATGGGACTAGACTAGCGCCCCGGGCAATGAGTAACATTTATGCGGTTTAAATCCATTCTACATGACAGAAGACAAGGAGGTGATATCTGTTTAGTGATATTCTCACATGTGGAAGTTTATATTCCATTCACATGACCTGAGGCGTTAATATAACACTTGCACACTGTAAGGCCATTGCAATCACTAAAACTGACATTTTACTAATTTCTACTTTCATCAAATAGATTATCACTACCTTTCAAAGTTTTGTCTTAATATGTTTCCCCAAAATGTTGTACACTTTAACCTCTAACCCCCCTCCCCCAAAAAAATGCATGAGATAAAATATTCAATAAAGAAGTATTTACTTCTAGTTTTTAAGCAAAGCATTTGACACTACCGCTGGACACAGACTGTTTAATGTGATTACCTGTGATGTGGTGCTGTTTAGTACTGACACGGTTGCTGCTCTGGATGGAACAGCACAAATGTAGCATAGCCAGCATGGTGAGAATCATCACCACACTCTGCAGGAGCAAAGGGAGCTCAAACTGCTTGCCTATCCTGCAAAACAAAACAATACGTGCTGCATTAAAGGTGAAGTGTGCAAACGCTGTGCCTCAGATCAAACAGAACAGAGAGAAACAGACAGAGCTTGTATGAATTAGGCTACCTCATAAGCGGGATAATGCAGAGGCAGCCGTTAGGTAAGGGGCTTATTTTGTGATAACTACGGCTGCCTCTGTATTATCCCACTTATTATATGGCTACTTGCCACATAAGGAAATTATTGGCATATTTGTTTTAAATGAACATTTTCATCCTTCGGCTAAATGATATAGTACCACGTGACTAACATTCAAACGTTAGTAAGACAGTTTATAACATCCACATATGAATATATAATAACGGATGTATTTTAGTTATTTACAAGTATTAAACTGCACCTTATGTTGTCCAGTGTTTGTCACAAGATGG
>JAUYWG010000055.1:14839524-14863875 GCA_034779775.1 Enteromius afrohamiltoni
ATTTGAAAAGAACGAACCTGCAAATGTCTCAACTGACCAATCAGAATCAAGCATTCCAGAGAGCCGTGTAATAAATTCATATAATTTATATCATATACAAATAAATTTATTTTCTATTTAACATATATATATACACATGCATGTGTATTTATGTACTGTATACACATAATATTTTTTAAAGATGTTTCTTATGTTCATCAAGGCTGCATTTATTTGATCAAAAATAGTTTTCTTTTTTAAATACACATTAAAATCTAATTTATTCCTGTGATGAAAAGTTGAGAAAGTGTCACACGAAATCATTCTAATATGCTGATTTATTATCAGTGCTGGAAACTGCTGTGCTGCTTCATATTTTTTAAGGATTCTTTTAGGATTATTGAAAGAATGAAACTTTTAAATAGAAATCCTTTCTAACAATATAGACTACCAAACATTTGGGGTCAGTAAATTTTAAACTTTTAAAGTTTTAAAATGAAAACTTTTATTCAGCTAGAATGCGTTAAATTGATAAGACGTAACGGCAAATGATTATATTGTTAGAAAAGATTTATATTTTACTAATGCTGTTTTTTTATAACATTATATTCATCAAACCCTAACCCTAATAATAAATCAGCAGATTAGAATGATTTCTGAAGGATCATGTGACACTTTGATTGGAGTAATGACTGATGGAAATTTAGTTTTGCATTACAGAAATAAATAATATTTCAAAGTATATTAAAATAGAAACCCCTTATTTTAAAGGGTAAAAATATATGTCACAATATCACTTTTTTTTTTTTTTTTTAATTGTACTTTTGATCAAATAAATTTTGCCTTGATGAACATGTGAAATATTTTCGAAAAATATTACATATCTTACCATTTCCAAACTTTTGACTGGTAGTTTATATAACTATAAATATATAAATACAAGAAAAAACATTCTATTCTCTGAACAAAATGGGAACCGATGGATGAATATATAACATAGAAATATACTTAATAATAAGTAATTAATAATTCAGCCTTTATTAGATTGTTCTTGTTCATTTTAATTTGATTTCCACATTGGGCGCTAAGCCATCAATCGACTCTGCTGCAGTAACATTAACTCTCCTTCACTCACCAGAAGAAAATGCGCAGTATATTAGCAACGAGCAGCACCAGACAGACTCTTGTTGAAAATCCCTCTGCGTTATTGGTCCTCTGGATCTCCTGGTACTGGGGGACGTAGGGAACCGCACCTCCAAACACCATCACTCCAGAAGCCAGCCAGGAGAGCAGAGTCCATGAGCTCTCCATGTTCTCCTCTGACCCCTGCTCCATCGCTTAGTCCTTCTCAAACCACTGTTCTTATACTCCCATCCCCTGCAAGATCAAGACTAAATTAGCTGCCTGCTAGCTATCTAAAAGAAGCTAAATATAATAAAAGAGCGCATATATTGCACCTATAAAACCAACAGTGCCACCTTCAGTAACCTGAAAGCTCCCACAGGAACAATAATACCTAAAATATAGTATTGTATATGACTCATGTGGGCCTTTCTGGACACAAAATCCAATGAGGGACAATTTTCCCTGTACTCAGGAACAGTAAGAGTCGTCTACATGCTGCCACCCATTCTGACAGTATCTCAGCTAAACAGGATGTTTGTGCTCACAGGACGACTGTTCACCAAAAGATAAGGCTACTTTTTGTTTCTGACCAGTTAGACGTTACATCAAGAGAACAGGCTGAGTCACAGATTCTACACTGCGGAGAAGTTTCGAAATAGTTTTGAGCTTACTTTGCAGCACCAGTTCCCCAATTGAGCACAAGCACAAGACATGTTTCCTGAGAGTGTGAATATTTTTTAAAGGAAGAAAAGGTTTGTGATGCAAGAATCCTTTTCCCCTAATTTTTAAGTTATGAACTATAATAAAAAAACATAATATTCAATAGTTTAATTCAATTAATTAAAATTCAATTATATTTTAATTGATAAAAAAAAACAAAATGTATGATGCATAAAAAACTGCATTAAAATTATATTGAGAAACTGCAAAAAAAAAAAAAAAAAAAAAAAAAAAAGAAGGAGGCAAAATATTAGATTACAGATGGTTTGTCATTATTCATTTTTAACGGATTCTTGATAATGTTACCAAGAATATCCCAAGTCACTTTTAACTACATTTTAGAAGACTCGCTAGCTGACATATTGATGGCTGACAAGGAAAATCTGCAAAAAAGAAGAAAAAAAAAACACTACATCTAAAGGTCCTGCAAATTTTAAATGAGATTTAGTGGGTTTAAATGATCAGATTAGTAAGGAATGTTTTCTAATCCCATGAAGTTAACTGGAACCAAGTACTTGAGCATTACTATAGTGGAGGTCTGTTTTCTGAGAACGGCTACTGTAGAGGTGTTGCATAAGCCCTGCATTCCGTGGGGTTGGGCTCTTCTGCCATGTCTCCACCTCTCTCTCGTTTGTGTCTCCACACCTATTGTAAATAGATTTAGCCTTGCCAGACGTAAAAAGACTATCATTTTTCTGGAATGGCAAACATGGGCATAAAATACGTTTGGTATGCTTGAGGCACTTCATAAGGTCATGTGCACGTCTGTGTTATGATATTTAGAAACCCGATCCAGGAGCACATTTGGAGAGCAGGAAAATCCCTTACACTGTCCATCATAAAGAATTGTTTTACAAAGAATAGGTTTGTCACTGCATTGCTTTTTAGACTTTTCTTTTCCTGTATAAATATACACGCTGATATTTTATTAAGTCGCACTCCTGTTTTAAGAGCAAAAAAGCCTCGTGTGAATGGACACTAAAGACTATTTTTAGTGACGGGAAATTTGAATCATTTTAGTGAATCGATTCTTGTAAACAGTTCGTTTAAAATGATTCAGTGGTTCGTTTACGTCATGTATAACAAGATCTGAAACTTTTTAAATAAACCATGTATACATTATTGTATTTAGAAATTACGTTTCAACACTAGCCTAAAATCATTTGATGTGTGACCTAAACGATTCAACTCATACAATTAAAACTAGAATCTAAATATAGGTCGATTTGAACTTATTGTATTAATAGTGAAAATTATGTTTTAACACCATATAATCAATTCGTAAACAATTGTCTGTTTTTTAGTTACAATTTCTGGTCATTATAGCAACTTTTTTGACTTAAACTATTAGTTTAATCCTCTATTTACTTTAAACTTTGTATAATTTCTGTCACGGATACTCGGCTCAAAATGAATCGGACATTCTGAAAGATTCACTCCGACACACTTAATTCGAGAAACCCTAATGTTTCAGTTCGACATCGTCCGGACCAGAAAGAAAAGAAAAAAACCCGAATCAAAAGAATAAATTGTTCACAAACAGGACATTGAATTACAAGGATACGGACCACTCCTGGATACGTGAATGTGTGCACATTTTATAAACCGCTCGTCCTGTTCAATAGCGAACCTGATGAATCAAAGTGAACATTAATGCAGTATCGCGTGCAAACACTCCCCGATCAGCAGTTAAACGCATCGCACTAGAAAACCGTGGTGCTTAAACGCTAAACTTAAAACTCTTTGTGCACATTCAGTATAGTTTCGCCGCGCGGGTTTCGCTTTACTGTAACGAAACAGCTTCGTATAACAGAAAGAAGTTGCAAAGAAGGGGGGAAAAACCTTAGGAAGTTCAAGCATACCTTGTTTCGGGCGAAGACCTGTTTGACAACTATAACAGCAGGAGCACACACACACACACACACTCATAAGCATATGCTGTCTCATCTAGCCATCATCTAGTCTAAATCAGGCTGATGCAGTTTGGAGATGTGGGCTTGACCGCGCAGCTTTCATCGGTCTTATGTTACAGAGGAAGAGGAAAGAAAGAACAAATAAACCGGGAACACCACGAGATCTCATCAAACCAAATTTGTTTGACTACAGCATACTACTCCCATTGTTTTCATTTTGATGTTAACGATAAACGTAACACAACTAACCCACGTCCTTTTTTTTGTAGACTAGCCAATGCAAAGTTATAAAATCGAAGAATTCACTCACAACAAAATAATTTATCGTTCAATCTATAGCTATGTTTGAAAATGTGCATTAATCTCTGCTTCTACTTTTTACGCTCAGTGGAGCAAATAAATACATAAATAAACGTAATTATTTAAGTAGGCTAAATACAGGCCTGCTGTAACCTGTCCATGTATTTAATAGATGAAATGACTCTGCATCTTTTGTGTGAGAACTGCTGTTTCCGCGCCTCTGATGATCACGCCAGAGGTTGACTTACATACCTGCAGCTGCTGCGAGGTCTCCGAAGTCTCGCGATATTTCGCACTCCGTGATTTACCCAACAGCTGATCATTAGAAAGCAAAGAGCTGGGAAGATACAGTTTTAAAGTAGTAGTTATATCTTTTTTGCTGTTGAACTATATATTTATTTAGGAAATATGGCGGAGACCGACCCAAAATCGGTGCAGGATCTTACAGCAGTGGTAGGTTTGATAATAAACGGACATGTTTTTCTGGTTAGCTAAGCTAGGCTAATGCTAGGCCCTGTTTATCTGTACCACTTGATAATTATGATACGACATAAGCTTCTTAGATTAGAGCGATCTGAGAAGTTGTTGTGATTTAAACAAGATGGCTTATTTTGTTGTATTTATTTGCATATCTTTGCATGTTTACACGTTGGACTGAACTGAATGTTTCTCATTAACAGGTGCAGACACTGCTGCAGCAGATGCAGGATAAGTTCCAGACGATGTCAGACCAGATCATCGGGAGAAATATCCTTTTTAGCACAGCTATAGGATTTTTTTAATGAGGTAATCGTAGTCTCGGTGGTAACGTTAGCGCCTTCATTTTTAATGACAGCAGCTGTCTTTAGGAAATGACTAGCTCGTGCGTTTCTGCAGGTCTTAAAAAGGCATTCAAGTTTTCCAGATATCATGGACTTAAAAGTATTTCAATCATAGCAGTAATGGCATTGCTATGAATGCACTGCTAAAAATGCTTTTTTGTCTCGTTCCCAAAATACAAATATATAAAAATTGTTAAACGAAGATGCCTTTATTGATGCAAAATGATAATTTGAAGTCTCTTCTGATAAATTGAACAAAATGAAGGGTTTAAAACAAATATCCATCAGATGGGTAAGAAAACTGAATTTGTAAAATCCATTGTTAAATATTTATTCTTTAAAATTAAACTCATTTTTTAAAACAAATTATGATCAGTTTTAAAGAAAACGTTAGCTTAGTGCATTTGAAAAAGTATTTAACTACTTTAAGTAATTAATTTGAAAGTATTTAACTTCTTTTGTAAAAAAAAAACCAAAAACATGGAGATTGTTTGAAAGCTTTCTAATTAAATTTAAGTTTTAAATCTACTTTTAAAATCTGCAGAAGCTCAGAGGGTACAAAGGTGAGAAGGGAGACTTGACTCTTTCAAAGTCTGAACTGTCCATCTTAAGGGGGTTAATCCAGATCTTTAACCGCTGAAATGCCACAACCGTAATCAAACAGGAAGGGCATCTAAAAATCTCTTCACAAAAGCTCCATCCTTTCATAGAACCAAAATTTACCACAACCGCAAGATCCTAAAAATCCTTTTGCCATTCTGTATCAGCTTCACAAAACTTGCTGCAAAAAAATGCAAATGCATAAATATTTGAATCCAGTAATATGCAGCTTTAAATACATGCTTTGCTATAGCTGCAAACCCAGTGCCTTAATATGTGGATTTAAATGATGGCATTACCTGTACTTGCTCCCATCTTCCTTAATAAGATTCACTTGATGAAATGAGCACCCGCATCGATGATCTAGAGAAGAATATTGCAGACCTGATGACTCAGGCAGGAGTGGAAGAGATTGAAGGGGAGAACAAGGTCAAAGAGGGAGAGGCCTCCTAGTAGAGGTACTTTCCATTCCTATCGATTAAACCAGTTTGATTCTCAATGGTAATTTAAAACACGTTTTATTCTGGTATGCTGTATTAAAATGCACTTCCCTGATCCAGTGTTATCTTTCACAGAATCCTGAGTAGCAAAAACTAACACCACTCTTCAGGAGCAGCAAGATTTTCTCTATGGTGACTAACATATTTTGGTTTGATGTGATGCTTTTTTTAATATTTAGAATTTAAAGTCAGTCCTAATACTGTGACTGTATGCTATCCTTTTTTCTCCTCTTTTTCTGTAATGGATCGCAAAGAACTTTTTAAACACGACATCCAACTGTAGAATCGAACCCTGCTTTACTGTAATAGCACTAGCCCAAGTGCCAACCTAACACCATTCCTGTTAAGTGAATTTGTTGTTGAATTAAAGTTGTTTCTTAAAACCTGTGTCCTCGTCTCTCTTTACCGTTTTAGCTCTTTTAAACCAAACTGTGAAGTGTGTATTAACACCACCGTTGTTCGTGGTTTCACTTACTCCTCTTTAGCAGTTGCAAGAATGCAAAATCTCTTGGGTTAAATATACTCAAGCTAAAACTAACAGGGTGAATTCTTGGAAATGTTAATCACGCTGTTTATAATTGATCAATATGTAAGCTGGGTAAGATGATGATTAACACCTTTACATGCAATTTAACTGAAACCCTATCAAAGGTCTACTGCATGATGTAGAACATCAATGACTTCAGCTAAAATTTAACTAATGGCTTGATTCGATTTCCCCCTCTCCTAGAAATATATTTGTTTTGAATATGGACTCACGAAAAAAGGGTTATTGGACCTAAACAGGTCCTTCTCCAAAACATGTTCAAACCATGGAAATGTTACACCAAAATAAGCAATATTTTAACTAAATAACAAATTATATTTATAATAGTATTAGTAAAGCTTGCGATTTTTGTGTCACACAACTGTACCGAATTATATCAGGACCATATAATATATATATATATATATAAATAAGAAACATGGAAAATTATTTATACAAATATATATCCTTATTTTGAAATATAAAAATAGGACTGAAAGTGTTTCCTATAAAGCAAGAACATTTATTGAATTTTCTTAAAGCAACTTAATATATTAAAACTGAACAATATAAAAGTGACAATCAGCAAAAACTGCATAATGCACGGTTTCTTTTAAAATGTACATTTGTATAAAATACGGAGTTCAACTGGAGAATGAACAAACCACGCTTAGAACACAAAGTCTTGTTCAGTCATGTCGATAGCCCAGGCAAACTTATCCCTTAAGGTTTTGTTGTAAATTTTATCCAGCGGCACCTCCATGTTCTTGCACCTGGAAGCGGGAAAAAAAAGTCAAGAAACGCTGAAAAATACTGATACAAAATACAACAAGACTTCCTGTGTCGCATGTTTGTGTACGAGGATAACATCATCACCAGGCCACGCTGATGCGCGGATCCAGGTAGTTGAGTTTGGAGGTGCTCAGGGCGATCTGTTTGTTCTCCTCTCTGTCAGTAGCCTGAACCTCCATCTTCAGCAGCTGTTCCTCACACCTCTGTACTGCTTTCTTCTTCTTCTCCACAACACTGATGACACATGAAATACTTTTATATATTAATATCATACTCATTTATAAAAGGATCCTAATAGCTGGAACAAACGTCCTCTTTCAGAGGCCTGGAATGAGATACTGACATGAGCAGCTTGTTGTCTGAGCTCCCTTTGGCTTCTTTCTTGGCCTGCTTTAGCTCTTTCTTAGCCAAGTCCAGCTGCTCCTTCCTGCTGTCAATCTTAAAGAGAAGAGAGAAAAAACAAACATAATAAAACAGAATCGTATTCAAATGCTTCTGTCATGATATATGAGGTTTTTTTGTAACTTTTCCCCCCACTCCGTTTCACATCTCCAGTACCTTTGCTTGGAGATTAGCCATGGACTGTTCGAAGGTCTTTGGCGGCGCCCGCTGATGGTTACATAGAATTGCAACCGCGCGGTTTGCCCTGTTGTAAGAGAGCAACTTCTCCGCCACATTTTCCTTCACTGTAGTAATAATGACACACACACACACACAGAGCGCAGGAGAGAAACAGAGACATTTAACAGATACATTTAAATGTGGAAACTAGCAGTCATTATCCATTTAAAAAAATAATAATTACATATTAAACAATTACTTGTGATAAATATAACTGAATGACTCATGTATTAAGATTTATAAAGCCACCCACTGGTTGTTTTAGTTTCATATTTAGAGCATCATTTAATTATTATTATTATTTTCAATGTCAGTGCAGCTTTCCTCTAATGCCTATTCAATACTATTTCCCCTAACCCTAAACCAAATGATCTTTTGGGGTTAATATCTAATATAAGTTTGAAATTAAATGGAAATACATATATAAAAAATACAAATACTACATGTATATATGTATACATACACACACACAAAAACATTTTATATATATGTGTATGTATGTGTGTTTCTCTACTTTATAGTAACGATAATTGTGCCTAAATTGCAATAAAATACTGAAAAATGTCAAATAAATATAACTTCTCACTATGAACAAGCCATTAACTACGACTTTTGCCTAAAACTCCTAATTTGATGCTTATTAATGGTTAGTAAGGTAGCTGAGTTAAGTAAAGTTAAGGTATTGGGTAGGATAAAGGATGGAGTGCGGTCATGCAGAATGCAAGTTCCAATAAACAGCCAATATGTTAACAATATGCATGCTAATAAGCAACTAGTTAACAGTGAGAATTGTTCTCTATACCAGTGGTTCCCAAAGTGGGGGTCGTGAGAGGATTTCCAAGAAATCAAACCATTTTTTTTTTATACCAAAGTGTTACCCCATTACCTGCACATTCACCGGCATAGTTTGGGGTTCATCATAATAAGAATGTAGTATTGAGAAAAAAAGCGAAAACATCGTTAAAAGGGCTAGAAATGGATAAATTACAGGGCCTCAAACAGGCTTCTTTGTAAATGTGTAATTTCCAAGCCAACATGAACACCACTTACACACACAAACACACTGTGCACATGGCACCTGATGGGCGAGACCCTGCCACACACTGAGCTGATTTAATTAGAGCTTGTAGCGGATGCAGAAAACAGATTTCCTCTCAGTGGCGATCCGACACCTCCACCCCAGCATTGCACACGCATCACATGCACACACACTGCAGCACTCGCTATAGAGACACTCGGATAGTTACAATATTCAACAAACACACAACCGCCTCATTAGCACAAACACACAATTCAGTAATTAGTAAAAACACCATTGTTAATGACACAAACAAACTAGAACGCACTCATCAAACCGTGTCCTAACCAGACATCATGTCATATATTCCATGTTAACAAAAGAGTTTTTGTCTTAATTCATGACCAACTGAAAGCAAAAAGCAACAGTAAATTTGGTATGCGCACACACACACACTCAGATTTGTCAATCTAGGGTTTTCCTGAATTAACATAAATGCACTTAAAGCACTGCCTAAATCCAGATGTTTAAACTATTCATAGCTACATTCTGTGGGTTTTGGTTTAGGCTTAGATCTAGGATTTATGATAAAGGGAAAACTCAACTTAGCAACCCAGAAATCGTGCTAATATCATAATATCGGTGTAAAACTGATGAACCACTGTTGCAATGTACACTTAAAATCTTTAAAAAAAACTTTGCACAGACAGAATAAATAGAAACAGAAGGACAGTCGTTGAGGCTGAAATGAGCTACAGACTCAAACACTACTTTTTCTTTTCGCAAAGTAGAAACTTTGGTAATTAAGTTGCTCGCATAAAGTTCGGACAGACTGTCGTACTAACAATATCCATATGTTCCCGTAGACTCACAGTTGTCAAAACGTACGTTGTTTTGAACACTGACAGCAATCCATATTGGCATTCGATCGTTTTCCAAATGTGCCAACATACATCCATACTGACGGCACGACTGAACATCTGGAAGCTGTACTACAGTAGTTTTCTTGATGATGAATGTTCAGTTTGACTGATGGAATAGAGGATGGAAATAGGAGAGAGAAAGTGAGGCCAAAAACCCCCAAACAAACAGACACTCACTGTTGCCAAGTTCTTTCAGCTGTTGCTGCAGGGTTATGGAGGCGTTGTATGTCCTAAAAACCTTTGCAGTCAATCCTGGCATGAGGGAACTCAGGTGTTTATTCAGCAGTTGAGTCTGTAAAGTCAAAAACATAATATTAAAGATAGCATTCAAACACTTAAAAAAAAAAATTGTCGTATTTTATATGCAGCTTCACCGCGAACCACAAGATGGCACTGTTGCCTTTATTGTCTAGAAATAAATACATACGCACAAAAAAAAAAAAAAAAAAAAAAAAAAAAAAAAAAAGAGCAAATCTCAATAGGGCAATCTTTTTTTCCCCACATCAGACATTTGTTCCAACTTTAATGGATTTGTGAGTGCAGGAGTATGGGTTGTATGTTCCAGACATAAAGAAAACATCCATTAAATCTGGCTCACAGACAAGCTATGCGACCGGCAAAACCACACAAAAACTTCAACTGTAGAACTACTGCTCACTTCTCCTTTATGACCAAAGTGCTAGAAATTCTAATATTTACTTCACAAACTGGTTTTGTGTGACCCAGTGGAACACGAGTCACACATCTGCATTCTAATGAAGCTAGATGTGTTTTCTTAAAGATACTAAATGCTAATGAGACCAGCTGTGTCCTAGCATGTCAACTGCTGCTAGTGTTCAGCACACACATTGCTGTCTGACGACACGCGCATAGCTAGATACTTGACGCACGTCGGTCTGTTCGACATTGTTCACCAGGGAACAATGTGACATTTGGGCTAGGACACCCAGTGACTCAAAAAACAGCAAGGAGTTTATGTGTGTGTGTTTAACCGAACTACACTTCTGGGAACACAACTGCTGCAAAATGCCCCTCAAATGATACTTTCGGGGACATAAAAATGAAACAATGTCTTTAACGTTGTATGATATGGACAAGACAGATAAGTTTGCATATAATTATAGCAAGCCTTTTCTTTTTTAAACCATTGTGTGGATATAAGAAGAGAAGAGACCAGTGGAAAACGATGAAGAAAATGTGGACTCAAGCCTCTATGAAACGCATCAAAATGTGCACAAAACAAAAGGAAAGGAATCAAAACCAAACAAAACAAAACACTTTTTCACTATTAACTACGACTTTTCCCTCAAATTCCTGATTTGCTGCTTATTAATAGTTAATAAGGAAGTTGTTAAGTTTAGGCATTGGGTAGGATTGGGGATGTAGAATAAGGCATTAATATGTGCTTAATTACTACTAATAAATGGCTAACTAGTAAAAAAATAAAATGCATGAAAAAAATTGATAATAAAATATCAATGCAGATTTAAACCTCTTCAATTGCGCACAAAACAAAAAATAATCAAATAAATTAAATAAAATAAAGAACAAATATACAGAAAATGAAAACGTGGACTCAACCCTTTCAAATGTGCACAAAACAAAGCGAAACAGAACAAAAATACACAAAATGACCCAATGTAGACTTTCTGGAAAAGTAACAGAACAAGTAATAGGCGAGCATGCAAGCAATCTCTCATTAAAACGTTTCTGTTTATATAGCAAAGTAAATGATTGCATCTGACTGTGTGTAATATATAAAACAGCATCTGTTCTATTGAGGATTCGGCCAAGTTAAATGCACTGATTTTTTTCCTGAGCATCATATATGCACACAAGCTTAAAAGCACAGCAGCATGTAATAAGATTTGCAGCACTTTGTGGAAGAGGGCCAGTATTACTCTCTGCCGCATCCTCCCTCGTTCACCCCTTCGCTCTGCCTTTTGCCGAGTCAATCGGAAGAGCCCAAAGTACAGATTAACGTTCCCCCTCCACGATGGCCCACCATTACCAACCTGACCTCACTGAAAGGGCAGATTTTTCTCTCTCTCTCTCTCTCTCTCTCTCACACACAAACAGTTTTCCAATTTCCACTCACAATCTGTTTCTCTCTGTCCTTCAGAGAGGGCAGAATCTTTCGGCTGTAAAAATTAAGACTGAAATATATATAAGAAAAAAAAACAGGCTGAAAAGAAAAACTACCATCTTTAGTGAGAGCTTTTATGATGCAAGTCTCTCGAGAATCGTATCCCTCTGAATGAAAAATCTATGACTGTCTGCCGCCGTTTTTAGAACATTACACTCACATTGAGTCGATCAAAGAGGTCGTCTCCTTCTTGCTTGTTTTCCATGAAAAGCTTGAGGTTTTTGAAAACCTGAAACAGAAAACACATGTTAGCTTGTTTATCATATGCACAGAACAGAGGTTGAGAGGAAAGGAAAGAGAAGGAGAGGCACTCTCAATTATATTTGACATTTCACAGAAGTCCTGTTTTCCTCCACTCCTACCAAATAAACCAGCTAAAATATGCATGGAACTAATTAATGGTAGCAGATGTGGTGCTTTTAAATCAGTCTCATTTGAATAACAATTTATCCTTGAGCCAAATGCATGAAGAAGAAAGTAAACAGACCGCTCGCCAAGCAATGACAGAATTTATATTTCTGGAACATTTTCCCCCAATTTAACACGCTCGTATGGTACTAATGATTGATTCATATGCTGACCTTCCTGTCTAATAAGCACACAGAGAGGAGATCAACATTAACATGATCACATATTCAACACTCACCCTCATATGGCCAGATTAAGCAGGTCCAAAATTCTCCGACCACTAGAAAAAGATTTTTCTTTCTCCATGTTTGTAATACAGCAGTACATTTATCATTACAAGTTATATCATCAGCCAATAATTTAAGGTGATGAGAAAGTGGGGGTTGGTTTTCACCATACCTGCAATTATATCTGACATTTCCGCAAAGTCTGCCTGTCGCCAAATAAACTTGCAAGATATTCAGAAACTAATTAATTTTCACTTGATGAGCTTCTTTCAAATGTTCTCATTTACATTATGAGGCCTAAGCAAGCAAACATGTTCCAGCGGCTGAGCGCAGAACACGTCTCGCGCCCCTCTAGTGTGACCTGCTGCTTACGAGCAGCGAACAAACAATAATTCTACAGTTATGAGCTGTGCTAAAATAACAACAACCCACGTGTTTTGATTAAATGACCATAAACATTCACTTTTTTATGAGGTAATTGCTAAAAGGTCTAGATTTCCAAAATTGCGTAAAAAAAAAAAATGGATCAAGCACTGGAGTATGCAAATAAAGGAAGTCAATTGTCAAAATGTAATGTTAAATATTATTAGAAATGTATACAAATCGAAACCAAGCAAGCGCAATCAGCCTTCCTTACACAAAGAACAAAACTTACCCTTTTGATAACTGGGACCTTGTTGTAGTAGCGGATGCAATCTTTACCCAGGAAGTCGAACTCTACCACACAGTTCTGCCCATCCAGTGTGTCATGTAAAGAGATGTGCTCCACACGTAGTGAGCAACAACCCACGGTGTCTGCCGTCTCGCCTTCTTCCTTTTCATTACCTGCTCTCAGAGCCAGCTGAAGAGTTTAACACACAGACATGACACTACATCTCCAGATCAACTTAAAGCCAATGTTCAGCTGTTTGCGAACGTTTGGATATGGCAGTGGACTGAAAGCTGCAGCATGGCACTGCTGAATATAATAAGAAGGGACTCATAAAACCTTCGATACTGAATGTAACCTTTGATCCAGCATCTCAACACAGAACATTTTGAAACTAAGGAAAAGAAGCTCGCCTTTGAGATATTACCATTTAACAAAAAACGTCACATCATAAGTTACACTGTGAGAGAAAATAGCATTGTGCATAATAATTTTAAGTTAAATTTGCAAATTGGGAGAAAGGTGCAACTGATGAATTTGATATGACATGCTACTATGCAATTACGCTAAATTAGTTTGCAATCATGGAAATAGTCAGAATTACAATCAAGCTGCAACTGACAAAAATGATAATATGCAAAGTAGGGTACCAAAAATTTAAATTACAATTTAGTTTTGTTATTTGACATTTCAGTTTCACGAAGAAATGTTTAGCATTTTTGTCTGAGAAATAATAAAAGGACATCTTTTTATTCCTAATTTGTCGTTAATTATAGCGCATTGTAAGTTGAGTGAATCATTACACCCCTAACAAAAATAAGTCCAAACTATGAGAATGCTGCAATTGTGAAAACTGCAAAGTTAAATTAATTATTATTATCAAGTAAAGTGCGGCAAGTTAACTTGCCAATATCATTGTCTAGCTTAATAAGGTGCCTTAAATTAACCATAACATGAGCAGCAGAACTGGGAACCTTTACATTTTAGAGGTTTAATTATAGCATGAGTACTGTAACTGTCAGAACTTAAAACTTCTTTCCAAACAACCATTAACTGAAACCGAGTTCTGAAATCCTTGGATTTGCCATTCAAATTCATTAACACAGCTCCAAAAGACTTCAAATGACATTACAAGTTAACCACAGGGGGAAACATGTCAAAATGTATAATATAACCTCCTATGAACACCTGCAGATATTTCTGAGTGGTTGTCACGGTTTAAACAAATGGCCAAGAAATAATGCACCATGCTGTCCTCTGTGATATCTCCTCAATCTCTGCTGGATTTTTTCTCAACAGGCAGTTCAATTGACATGAACTGATTAACGGTACACTCTAACTCTTTTGTCTTTGTAAAACAAAATCATCATGATTGAAAGGCCATTGATGTAGTGCAAGTACACAAATTATTTCTGTGCAGCGTGTGCGGCCTGACCTTGTCAATAAAGTAGAGGGCTACGGCTCTCTGGCGTGTGCCCATCTGTTTGGACTTGAGGTCCTCCTGGTACTGGGCTCGGATGGCATCCACACATGTCTTCAGTTTGCGAGCCACCTCATACTTTTCCCAATCTTTTTCACCCTACAGGAGACCAAAATAAACAAACATACATATACATCTATATCTGTGTGTGTATATATATATATATATATATATATATAAGAAAAAACAAAACCAAATGATCTGGCAAGGGGCAGCTCGGTCTGACACACGAAGAGTGATCAGTCTTAAAGTACAATCTTATTCCAAAGGAACAGATTGAATTCTGAGGTGACTTCAAAGATTTTTTTTTTTTTATAGAAGGCTTAAATAGCATAGTCTGAATAGGTTTGACTAATACAGTTTTTGGTTAGCCTTTTCTGTGCAATTTTACAGAAAATATTAAAAGGCTTGTATTACAGTAGCTAAAAGTACATTACTAGCATACAGATGACTTCAAACATGAACTAAAAGCCACAAAGGTCACATTTTGATTATATATGGGGAAAAAATGATAAATAATGAAAAGAGCAATAAAAATCAAGATAAAGAAGTTCAAATAAAGAAACCCAATAACATATACCTTTTTAATAAACAAACCTCAGGTTTGTCTGAATCTAGCCACTAATATTTAATTTGCACAAATAATAAAAAAAGAAATTTGTCCCACTTTATATTAGGTAGACTTAACTACTGTGTACAGTACTTGCAGTTAAGTTCATTTGGTACAATGCACTTATTATGTAAATGCATGTTTTTACATTTTACTTATATTTATAAAAATACCTAGATGTAATTAATTTTGGAATTAATTCCTGTTGACCCATCCCTTACACCGTAAACCAACCAACCCACCAAACCTGTACCTAAACTTACCCGTATCCCACCTCAATAGCAGCAAAAGAGTTTTGCAATACAATATGACCACAATAAGTACATTGTACCTATTTTCTGATGAAGGTGCATGTTAGTTGAAGTACCCTAATGTAAAGTGTGGCCAAAAAAACGTATCCTTTACTAATTTGACACAAAGCAACAGGAAACAGACAAAGGACTCTGGAAAGAAAAGCAAAGTGATGAGGCGGTTCGGAGACGGTGTTATAAATCTGTTCTTCTTCGGTTATAATTATTAAGTTTCTTGAGAGGTGTCCATCACTCAGTTATGATGAAAAAGGATGGATTTGCTTCCTAATTTAATTAGCGATAGGAAGTGAGTGGAACGAAGGTGAAGATGAGGTGCTGAGCTGAAACTAAGTGAGCGTGATTCGGCAGAACGCGAGAACACACGTCTGCTCTGTTTGATTGGCCGAGACTCCAGTCACATCTATTATTAACAAGGTGACAGAGACAGACAGTCAGGAGGTGAAGAAGGACGTGAAGTTAAGTTGGAAATGAAGGAATGTACATGCAAGAGAGAAGGGAGAGGGCAACAAGTATGTTTTAAGGTACTTACTAAAAAAAATTCCTCTCAAAACTTGTATAAAAAAAAAAAAAAAAAGTTTGTCCAACCCACATATAGAGCAACCAATCAGTTTTCTTGTTTTTAAGTGTCCTTTTGGAATGGTTTTACATGAATTTATCAAGGTAGATTATAATGCAGTAAGTTATTTTCTAGAGCAAAAAAACAAAACAAATAAATAAAAATACAAATAATGATTAATAAAATATAAATTCTGTTACTAGGAAAAGAAAAGCAAAGGACGTGACATGTGGCCAGGTTTCCCATACTAGGAATTTGTGCTCTGCGTTTAATCCATCCAAGTGCACACACACACACAGCAGTGAGAAGTGAACAACCACGCACACACACAGCATGTAAAAATATAAAATGTGGCCAAAAAACGTATCCTTTACTAATTCGACACAAAGCAACAGGAAACAGACAAAGGACTCTGGAAAGAAAAGCAAAGTGATGAGGCGGTTCGGAGACAGTGTTATAAATCTGTTATTCTTCGGTTATAATTATTAAGTTTAATAATTACACATTTGTACTTACACACACTCCATTCTGAGGGTTGTTACATGTGTGTAGTTACAGTAATATTACAGCTGTAGATACTGTGTAACGGTGTGTATTTGCACCATGGTTACATACGACATACACATCTAGTTACTATGGAAGTACACAGGTATTAGGGACACTTAATATAAAGTGGGACCAAAGGAATAGTTCACCTAAAACTGAAAATTCTGTCATCATTTACTCAACCTCAAGTAGATTCAAACATAAAAATATCTTCCTTTTTTGTTCTGCGATTTAAATTTTTGGGTGAACTGTTCCTTTAAGCACTAAAGCTTTGAATTTGTAGCTTGGACTACAATATATACCTTAAGTTTGGAGTTGGCATTGAGCATCACATATTTACAAGATCCTTGCACATTCTCGGTCCAGCTTGCTAACCACGTTACGGTGTTGTCGTGACGAACTTCCTTCCACTGATGACCAGCAGGGGGTTCTGGGATACGAGACTCCCTGTGGGGTAAATTCAAACCTTACACTTCCTCTGAACAACAACACACATTGTAGGGAGTAACATTACTTGGTAATATTGCATACGGTTTTCAAAAGAGCTCTTATGAGCTCTATGAAACATATTAGTGATGTGCTTTTGTTAAGCCTTGTGATGATCTCACTTCTGAACTTATAATACGGTTTGAAAATGCTATTTTGACTGGTGGACTGTTACCACAAAGCCTCACTTGCTGCAGTTGATGATCACATCTTCAGGCTGAATCCTCTTCTTCAGCATTCCCTGTTTAGGATGGTCTCCTCTACCCCGGAAAAGCCCTGGAGGTTCAATCTTAAAGTTCCCAATGCGTTCACGGTGGTGGTCCAACACACAGTAACCATACTCATCAACAATTTTTTGATTGATCTCTTTGTTAACCTGGAGAAGATTTATTAATGCAGAGGAACATAAGAGGAGCAAAAATTGTAACTTCGATTTATACTGTAACTAAAACATTCAGATGTTTTGAAGAAATGCTTACCAACTTCTCCTCTTTGCTCAAGTTCTTCCTGGCTTCCACCCTTTGTATATGCATACCATGGAGTTCCCCAAAATTACACTTGCTCAGATCCATTATTAGCTGTCTCTCCTCCAAAGTCATCTCCTATGCAAAAGACAATAAAAAACGACTTTGAGAAAGAAGTTTGAGCTGGGATAACTTAAGACATATGCAAAACATTTTTATTAAGATTGTTTATTGTCTGGATTTGGGGCTTTATTTATAATTTAGTTTATATTGAACGTATTTAGTTTTGTCTGTGTTTTAAATATTATTTTTGTTTCACATTTTCATAATAAGTTTTAATCTGTTTTTATTTCACTCTTATTACATCTAGTGATTCTTATTTTAGTTGATTTGTCATGATTTTAGATTGCGTTCTCTTTTATTTATTTTTTATTTAAGCTGTGTTCTAACTACTTAAATGTAATTTTAATTCTAGTTAATTAACAATAACACCACTGTTGCCAATATATCATGCAAGATCCACTAAAACACACCAAATATCGCTAGTTAATAAGTGCTAGTTTTAACATTATGCACATAATTAAAAGAAAAATTAATAGGCGTTTAGGATCAGACCAGACGCTGCTCTACAGTGGCAGTTCTGAGCATCAACTTTCCTTATTGATTTAATTTTATTTTCAAATTGGATGCCAGCAGTACTTGAACCTCCAACTGTTATTTTACACAGAAAGTTGGCATAAAGGTCTAAATCCATATTGAAGGTTCACTAGACAGTGAAACTACAAATTTTGCTTTAGTTGCTGTATTCGACAAAGGTCAAAATGAATTAGGAGAAGCATTGTTACACAACACAGGCATTCCGACCCAGATGTCACTTGGTTTCTCAGTGGACCCAAGAGTAGAAGAAAAGAAGATAATTTGCACTAAAAAATTTGTCCTGAGGTTGGGTGAGAAAAACTTGGAAGGTATTAAAATCAATATTAAAAGCTGTGAAACACAAATTTAACTAGACTCCTCTGGGGGAACTAGTTCCATCCAAACAGGGCTTTTAAGAGAGATGCTGCTTGCCTCGTATGTCTACCAGACATCTGACAAGTATGAAGCTAAAGGCAGAGTTTTGTATCCATACAGAGTGATAAACCAAGCACAAACAGCTTGAACTGAGTGAACTTCGCTGACCTTGAGTAAGAACAATGCGAAGATCAGAAAAGGCTCACAGACATCCTGATGTTTTAAGGAACACATACACCTAACTTAACCACAAGAACTGCACATACTGTAACAGAACTTTGCCTTTTTCTGTATCAGAAGCAAGAATTGTTACAAGGAGGAATATGTGAAAAAATGATGAGAGAGATCTAACAAGAGTACCGTTTAGCCAATGAAACATTATCCAAATGGTCCTGATGCTTCTGACAGTAAAGGCTTTGAATCACACTTGGAGTAGAACCTTTGATGAACAATATATTAGAATAGAAACAGTAATTTTAAAATTTAATAATGTTTCAAAACCCTTTTTTATGGTCTTTCAATAAAAAAGCAGCCTTGAGCATAAGAGACTTAAAAAACAACAACTTTTGAATCATTGTGTACATTTCTCAACTGTAAGAAATAAACTGAGCTAAGCCTTTGCTCAGGGGTCAAATTCTCCTATTAAAAGTTGGAAATGTACAGTTACAGGCTACATTATTAGAGCACTAGTATTTTCAATAGCTAAAAAGGTTTTAAATTCCAATTATTTTAGAATTGTTTGCTGTAGTGAGTCAGTGAGAGAAATCGGTTTACATTTCCATTCATGTTGCCATTAATTGTAACAAACCAGTGAGATTTTTTTGTTTGCACAAGGAGTCTGACAACAGAAATCTGATCTCTTTATCATCCAGTCACATGAAATCACATGAAATCACATGAAATCACAATCACATGAAAAAAAAGGAACAAACAGAGACAGACTAAATCCAGAAGAAGATGCTTCAAGAAACCTAGCCACAAAGCTACCTGAAAAACTATGCGCAAATGCTTTGTGGGTAGATCTCAGTTTGTTTGCTTCAATGTCATTCCAGACAGACTGGATGATCAGATCAGGCTTGCTAATAAGCAACTATTTAATAGTGAGACCTGGTCCCTGTACTAAACCATTACTGGAAAACCAAACATTTTTGTATGCTTGAGACTGTAGGCAAGAGCTCTGTAAAGTATAAAGTTCTGAAGGGGTTAATTTGACAGATGCTTTATCCAAAGCAACTTAGCATTCAAAGTACACATTTTATCAGTTCCTGCTTTCCCTGGGAATCAAAGCCATGTCCTTGGTAATGCTTGAGCCATGCTCTTCTGTTTGAGCCAATACTAAATTGACAAATAATAAATGGACCTCTAAAGCATCTTAACATAATGTGTATTCAATAATCTACTCATCTTCCATAATAATACCTCAGCATGTGTTCAAGTCATTTATGTCATTAATTAACTGAAATGCTATGTTAGTAAATTACAATTTTTACTATTGACAGCCCATTTGAGTGTGCGATTTCTTGTTTTTTATCAGTTGTCTACATGTGAAAAAAATACATGTGAATTGTCTCAGTGAATAAAAAAAAAAAAAAAGCCTGCTTTCTGATCCTTTGCACTGAAATTGCTTTCGGGATACGGCCTGTTTCATGACATACAATAACAACAAGTACATCCTACATCAGAAGACACTAAAGATCAGCCAAGCAACTCTATAGAGGCCCGAGATCCCCTCACCTGTGATGATCACAGCTTCCCCGCGGGGCACAGGAAAGGAGAAAGAGGAGGACGACAAGCGAAACACGAGAGGAGAGAAAAGTAAGTATGGGATGGAGGGGTCACAGAGGACTGCCATACGCGTTTCTCTTTTGTCGGCTTATGATTTATTCTTGCACTTTTGCGGTGCTAAATGTCACACTAACACTGATTCACTCTAATCTCTTCTCCTGGGGCTGGTGAAGAGAACCTGCGCCACGGGACCTCACACAAGCAATTTCCTCTGACCTGCCCCCCTCCATCTCCCCATTCTGTCACACACATACACACACTCGACCATGAATGGCACCCCTGGGCCATTAGCCAGGGAGCAGAGCCCAGCGCAGAGGGGAGGAAGAGAGTAAAATGAGAGTGAAAGTGAGAGAAGGGCCCAAAAATGGCACACAAACAGACTTTCAAACCTCGCAGAGCCACAAATCAATTACAACGGATAAGAGCACAGCACGATCCATGAGTCCATAATGTTGAATAAATCAAATGTACCAAATGGCACAACAAACTGGCAATCAAGGAATGTGCCACTGTATTTAAAGGTAAAAGGTCATTTCTATGGCAACAAGTGAAAAAAAAAGGAAAAAAAAAAAAGA
Organism: Enteromius afrohamiltoni; assembly: GCA_034779775.1. Lineage (NCBI taxonomy): Eukaryota > Metazoa > Chordata > Actinopteri > Cypriniformes > Cyprinidae > Enteromius > Enteromius afrohamiltoni. The sequence goes on from JAUYWG010000055.1 coordinate 14,860,617, forward strand.
AAAAGAAAGAAAAGCCTTTTTGTTGCTGCAGGTTGATTTTTCTCCCACTATGTTAACAGCTTGATATACTGTGCATTCTAATTGAAATATTTTATTTATTTTATATTCTACCAGCGATAGAATTTTGATTTAAATTTTTTTGAGTTTGTTGTGAGCTCTTTTATGATTAGCTACCAGACTGTAAAGAGGTTTTGGGTTAAATGGGAATTATATGTGGTTGCTAAGACATTCTGAGTGTTTTTATTTTGCTTCTTGCTTTGCTGTTGCGAGTATGATCTGAGCGGTTATTAACTAAGCATGAATCTTTATTAGTAGAGAGGGTTCCTCCTTTAACCTAAATTTGTGCGATTTCTTTATAACCTTTTTACATCTGCCATGTACACGGTGCAAGTCTATTCAGAAAACCAACAGCACAAAGAGATTTGAGATCAAATTCAGCGTTAGCTTCCAGAACAGATTTCCCAAACTCTGCTTTGGCTAGAGATATGCATTATAGCAACACCATAAATTACATAATCTAACATTGCCATAATGTAGTATTTATTCCTGTAAAATCAAAGACGTAACACTTGTAACCAGCAGCACAAATGCCCATTCTCTATTATCTAGAGGACATAAATATTAGTTCATTTGGGAAATTCTATCATAATTATTTCATCCTCGTGTTGTTGCAAATCTATAGTAGATAAACAAAAAAATAAATAAATGTACCCTGATATCTTGCTGCTTGCACCAAGATTTAGAATTCAAGAGTACCCTGCTCCTCCCAAAAAAAAAGGGGTTTATGAAATGGCAGTGACACAACACAACTGACGTTAGTAGGTCATGTAATAGGAATTGCATCAGTTACAGTAGGTCTACATACTGTAAAAATATTATCCATATTTAATGCTGGACATTTTAATAATGAGATCTAAATTCACTAGCATTTTAAGTAAATTATTTTACGTAAAGCTAAATGTCCTAACCTCCCCTAAGCCCAATGATTTTTAACAGGCCACCTAAAGAGTGCCGTGAGTTTAGTAGGGGGTAACTGTGAATAGATGGGGGAAGTCACATTAGAAGAAGCGGCAATGACTCCATTGCGATATGATTGGATAAGACTTGGTTATGATCGGTTGTGATTTGTTCATATTATAAATGCCATCTCCTGTATTTGTGCATGGTCCACATTCACAAATCAGTAAAAAGTAAACATATCACACATTTGGATTTAACCACTTGTTTAATATATAAAAGTAAGCCTTAAAATTGCCTGAAAACATGCTCTGTGGGAGTTTTTAGTGAGTAATCAGCTTGGTGAAATGTAGCTTGGACAACTGATGATCAGATTTATTTATTTTGTTTTAAATAACTATTAAAAAGAATATATGAACATAAGTTTACAAATAAAATATAATGTTTATATGGTTACTTCACTGAGTAATTATTATGGGATAAATGTAAACATGAAAACACCAACTTTATAAGATTCATACTTTTTTTTTTTTTACTTTTCTGTAAGTCATGTTTTTTAACCACAAAAATGTGACTGGGACATGAATTTTCATTTGGTTAAAAAAGGGCTCCTCATTTCAGAATAGCACCACACAACTACTGATAAACATCTCAGTGAAAAAAAAAACAATTAATCTTGCCTGGATTGGCCAGAATTATCAATATCTCTGCTTCTCTAGTTGAAGACATCAGTAAGAAAAAACAATCAAAGATTAATTCTGCTCTAGTACCTGCAATTGCACTTATCTCAAACACAGTAGCTAGTTACAAGTTAAGCTGCTCTCCGATTACGTCCTGTGACACCCAGTTCTGGCGGGACTCTAATGTGCAGTAATTACCAAATGCTAAGAAGTACATAAACACGCCTCCCTCCCAGTACACTTTTCATTGACCTTGTTTTCCTAATTGCTGTCTGCACTGCACAGGCTCAAGTGTGGGCAGCCCTATATTGAAACAAGAAATTCATTATCCACTGAACCCTCAATAGTATAATTAAGTACTAATTGGGTCAAAAGGTCATGATACATCTAAATGAACATTTTTAAACAAGTGCTTGCTGCAGATCACCCGAAAGGAAACAAACAAGCCGACACAAAAACGCTCACAACAATTTTTGAAAGCCCTATAATAATAGAGCTAGTGTCTCGTCACTTGAATTGCCCTCTCGCTCTTTCTCAAGATTGACAGTCGGGCAAGGGGCGGAGACTGTGCTCAGTGAAGCGAGCAGGGGCTTCCGTGTTATAATAAAACAGTTAAATTGGATTTGTTCATATGCGGGAAGCGAGTTGTCTGGATTAGCATATCAATGCCTTTACACAAATCGTATTTTCAAGAGCATTGAGCACTAAGCAGCACGAAATTAATTCTGCATGATACGCCCTGAGGCCTTCTGGGATGCTGTAAGCTTCATAACTGTTCCGTACTCATAACCTGACACCCATCCCTCCTAGAGCCTCCACAAACGCGCAAGCGTAAAAGCTAGTGGTTAAAGACTGAACTAGGCTTACAAGTGTCAGAGAGGTTTACCTTCCTCCAGTCCCTGAAGAAGTTAGTGCGGAAGACCTCTTTTGTGGTGTACTCGTGATCCAGCATCTGAGCAAAGAAAAGGGCCACTTCCTCAGCTGGCAGGCTGAGCTTCACTGGCTTTCCTATAACAAAACGGAACATATTTACTAACTTTAAGAACTTTAGAAAATCACAACAATCTATGCATGTGTTTGGTCGAATTATGTACCATTAATATAGTGTATTTTTGATAAATGTGCAGTAGATCATTTGTATATTGACACTGATCTTTAAGGTCAATATGAAATGTTTTTTGATTTCAAATCAAATCAAATTTGATCAAAACAAATTTATGAGAGTGTTTAAATTAACATTGTATTGAAAGAACCAAGCACACATTTGTTTTTCAACCCCACTTTAATAAAACAATTGAAAAATACTGTTACATGAATCTTCAGCAGGTTACATCAACAATATATTCATTTCATACATAATGAGGCCTAAACACAACTTACATACTTGTAATATTTTATAATCGTGGATTTGTTTGGACACTACATGGAACAGATTTGTCCAGTCAAGTCACTTTTCTTTATATAGCGCTTTTAACAATACAGATTGTAGCAAAGCACTGAACATTACTATTACTCTGTTGTTCTATTTGATAATATATAATGACAAGATTAAATTTTATTTATCAAATGCAGAGACGGTCTCTGTAGTAAGACGACGATAATCACTGAAAATCAGGTGTCCC
>JAUYWG010000055.1:14863975-14874323 GCA_034779775.1 Enteromius afrohamiltoni
GTTAATAAACCAAAAAATCTAAATTTGTGCTTTCAAACAATTAATCACAACTAATTGCATCCATAATAAAAGTTTTTGTTTGCATAATATGGGTGTTTATTTATATATATATATATATATATATATAAATACACACACCTACATGTATATATTTAAGAAATATTTTTGTATTAAATATATTTATACATATTATATAAATAAATGTAAAGTTTTTCTAAATAATATGAATGAGTGTGTATTTATATATATTATATATTAATACACAATAGAAATTAAATCTAAGTACTGTAGTACCATTAATATATTTGTCCCACAGCATCACCTAGTGCCTGGCATTGTACTTTAGCACATTTCTGTTCTATACATGAAAGAGAGGAAAAAAAGCAGGAAAACTAATAAAATTTCAGCTGTCACCCTCAATAACATGAAGAAGGAGGTACACATGACATGTCACAGAGCTCCTGCCTCTTTACTAGATGAAGGCGAAATTAAATGGAAAAGAAACGAGAGGCACTCAGCTTTATAGATTCAGATGAGTTTTGCTTCAGCGGGAATGTTGGTGAAACAAAGTGCTGGATGGCTGTTTGTGTAATAGAGGTTAACCCTAGTAAAGAGCTCTCTGTGAAGAGCTGCGCTTCTCAGAGAACTGATTTACCCAGATGAGAGATTGAAGGCATCATTTGAGTGGAAATGAATACTCCACAGATATTATTTCATGCAAATTGTGCATGTCGATGCTTTGGGTTTATATTTGAATTAGTTTTTGAAGTCTGTGTGCAAATGCAGTTCACTTTGAAACATTCTTTCCATCTTTGTCCATAAATATCCATGTGACCCTTACAAAAATGTACCATGGTAACTGTAGTCACTAGGAAAACAAAGTTGTTGCTCAAGTTATTGTTACTGTTGTTATGAATAGGCTTTAGAAAGTAGATTTTAAAAATAAAATCGAGAAACAAAACAGAATTATAAAAAAATAGAATTTTCTAAAGAACAAGCCACAGTTTCATGTTCATACTTGATTACTTACATGCCAAGTTTGTTGATTGATTAAAGGCACAATATGTAAGATTTTTGTTATAAAATATGAAAAACCTCTTGCACAGTGTTATATATTTCATGCAGTTGTGTAAGTAATAGTCATGTACTGCTGGTTAGGTGATTTAACCGATATAAATGAGATTTTCATCCGTGAACATGATTTGTGAAAACGACATATCCCAGTGTTCTATGATCCGTTGCTGCGTCATAGAACTTCGCCTCTGTTATTGTTTTGGAAATGTGACCTCGTTTGTGCCTGTGAAGATATCTATAAAACTTGAGAAAATGAGTTTAGTTTATGTAGTTTGAAAGAAGGTATAAAGTACCTGTGACAGCTGGAGCTCATCCTTCTGCTGAAGAAAGAGTAAAAGGTGACTCACCATGCCACAAGGGGACGATTGGCTTGATGGATGGATGATAGACAGAAAAAAAGAGGTGGAGAAAGGTCACGGTGTGATTTAGGAGAATGGGAGGAGGGTTTGCTTGTCTTTCAGCAGAATCCTCATGGGGCTCTTTTGCACTCGCTTTCTATCTTACATTCACTCCCTTCTTGTCTTTACTCTTCATTCTTGCTCTCTGTAGTTTTAAACCTGCTGACTGATGTTTTACAGTAAATTGAGTTGATGAATGAAAAGTGACCATTGGACATGCTTAATCTTCCTTCACTCCTGCCCGTCTGAAGGAGTGATGCATGGCAAAGAATGAGAGCGAGAGGGAAGTGAGCTGGGCTTGAGATGTGCAGGACTTCAAATCTCTGCTCCTCGGGGGCCAGTCTGACACGTTTGGTTCGTTCAGAGCTTGCTTCTTGTTGAATGTGGGCAGAAGAGGGAGAGAAAATGAGTGTGTCTATGTCCTTGTGGAGGATGAAAAGGAGACACAGTGGACTTGTTCAACATGGTTTTTAAATTAGTACAAATGGAGTGTGGATGGAGGATAAAAAGATAAAGAGAAAGGGAAGAATAAGGAGAGAGGATATAGATCACAGTTTGTACAGAAATATTCAGCAACATTAGCAACATATTAGAATGATTAGGAATAATGTGACAGGTGTAGATATGTATTTGAGAGTTAACTGTCTGTGTTTACCTTTCTGTGCAGAGTGAATTTCCCCACATGGCCCAGTTCTCCACTCTGTCTCCCATCCCTGGCTTCTCCTTATGGCTGCAAGGGGCTCTCGGACAGTACAAGAAGGAGGGAAGGATAGAGCTCCTGTCTGAGCAGGAGTGGAGGAAGCTGGAAGATGTGACCGGAGCTGCTCCCGGTGCTCCAGCCATGGAGGCCCTGCGTAGACTCATCAGCAGCAGTGAGTGGATTCGCTCTGACCGCCTGGTCCATGCTCTGGAACCTGTGCTAATGCGGCTCTGTGCATGGTACCTGTATGGAGAGAAACGACGGGGCTATGCACTAAACCCCGTCGCCAACTTCCATCTTCAGAATGGCGCCACCATCTGGAGGCTGAACTGGCAAGCAGATACAAGCCCGCGAGGGATCGCCAACTCTTGCGGCATTATGGTTAATTATCGCTACTTTTTACAAGAGACCAGCACTAACAGTGCCGCCTACCTGCAGAATAAAGACATCAAGGCTTCGGAGCAGTTGCTGGGACTGGTGTCACAGTTCCAGAAGAACAGCAAACTCTGAGTCAAATCTTTGGCTCTGACTGTGTTTGCACTCAAATTCAGTATTATCATTTTTGAAAACTGCGATCTGCACAGGATGGACAAACACATGAAGATTTATGTGTGTGACTGAAACCAGCAAGTCACGTTTTATAGTTACTTCAGAAATGGACAGTTTTACGCTGCCTTTCTGAAAAATAACAATCCAATGAATCCAATTTTGAAAAGGGATAGTTGACAAAAATGACAATTCTGGCATCATATACATACCCTCAAGTTGTCCCAATCCTGTATGGTTTTCTTTCTTCCTGAGACAATCATCTTGCAGCTTTTTTTATCCGGCAGCAGTTCACCACAACAACATAATGTCATAGATAATCATTATTAAAAGTATTGTCGTCCATATATTTTATGCAATATATTCTGTAAAGCCAATCTTCTGTAATCTTTTTGTTAAGAATAAATTGAAATGTCATTAAGTCATTTGCAAAGCACTTATGAATATTTAGCACTTATGTCATTACGTGCACTTTTATATAGTATTAAGAATACCTTAAGTACAGTTCATAAATTATATATGGACCACTATTTATTTAGAGCTTGATCACTACTGCTGTATATGTAGTGTACACATATAGCTAACCTCATTTTAACTTATATTTTGAGATGTCCTTCTCTGATAATAATGGCAAATTGCAATTCCGTAAGTGAGTCAGAAGTTCATTCAGTGTTGAAAAGGTCCAACCCATAATTCATGAAGTTGACTGTGTTTTAGCGATTCTTTAAAAAGAACTAGTTCTTAAGAGTAATTTGCTCATGAATCAGCGTTTGTTGAGAAATCAAGATACTCTTTGTACTTTATGTGTTTTAGCATGCAGCTTGAAACAGAACTAGATGAAAAGATTTCCTTGCCATTTTTATGATTTTGGGAACTGATATATACAATTTAACATGAAATACGTATAAACCAACACAAAGTTGGACATGAGGGCGATTAAATGATGACAGAATATTCATTTTAAGTGATCTATCCTTTTTATCACGTTTACTATTATTACCCAGCATGCTGCTCGGTGATGTTACAAAGGGATTTCACTTAATTTTTTAAGGTGTGCCAAATTTCGACTAATTTCAAGCAAGAAAAGGATAATCGTCCAAATGAATCTATTTTTCTTATTCCTTTTCATCAGCGCTTGAGCCTCTGTTTGATTAGCCGCTTGCTGATTTTGATGTAGACTCATGCTACACTTTGAAAGACTGGGAGTAATGAAGCGGGAAGAATCTATCAGCCCCTGTCATGTCTTTGCCTTCTCAGCGTGTGTGTACGTAAGGAAGCGTTCCATCGTGACTGAGTGGAAGCTGCTGTAATAAATGATGTTTTGATTCCTTCATTAGTGTGATCTGATTCACTGTGAAATGGCTGTCTGTATATTCAAGTCTCTGTAAACGTGTCTGTACTTGCCAGCTAAAAATGTTTATTTATGAATTAAAATTCTGCTTATGTTCCAAAAACTCCAACAACAAGTCTTTCTTTTGTTTCCATTGTAAACATGATGTACTATCTCGGCGGTTTGATCAGTTATGGGCAATGGAGGATGTTCAAACGTTTTTTGAAGTTAACACAGGACAGTACGCTATCTCGTTGGGCCAGATCCTATCACATTTGGACAGATCTGCTCCTTGGCGGTTTAACTGGTGGTGTTTAAAGAGATTTAGCACTCTCCAGCTAGCATTTTATTCCTCCATGACTGCTGTCTCTAGTGTCTGATAACAGACTGCAGTGTTCGAGTAGGCCTCCTTTCTTTTTTTCCTTCTATTATTGTGTAAAGTATCTCAGTGTAAGTTGACTGTGAAATTGCATTTTTACTCTCAAAGGAGGCGCACATCTTCTCTCCCCCTGTCCCTCCGTGCAGTGCCCTAGAAACTAATGAAGTGAGAAATAAAGTTAAAATAAATTGATGATAAATTTATGATATTCACTTAAACTGAGCACAGGGTGGAAACAGAACATAGAGGACAATGTTTAAAGGATGCCCTTGAGAAACTCCTCCCACAGTGAGGGAGGAAATGAGGAAAACACATCTGTAGTCACAGGCCCAAGGCTGGATGGACATACTTCACAACATCAAGAGCGTTACTGTGAGGCAAATACATGAGGTTACCATGGCAACTGCTTAGTGTATCATCCACAATATGGTTCAAACTCAGTTCACTTGTCTTCTTCGGATTAGTTTTGCCCCAAAATCTAAGGCTTGTTTAGTAGAAAAGAATGTGTCCGTTTTGCATTGTTTGCATGGTTTTAAAATATTTGATGTGAAACTGAAAGGCTTTTCGTTTTTAGCGTCTCACAAAAACATAATGGATCGGGAAATGAGGTGTGAAAAGTCCTGATGTTTCTCGACATTCACAAAGAGACTTTTCTATGCAAGCAAAATGAATACCCAGCGTTGTTATGAGGCTGAAAATTGAAAGGAACAAGAATTCAGTTTGAGATTATGACCTAATAAAATTGTTTACTGTGTAGTAGGGCTACTTGAAAAAGATGCTTTTTGAGGACTTACAGGACGACTCTAGGGAGGACTAAAGGTGCTGCTCATCAAAGACACATTTGTATTCGAGCTTTACAAGCCTCGGGTACTTGTTGGTATTCATACCATGCTGCTGTTTTACTCACACACACGCACAGATGATAAACTGCAAAAATATTTAAGCTCTTATAGAAGAAAATGTGACCATAAGCGTGAGTCTCCAAGCAAAATCAACTGGTAGCTCAAAGTACCAACAATAATAATTTCAATAAGTTTTTTTTTTTTTTTTTTTTTTTTTACGGGACTATAATTATAAGCTATTATTGCCATAAACTACATGATTTCAATTACAATTAAATTGATCAAAAAAATCTGAATTCATGTTGATTGACATATTCATTCAGATGTTCAAAACATTTAATAATATGCACTGACAAGTTTATTCTGAACCCCTAAGCCACAGTCGTGTTTGAACAAATCATTACAGTGAATAATTCAATGACTCACTCATACAATAAAGACTCTTTTTTCATGATGAATCAATATTGTTGTCCAAATTGCTTGAATGATAATTAAATGTCTCATAAAGATGCTTGTTTAGTTCCTGATTGAATTGAAGTTGTTAAGTGAATCAATCATTACTGATGTACGGACGGAACCTTCAAAACCACTATAGTATGGAAAAACCTAGTGATACAAACAGTGAAAAGTCCAGTGACCGGAACTAACCGTTACATAACAAAAGTTACATAATGCTTTGTTAGCTGTTAATAGTGTATCACTTTTAAAAAGGCTTTAGTGATCTGCCTGTCCAGAGTAGCAGCACTGGATCTAAACACAAGTCCTTCCAGACCTCAAAGAGCATCACATAGTGTCCTGGAAGATTCAGCACAACATGTTAATCAACAAACCCGCAGCTGCTAGCCAACCGCACATTAACATTTTAGTGCCCATTTGTTAATACGCAATTACAGGCAGGATGGATTAGGAGGCACTTTATACCCTTTTTAACGGCTTTGAGCTTGTCATTACGGTTAAGTAAAGCACATGCTGAACAATGTTCTATTGCCTTGTTGCAAATTTTCCAACAGCACATTAATCAATTTGCTGTTTGATTGCTATTCTTATGGATTCCACATGCAGAAAATATGGGAATTCTCATTTCCACATATTGATGTGCTACCTGAGGTCTTCTCGCAAACCATTTTTTAATTGAGACACAGTAGCTTGTATTGTTAGAATGCGGGGGCGCTCATAAAAATGCATGTAAAAAGATGGATATGAGAACGGGCTGAAATGAGCAAATATGTGGTTTAATACCTCGCTGAATTCACACAATAAGTCACTGAGGCGGAGGATTTCACCGAAAAGGTTACCTTGGAAGACAGCTTAGTCCAAAAAAAGGGGGCATAGTGAGGGGAAAAGTGATTTTACTGTCTCTTGATAAGACTATGGAATTGCTCATGTGTATAAAGGGAATGAAAGGAAGGTTGAAAGTGGCCTTTTGTTCATTTAAACATCAAGGAAAAATGTCTGAAAAGGTACAATGTGGCATGTGAAATTTTCAAGTGCCACGTGATTTGGTTTGAAACTTATTTCAATAGCTCAGGTCTGCAATATACTTGAAGAGACGACTAAGGTTTTATTAAAGAACATTAACAAAGCCCCTTAGGAAAGATATATGAATGGTTCAATCATACTATATTGACCAATACGTGCTCTTTAGATGTATTGTTCACAAATGTACCTGCAGCTGAACGTTCTAAGAAATCCTTCTCTTTAAACTTTTAAACTATTAAACCTTTGAAAACCTCTTTCTTTCTCTAAGGGCTGGAACACTGAGTCCCCAACTGTAGTAATTAATAACTCTTGCTTAATTTCTCTCTGTAAGGGCAACCAGCAACAAAAGATTCAATTTTAAAAAGGGCTTCCATTTTTATCCATATCATGATGACTACTGGCAGATGTTGGCAAGTGGAGAGGATATAAGCAATGTACCAGGAAAAGATAGAACGGGGATGGATGGAGATATCCTATGCTTCACTGTGTGTCCTGAGTGAAGAAACTAATGAACTTAATCAGTCTTAAAGGATACCATTACTACCAGTCAACTGACCATAAAATTGCACTTATTGAGAGAATAAGCAGACAGAAATGATATCCGAAATACTGGGGTCTTTTGTGATTGGCTGAATGCGGGAGCGGAATCAGCCACGTTGAAGGTGATTGTGGGTGTTATAGTTCCCAGGGTAATTTGAAGCTAAATGAGGCTGGATTGTCCTCCATCAATGGCAGCTGCTTCCCCAGTGCAGGTCAGGTGTCATTTCTCTCTCAGTCTCATCTGCATAGGCTAATGGAGGCAAATGGTTTGGTAATTTATTCATTCCTAAGGCTGATTAAGGTTATACTGTGCCAAAGCGCTTACCTGGTAGAAACTGTCATTTGACTCTAAGATTTTAGTCTGTGTGAACTGTTCGGGGTTTATGACGGCAAAAGCCGACTTTCTGCTTCTTTCAATTTAAGAAATAGGATGAGTGCTTTATATAATCAGCATACTTTGATGAATTAATATTTGTAAATGGGCCAATGACAAATAAAGATATTCAAGCATTAAAAACAAATCTAGACCAAATTTAACAGAAACTCATACTTAAAAAAAAAAATTGATTCAAAAATAATTCTAATAAATTGCAATAATATTTCACACTTTCACTTTTTGACTATTATTTCTCTTGAACATCCATCAAGGTTTTTGGTTCAGTAATTACAACTTTTTCCCCCCTCAATTTAACTTTTTATATGCACAGTGCATTTAGTTAATTGAGTGAATTGTAACTCAATGTTTCTCAGTGATATCTCCCAAGGGTAGCAGGTACAGGATAAAAAGCAATGGTCCCAGTACTGAACCTTGCAGTATTCCATACTAAATATGTGACCAAAATGCCACCTCTTCATGCACTACTACAAACTGATAACGCTCAGATGGTGTGTAAGTAAGTATAAGTATTATTTGAACCATGCCAGTGCAGTTCCACTAATGTCTACATTATTTCAAGCTTGTCCAAAAGCATGGTGTGTTCAATACCATGTCAACGTCGAAGGCAGAGCTGAAGTCCAACAACTCTAAAACTGAATGCTTTACATGTGAAACATTTTGTATGTATTTAAAAATAAATACATTTAGGAAATTGAATCATTAATATTATTACATTCAACATCTAGTAAACTTAATCATAGTGGTGCATTTAGTGTCTTTATGCATTGCATTTTAAAAAGCATTTTTAAACGACACTACAAATTTATTATTCCTACATACTACGTACTAATCATGTACATACCAGCTTTATGATCGTTTTTAATTAAGTTTGTTTTGAATACAAAATCTTTTTTCTCCTGCATGTGGGCAGCTTACCGCCTTTCCAAACATGGTGCTGTATCATTAGTTTGAACATTACTACAAGGTAGGTGAGAGTTGAGTGCATATCTCAGGGCAGTTACATTGCTACTGAATAAGTAATTGTACTCCAGCCTTGATCCCTGTGTCATCCACCAGTGCTCTACCAGATAATACAAGTCTGAATGCAGAGAATGCTGGACTGCAGCCCTGTGGCAGTGGTGCAACCTCTGTCCAAAGATGCAGCATTAATTCATGCCATCCAACCAGTCCCTGAGGCTAGTATATATATATATATATATATATATATATATATAAAATTGCTGTAAAAATCCTGAACTGCCATCTCAATCTCTTTCTTTTGGTTTTATAATATTTTTTTTCTTTGTTTTTTGTTTTTTTCCTGTGCTTAATTTTAGTGGCGTACACAAGTCTGAAACCACAATGAAAGTTGTTAGAAAAATTATCTTAATAATTAGGAACATTATTAGAAAATTAATTTTAATAATATAACTTTTTATTATTATTAGTGATTATATATTAGTAAAATATAATATAAAGCATATAATAAAATACATAAAATACTAGAAATATATAAATATAATGTTAATTACTACTTTTTGGTCACTAATCAAATATTTTCCAAATTATGTTATAATATAATTCGACAAAAAATACATTAGCAGATAATAATAATAATAATCTAAGTAAACAATCAAACAAAATCAATTTATTTTCATACCTCTTAATCTCTTTTTTTTAATTATTTTAAATTATTTGTTACATTACATTTTGACCCCTTGCTTTTGGAGTGGAATACACTGCTGAAAAAACAAAATAGACATACATTATACTATATATATAGTTTTTTTATGTGTGTATACTATATGTCTACATATGTATTATTATATATTTATATATTTTTTTATAACTTCATATCATTTCTGTGCTAATAATATCATTTGAATTTTGTATTAAAATTGAAAACATAAAGCAAATAAAACTCTAATTTTTCCTACTTTTCCAAATTGTACAACTTTGGACTCTCCTGTATTTATTTTTCAGACTGGCGGCAGTGTTGAATGACAGCACTCTGATCAGGTGTGGTGTTTGCCTGTGTTTGTTATCAGTGAGGAAATTTAATCCCTTTCTAAGCAGTAACTGTCAGAGTACAAATTTGACCAGAGGGCATGACTGATGTTTGCACACAGTAATTTGGCATCATAAACTGATGGATGTGTGATGTTGCACTGTAATGATACAATCTGTAGCCCTGCAGAGAACAGAGGCTGTGTGTGCTGATTGCCATGTGTAAATATTGCACATCACATCACGGAGGGCAGAACGGGCCCGTGGCTCTCTCCGACATTCAGGATTAATGCTGGAGCTTATCATGTACGATTGAAATTGAGAAAAGAAAGGGAATAAGTGAAAGAAAAGGGGATTATGGTCTGGAGGAGAGAAGTGACAGAGTGTGTGTGCGCGATCATTAAATTACACATTCGAGATGGCATTAGCAGAGTGCTTTGGGGATTCATTTGTCAATATGCCACTCTTCTGAATAGAGAGAACGAAAGTTGGGATGAGTGGAGTGGGAAAACTGTATCACGTTCTTAACTTGTATTTCTCTCTTGCTTTTGTCTTAAAACATAATCTAATAAAGGCAAATATATATATATATATATATATAAAAGTTGGGACACTAAACAAATTGTGAATAAAAACTGAATGCAATGGTGTGGAGATGGCAAATGTCAATATTTTAT
>JAUYWG010000055.1:14874423-14948633 GCA_034779775.1 Enteromius afrohamiltoni
GCAGGTCCTTTTCATTAAAAAAAAAAAAAAAATAGCATATTGTGATAAAGTTCATTATTTTCTGTAATGTAATTTTATTTTTGCTGTGTAGATAGATGGTGGAAAACAAGAAAGCGTGAAAGAAAGATGAAAAGGGCTAGAAAACAACAAAGAGGGGGGATTGTTTTGACAGATGTCTTTGCATCAGATTCATGCCACACAGGATTTGGTGTCACAGATCTCTCTTAATTATAGTCTCTCTCTGAGCCGCCCTGTTTGTTTCTCTGTCTAATGAGTTAGATGGGGATTAAGCACTATGCTCGGGGCCAATTAGCTCACCCAGTCCCCAACGCCCACTGCTCTCCGCCCAAGCAAACACACAGCATCTGAGACAGAAGAAAGGTATTAAGATGAGCACTTATCCTCATATTTACCTTCGCTCTGTAAAAACAAGAGGCAGAAGAGCTCTCTTCACAAAGGGCAAGACGAGTGAGCGTTTGAGTGTTCAGAGAGACAGCCAGAGGAGTTCCAGCTGTGATGCTCAGGGCGAGAGAGGTAGACTGGGAGACTTATACAAACAAATATGAAGCATAAGTGGAGTGCATTTACAACAAAACACCACATGCGATAAAAGACAATTGATATGTAATAAGTCACAGTCTAAATGCTTGCTGTTTGTCATGCAGTACATGATCCAGCTTCCACGTGTCTATCTTACTTATATCTTACTTCATACTTATATTATACAGCTGCTTACAAATAACATAAAGTACATTTTTATCATTCATTTACAAACATTTGCATGAATCTGACTATATCAGCATGGCTGTGATTCAGCCTTAGGTAGATACTGATATACAGCCATCTCATGTCTATGAGTGGGATATTGCATTTATAGTTTGATGGCACTTTTTTGTACAGAACTACTCCCTTCTACCATGGATTCAAATCTAAAGTGGAAAGATTAACAGCTAAGCCTCCGTTACCAGTTTTCAAATTATCTTTATTAACAAACTGCACATGTTAAGTCTAAACAATTATCACCTAAAAAAAATTAAAAATAACATTCCAGGAAACAAAAAACAAATTTAGGTATCCATCATGTCTTGACTCTAGCTGTGAGAATTACGTAAAGCAAGTAGAGTGATACTAACAGTGAAACTGTTGGAGAAGCTCTGGATTCACTCTAGTATCACACTAGGCTGGGTACACACCACAAGATAATCGGGCTGATTTTGGGCCAATTTCTCCCCTTCTGACAATCCTAGGTAATGTCCCGATAATCATAAAAACTCTGTGACTGTTCTTGAATGGCCCAGCCAGAGCCCTGACTTAAACCCAACTGAGCATCTCTGGAGAGATCTAAAAATGGCTGTCCACCAATGTTTACCATCCAACCTGACAGAACTGAAGAAGATCTGCAAGGAGGAATGGCAGAGGATCCCCAGATCCAGGTGTGAAAAACTTGTTGCATCTTTCCCAAAAAGACTCATGGCTGTATTAGATCAAATGGTGTTTCTACTAAAAACTGAGCAAAGGGTCTGAATACTTAGGACCATGTGATATTTTATTTTATTATTATTTTTTTTTAATCTGCAAAAATGTCAACAATTCTGTGTTTTTCTGTCAATATGGGGTGCTATGTGTACATTAATAAGGGGAAAAAAACTTTATTTAAATTACACGTTATAAAGTGCTAATGAAATTAGGCTGACAAAGTCAGGTTAAGTCACCTTGATTTATATAGCACTTTATTCAATACAGATTGTGTCAAATCAGCTTTACAGTGTTAAACTGTATGACAATGCAGGGAGACAATAGTAAATATGTGAAGAAATGTGTAAATCCAACAAAACTTTATGGTTGGCAGCTTTACAGTTCTTGCCTACAATAAACTGCAAATAATTGTGTTAACTTAAAAGTCAGTCTAGGTGAGTTGTTGCTAAGTAAATACACTTGTAATCTCTTTAACAATGGAAGCGTTTATTGAAATGTGGGTGAAAGGAGCCGTTTCCCCCGTCTGCTAGGAGGTCAACTAACTGTTCTTGTATTAAATAGAAGAGGATGTACTGTAATCATCTAACACAACATTTAAAAAAATCATTTTAAACCACTTCAATTATAACATTTGTGAACCTCATCAACATCGACGAACAATAAACCAAAGCAATTCTATAAAAAAATAACATTCACTCTGAGAATTTTTTCCACATAATTGTGCTGCAGGCCTCTGGGGGCGAATAGAGAGAGAACGTCTGGTGGGATTGTCTGGACGCACAAAAATAACACAATTAAAACTCATTGCTTGAATGACTGGATAAATCGAGTCATCAATATACGCACCATTTGGATTGCGTGAAGAGGAGCGTATGCCATGCTGTTACTGTTGTAAACGGGAAGCATTCGGTTTAGCATTCACTGTGCGTTTCTCTTCACACAGTAATGCCCTCAGTGCTACTCTGTGGGCTCTGGCCTCCTTGCTTGTCTAATTGGATCTGGTGATTGCTGGGTTTTGTCACACAAAGGGCTGATCTGCGCAAATTACAGGCCAGAGTGTCAGAGAGCGCAGCAGTCAGTGTCAGAACTCAATATCGGAGTCGAGCCAAAGCAAATAGAGCAGCAACAATATCACTCTCTTCCTTCAACCAGTCTTCTGCGTGGACATACCCCACTCATATTTTCTTTAGAAAAAACACAGTGTATTCTATTACTTAATTTCATTTCCAGTGACTAAAACATATACTGGCAATTTGGTTGTTTCGAGCTTGTAAAACATTTGTTTTTGATTCAGTGTTTCGTCTGTTTGTAATTCGTGGATATTACGCAGACTGAGGCGCTTTGTCTGTTGTGAAATAAACACAAACACAATACAGCATCAATAAGTAAAGACGCTGAATTTTTTAAATCCCACATAGGGAAGATATTCTTCTGTTCTTCTTCAAACATGCGCTGCTCAAAAATGCATTAGGTCACAACAACAACAGATCTTGAAGTGAATGAATGGTACTTGATTCAGAGATTGACATGTTTACCACTACAAACCAATACATTGTGAACACACTGAATAAAAGACTCTAGGAGCACAAGATTTTGTCCTGAGTCAACAGACCAAGGGAAGCCTGTAATTACAGCCAATAAACTATATTTACAAAAAAGCTTAACTCTCTACTCGTTAAGTTTCATTAATTGGAAGACTTATAGTAGACATTCCAGAGAGCCAACTTAAAGATCATTTCAGGTAAGTAGTTCAAGGTAAGAATCACGTAAGCAAAACTCAACAGTTCCTTCTTTGCAAGTAATCAACATAAAACATAAGAGTAATACTTGTCTTTGAATACGGCTCTGGATAGTGAAGCAGGTAAGTGAATTCAAAGCCTTCATGATCAATGTCTCTTTCTGGCTCAGGCAGGTAAGTGAATTCAAAGTCTTTGTGAAGATCGCTCCATAGGTACAGGCAGGTAAACAGACGGTGAGTAGAAAGGGCGTTTACTCCACAAGGGTACTGTGGAGTGACCTTGAGCTCAGCCAAAGCATGTTTGGCTGAGGCTGCGTATATATGGGGTGAATGGTGATTGGGGACAGGTGTTTAGAATTCGGGTGATTGAGATCGTGTGACTTGTGCTGATTCCGGAGTGTCTGGTTGAGATGCATTGGTGACTGATCCAGGAACAGGTGCTTGTGAAGATGTGACGGCTAAATACTATTTACCGAAAAAATAATTGCTAGTTGATTTTTACAAACAATGACAAAGATATTACATTGAATTAAATATGAAATTTTGAAGTAGAATTCATTCTTTCATTTTATTTAATGTGATTTAATGTGAGAAAATAAGTCAGAATTGCAAGTTTGTATCAAGGAAAAAAATGTGTGATTCAGCAGCTTAAAAAAATTTACTTAAAAAAAAAAAAAGTAAAAAACTATTTTTATTCAGAAATAAAAATAAAATGTATTCTGTGTTTGTAAAAAAAAACAATTACAAAGAAAAAGCATGCATTAATTTAAAACATTAAATTAAATATGAAATATTTAAGAAAAAATGAAATAGTATTTTAAAACCTACTCAAATAATCTGTTATAATGTTTTATAGAAAAAAATATATTTTACCGCTATAGGCTACTTATCAATTTTTGATTATTTAAAAAATTCAGTATTTATTATCTGTTAAAAAGATATACACTTTTTAAATGTTATGTTGTACTATATATACCAAATTTGTTGAAAAGTGCTATATGCAGTCATAGTTCATATTTGCAGTTTTTTTTAGCAGTTTCACGCTCTTCTTTTAGCTTCAATGATATGGCAACCTGCCGAATAAATTAAAGGCATTTAAAGATCTAATGTGTCCGTCTGGGTCCTACTCCACCCGCCTGGGGGAAAAGGGGGCGCTCTTAAAGGCGTGACCATCTGCTCCTCTTTCAAATTACATATCTTCACACACGGTGGGCAGCTAAGATTTAATTAGTCATTTCCCGAGTGCTCAAGGTTAGTGTGCCTGAGAAACAGCCCTATTGATCTTAGTAATTAACACAGGGAGGAAGAGAGTGATGGACATCAGACAAATTCAGAGAGAGGATATGACCCAATTTGCATACTTACACTATGCACTAAATGTAGATCCTTTGCATTTATCGAAAAGTAAATACTATGTTTGCAGTGTGTCATGTCATACAAATCCACAATGATGCCAAAGTCCCACTTGTCTTAAAAAGTGAGTGTAAATTTAATTAAACATGAAAGAAAAGTGTTTTTTTTTAATGAATGAATATAAAAATAGAAAAAAATGCTTCTACTGCTCTAAAAGTGCCACCTAGTGGCAAAGAATTAATTTTCATTCAGACCAATGTGAATGTTGCACAGTATCAGCTTTTTTCACAAATGGCAACTTGACACCCCATTCCCATTAAAGTCAACAGATGTGCATGACTCTAAACCTATGGCAGCTTTGGCCTTGCATTTCACAACATTTACAATGTTTTTACCACAAATTCCTATATAATGTCCTTTAACAGCAGACTGCTTCCAGTCTCTTTTCTTTTTCAAGTCAATGCTATTACATAACAATAACAACAGTTTTTGAATCCCGTTGAACAAATTAGTTAAAGTTGACACATTTATAGCTCTGAAAAATATCACATTTAATAGCACAGACATGTGAAGATAACTCTATTTAACGTTTAATTACTGATCTTTGTTACATTTTTCGAAGTGTTGGCCAAGCATTTGAATCTCTGGACTGATTATTTCTACATCCTGTTGCACAATTTATCTAGGCTTGTTGAAGTTAAAAATAGATCAAAACGCATCTTGATACCCTTGTGTTCTGTTCCAGTGTCTCTCTGTTTTCTAAAGCATCTGTATGCTCCCTTAGAGAGAGTAAGATATTGCTGAAAGTTAACAGTGGAACATTTTCAGCACAGAACAAGTTAAAAGTCGCAGTGGAAGCTGAGATGATGCAGAAACACTGAGAAACGCAGCAGGCGTTCAGTGAAGTGACCTTTGCCTGTTCCTCCCTCTGGTCTCCTGCTGCAAAAATTGAGGTGAAAGTTCTACGGAAAAGCGCGTGAAAGGAGGTTGCGTCCTGCATCCTGACTATTTCCCTCTGGCTCTTTTCTCCTGCCGTACGTAACCATAGAAACGCACATTCCAGACTCCTCGACACCTATTCTGTTTCTCTAGGGGCCAATAGGGACAGTGATGTTATGCGAGCGGGATGGGGGTGAGGGGGTGGGTATAAAAGGCAAGAGATCTCTCTGCTGGACTCTGATTAAATTCATTTTCAGTCATCATCTTCCGGAGAGGCTCGGCACTCTAAGTTGTTTTTCACCCAGGGTTCCAGTCGTATCTTTAATGTTGTGTTGCACGCTGAGACTAAGAGACTTACATAATGATTTATGAGTCCACAAAACTATGTGCTTTTAGCTCGGAGCGAACAGGTTTTTTGTGCGTGTGTTTTTTGATTACACTTTGTGAACTAATTTAATTTTCTGCTAAGTGCATACACAGACAGACAGGTCATAAACACGAGCGCACGGATTCGTTTTAGCGTAATATATTCTCTGTCACCTTGCTCATTCAAGGACGTGGAAACCAGAGGAACGGAAATTCTCTGATCATCAGGTGCTAAAAACTTCCAGACCTCTTTAAACCAGAACAATGAAATGTGTATTTAATGCACGAGGAAAGATGTCTGTTAAAGCTGAGACTTTTTTTGAAAAAATACCTTAATATACAGAGGCATCAACAAGAATATTCAACAAACATATTGAAGAATAAATAACAATATAGGGGAAAAAATCACCTTAAACAAACAGGATGACAAACACAATGTAATGCATATACACATATAGCTATATATGTCTCATGGCTGGGTGCACTTTTACTGAGACATTGAAATAGGTACTGTTAAGTACATATTACTAGCCTGGCTTCCACGACTATTAAAGTGCGCCTATTGTGCTCTTTCAAATATGATCGTTCATGCAGTGTGTCATGTAGCTGTAACATAATATAAACTATCTGCAAAGTTGTGACGCCGACAGTGCACGATAAATAAAAGTTATTGTCTATCAAAAAAAAGAGTCGGCTCACAGTCGCCTAAACGAGTCGTCAGCGATTTAAATCTTTCTCTGTTATGGCCACACGTCACAAAGTAACACATTTGCATAATATCTGCCCATGTTACCCTTTCAGTCGAATCACTTCAACGTTATATATGGGAACTCGCCAGAGAGACCAACTGTCTTTGAGCCCTTTATTAAAGGCCAATGAAACATTGGCATGCACTGATTGTGCTCAGGTGCACCTCATCACTGCGTGAGTATAAGAGGGCACGAGCACAGTGCACCTGCAGATTTTCGCTTCAAAGCCTTCTCCGTCTGAGCTACTACAGGAGACCCCCTCTGCGAGTTCTGGAGAACGATCGAGGAAGAGTCCTGATTTTAAGAGTTCCTGCTTTTCTGCTCTCTCGTCTGACAGCGTTTCATCTGGTGCGGCTGTCAGCAAATCCTGTGGGCTGGTAGCCTTTAAAGCTTGTGTGCCAGTCATCGTGTATATACAGTGAGCAAAAGACCTCTGAGTGCACAGAGTTACCGCGTTAGGTCTTTCCTGGGCAACCGGGAGAAAGAGGTAATTTTCCCACGGTTGGTGAAGTGTCTTCGGAATGTCAAACCAGCTGTGCGTTTCTGGATGCGGAGTTTCCTCCCCTCTTTGGACGGACATGATCATTGTCTGGCATGTCTGGGCCGAGTGCACGCTTTTGTGGATTGTCAGTGCGTTCATTGCGAGCGTATGTCCGACCCCCGCTGAAGCACCAGATGCCCAACCGGCGGCCCGTCGTTGAGCTGGCTGCGGGCGAGGGGTGTCGCCTGCTGCTCAGGGACCGTCCTATAACACCCGGAGGGGCTGGGAACGTTCCTGACACAGGCAGCCCGGAGGTGCCGAGGACTACTCTTTGGGAGGAGGGTTGGGAACTTCTGTTTATACAATGCAGACCCAGGGCACTACTTCACCAGCGGCGGATCCAGGGAGGCAGGTAAGTGCTGCTCAATGCAGCCAGACTCACAGTCCCTGCCCCCCTACAGGCTGTCCCACTGCTGGCATGGCGGTCAACGTCCCTTGATTCCCCCAGCACCTCGGCGGGAAGCGCTGCTCAGCTATGTGATCCAGTTCGCCAGGTGCCTACTGTCAAAGGACACAATTGAGCCTGTCCCTCCAGCCGAGTTGTGGTCAGGGTTTTATAGCCCTCACTCCATCATGCCCAAAAAGAGCAGTAGGTTGAGACCCATCCTGAACCACGAGCTTTGAACCAGTCCCTTCCTAATGAAGCAGCCGGTCAAAAGACAAGCTCCGAAGCATGTGCTAAGCATGCAGCTGGAGCCAGGGTTGGTCCGCAGCCATTGACCTGAGGGTCCTTAGATGGGCAGCACCATGGCACACTCCGGACTGCCATTTTTCCGCAGTGTAGCCATCTATTGCCCGTGCCCAGGAAGGTCATAGTCAAGGACATGGGTGCCTCGTCCACGGGCCGGGGTGCTGTATACATCGGGCAAGCAGCCAGGTGTCCAGCTGCTTTGGCATATTACATAAAAATGCCTCAAGTTGCAGGCCAGTCCGGACGGACAACACAGTGGTTATTGCATACATAAAGAAATACTACGCTCCCTGTCACAACTTGCCCACCATCTGCTCCTGTGGAGTCAAGCTCTCAACCATGTAGCCAAAAAAGCAGCTCACGACAGTCCACCCTCCCTGGAGAATAGTGCCTCCACCCCCAGGTAGTCCAGGCTAAGACACATTTCTTCACCTTCCCTGAGTCTGTCCATTGCCTGCTGTTTTCCCTCGCTCGGCGGGGATGCACTCACACAGCTAGTCTCCGGGACTTAAGTACGCCTTCCCCAGTGAGCCTCCATGCACAGATGTGTAAATTCCTTGCAGTAGCCCCTTCCTGGAAATTAGGCACCTATGGCACCCGCATCCCACGTGACGCGACAGACTTCTCCGGCGTTTCAATGCTGTCATAGAGATCATCTCCTAAACGGGAAGCCCCCTCTACGAGGCTGGCTTACGTGCCGAGATGAGTCTGTTGTAGACTAATATCTCCACTCATGAAAGAGAGGACCCTCATAGATGCAAAGATTGCAGTTGACGTATTTGTGTACGTTATGCTGTGTAACAACCCTGCACATGTCCTGATCACCGACTAACTTGCGTTTCTGTAGTTCTGTTGTTCAGCTGTGGGCCTAATGTAGTCTAATACTGTGATTGATGCAGCTTGACTGTCTGTCTCTCTCATCATTAGTTTAAGGCCCTGTTTGCACGAAGGGAAGACGCAGGTATTTCCCTGCGGTTTGGTTATGCGCCAGAAAATGAACGACATCTGAGCGCCCTATTTACATAGGTTTTGCACAGTTATTATCACGCTTGATGGCGTATTTATGCGGGCTGATATAAATGACAAGTTTTTTTAAAACAATGTTGTGTGCACAATGTTATTATTGAAAATGGAGGGGAGGAATTATTCATTTCTCTAAATACCCAGCTATGTGTATTAATGTGGCCTAAGTAATGATAAATGATGGCTTAACGCATTGTTATGCATTATACAATGCTGAAGTTCACTACGTAGAGGTTTGCCCAATTTGCTTACAAAAGCACCGTACACTGTAGTTTTGGTACAAGCTCTGTGCTGTGGAGTGCTGTAGTGGTAGAACAATCATATAGGACTGCGCCATCTGACCAATCACAGTGAGGGGTCGTAGGAAGGCGGGGTTTAGACAAACAAGAGTCTTTGAACTGCTTCACACGAGTCGTTTACGAATCAGTTAGAAATGGGGTAAAATTAAATCTAGAGAACTCATTTCTCATTGGTTCCCATTTTTGACTAACTTTTCTCGCGAAAAGAATGTAGTGTGAAAGGAAGTATGGGCGGGCCCAGGCTAACATATTACTGCAGTTTTTCAAATTAAATGAGCACTAGAGGCAGTATAACTCTGATACATTTTGTTTCTTTTTACACAAATTTACAGAGTTTTAATTAATAAAGTGTCATTTTTTTTATCATGTCATGACTTCAAAACAACATTTTGACTTTTTTTTTTACTTTTGAACATTAGCATCTCACATATCTGGGTTTGAATTAAACTACTAATTTGACCAAACAGTTCAAATCTGTGTAAAAGGAAGTTGAAATGAAACCACTGCATCAACAAATGCCTTTTGATATTAGTTTTGAATTTCAGGTAGGTTAAGAGTTGGATTTGGTGTAGGGTAGTGGTTCCCAACCTTTTTTTAACTCAACGGCCCACACAGCCAAACACATATGTTTCCGTGGCCCACTGCAAAAGAATTTAAACGATCACGCTTTTTGTGTCGGGTTAACTAAGTACTCGGAAACAAAGCTGTTAATTGTCAGATGTTAAAAACATCTACTACGTTAGACATTTGTAGGTTGATTATCCAGAACACTTTGGCTCTGTAGTCCAGGTATTTTGGTGTTGTTGACATTTATATTTTAGTTTGCACTTAGAGTAGCCTGAAGCTTCTCTTCATAAAACTGTCAATTCATTACTGACTTACAATAATGGCTCTTCAGATGTTTAACGCATGTAAGCCCGTTTTCCGTTTTTACACATTAACTGTAATAAGAGAATTTTTAATAATGCTGAATGACAAACACAAATAAAGCTGTTCTGTTAATGAATCGTCTTAATTGCTGCTCTTATCTGAATGCCTTTGATTATCCTAATGCTTTTCTTGCCCGTTCCTGCAAAAATGCCCCGTAAATGAACATTTGATCTCAATTAGCAGTTGAAAGCCATTCATAAAGACCAATGGAGCTACATGTTCGAATATCACACTGGCTGATCTCGTCAAGGTTAAGTAATACCTCCAACCCAAAATGCACATTTGATGGAGCATTAAAAGCTCTAATTGAGTTTCATGAAACCTGCCAGGGGCACCACTTTGCCTCTCCGTGACACCAATCAGACCCTATTTGTGTTTTATCAGTAAGACTTCTGTATTTTACACCTTTATCTCAAACCTTGCGGGAAATAAAAAACTATTTAATCACAAGATTGGAGTGATATTAAATACAAAAGCAGAGGACTGTTGACATTCACATGGTAGAAGTTTTGCATTGTTTTTAAACAGTCTGGCAACTTTCTGATTTGGCACAATTGTCGTATTAATCATATCAATATAATTATAATAATTTACTTCTCAGAAATTTGGCATGAATGGCCCCTCAAGTCATATTTATAACTGAAAAAAAATCAAGGATACTTTTGAAGTTAAGCGGGCCATAAACACAGTGGAGAAGAAAAAGCTGTGCTACTGTGATTTTATTATTTTTTTTATATATATAATTTTTATTTATTTATTTATTTTTAATTGCTTACATTTTTCTTGTAGTTATTATTTACATATATAAATAACATTTCAAATTGTATGTACTGTAAGAAAATCTGTTGAATATTGACAAAATAATTCCAATTAATTTTGGCTTTAATAAGATCTCCCCAATAATTGTTTAAACTTCCGGTTAATTTGTGCTCAATTTACAATAGGCTATGTGACAAACATTTTTGCATGATGCCACCATTGCCTCAGACATCACATGGTTCACATGGGGACTTCCAATATCTGTGCTACACCACTGCTTATCCTCTCTCTCACATTATCACGCTTTCCCATGTTTTCATTTTCTGCTCTTTTGACAAAGACAATGTAAAACATTCTCCTTCCCTCGCTTGCTCTGCCTTTCAAAACACAAACAGACTCTCACAAACAACAGCAAATCACACACTTGAAAAATAAAAGCCAAGGAGCTTTTTCTGTGGAATAATCCACTTCCCACATGTCTGTGTACAGAGAGCCTGTGATGGTGAGCTTTTGCATTTGAATAAACAAAGTCGCTGAGATCAAACCGTGCACGCGGCTGCTCAAAGGGAGCACGGGGTTGGTGCATTTTGCACCTCAAACCCATTCTGGTCTAGTTTCCTGGGGTCCCACAGGAACTGCTGGCACTCAGACTCCTCCAGCACGCTGAGAAGAGATGAGCCACTCACAGGGGGACATGTTTGTCTTCTGTGTTTACTTCATGCTCGCTTTGATATGAGACGCATGTGCTTTATCCCACTCAACTACGCCTCTAACCACAGGGGTCAATATGACTTTTCATTGCCTGGTTTTGAGATTCAATTATCCTACACTTGGGAGAAGGTTCTTGAAGTGAAGATATGAAAAAAGTGAAAAAATAAAAATGTAAAAGGAACCTATTTATCTCTAAAGCTATAAAGCTATTTTACTGTAGGCCACAGGATATAAAGCTGTTTAGTTTAAAGTTAATAAACCTGCCTTAAAATGCGAATTGCTACTGTACATAAACTCTAAATAATCTGTCCTGAGTTCACATCCTTCTGGAAGTTTAGTATAAAACAATTGTATTAGTAAAAGCATTATAATGTGTAATTTATGCTAGAACAAAACCGTTAAATAACAGTTTCAGTAACAATACACATGGATGTTTCTGTCTTTTTTATTAGCGTCTATATCTATATAGTTTTTGGTAACACTTTAGAATAGGTAACACTTGTTATCTATTAACTACGACTTTTCCCTCAATAAATTCTTAATTTGCGGCTTATTAATAGTTAGTAAGGTAGTTGTTTAGTTTATGTATACAGAATAAGGCATTAATATGTGCTTAATTAGCACTAATAAATGGCTAATATAATAATAATGGCTATGGCTAGTAATATGCATGCTAATAAGCAATTAATAAAATAAACTGTTTACTATATTGCAAACAGAATTTTTTTTATTGAATGAAAACATTTACTGTTATGCAGCATAGGTGATATGAATGTAAATTATGTCGGTGCGGATATAATTTTGCAAGCGGTAAATTAATTGAACAAATTAAACAAATATGTCTTGGGTAAAGTTTCTAATCTTTTGAATACATGTTTTCTAAATAAATGATCAAAAGCCAAAGAGAGTTACAGATTCCCACTTTCTCCACTCTGTTTAATTTACCTGCAAAATCACTGACTAGGGCATCTTTGTAATTTTAGGTAAATCTCTCTGCTGAATGCTGTATCGCTTCCTCTTGTCCCTAAATGAATCTCTGGCTCTATTTTCCAAGGCCAATTTATGCCAGTGTCAGCCACATACGCAGGGAGTGGGAGGGATAATTTATCATAGAATTAGAGCCGTTTACTGATGATTTTGTGTAATTTCCTATAGGAATAAGATCAATTTGCCATAGGATTAAACAAATCCGCTTTGAAATAGGGCCACTCTGGTGTAGCAAAGGATGGGGCATTTTCAATAATATTTACTCACTTTACATGCCATTAAATAAATCACAGATGGGATTCATTCATGAGAGGTGACATTAGAACATTTCTGCAATTTGCCGCCAAGTATCTTCAGATCGCTGCTGTAACCCCAACATTAAACCCGGCACTCAGGCTCTGAGAGCGGCCTATTTTTCACTCCAGTCCATTATGCGAGGCGTAATTTACTCAGCACGCGCTCGGACTGAAGGACAGATGGCGAAGGGAGGTCTGTGTGTTCTCTCGTAGAGGAAGTGATCTTCAGAGACCCATTATGTTCAGGAGCTCAGCTCACTGTCTACAGAACGTCTACCTTATTAACCACACTAGCAAAGTCAATTAAAACAGTGAAGCCAGGCCCCCTGCTCCTCTCTTTATATGTGTTATGAACTCTCTGGCCTGCTTTCTTTCTCTATGGATTTCTGTCGCTCTGTGTTTTTCCTTTCTCTTTCTCTGACACAAATTGAGTGAGTTAATGTGGGGGCTTTTAAGTCCTGGGCCGTTATAATGGCAAAGAATGAATGATAATACCTAGCAACAGCTATTGAAACATAACACACAAAAGAACAAACTTCTCTTTCTTTTCGTTATAAACATGTTTCCTTTGAACCACGTAATGCATGAAAGTGGAACTTGGCAAGGTTGTGCAAAATTCTGAATTAAAGCAATTTGCTCTTATTCAGTTTATGAAAATGAATTTGAAAGGCATTGGCCAAAACACACAGGATTTTGAGTTTGAGTGACAGGAAAAGACATTCGCTGAATTGTAGCTGGTGGTAAAAATCTACACATTTTGATGTACAATTTAGTAACATTCACATTTTACTTCATTTGATCAGAGTTCTGGTTTAATTGAATATTTTTAAATTTACATTTACTTTGTTACATTTAAAAAGCATTTGTACTTCCTGTTTACAACTTACATATAAAATACATTTGTACTGAAATTTTTTCACTGATTCCCTGCATCCCAGTGGTTATACCCACCCATTCCCTAAATAGTTTGGAAAATTACTAATATCACATAAAATTTTAGATGAATAATATGCGTATTGGGACTCAGGTAGTGGCAGTCTTTATAATTAGGTGATTGGATTGATCCAATAGATTTGTTTAAAAATGCAGATTTAAAGTGGACAAAAAATAAAACATGTATGCATTTGTAAAATTAGGTCTTCGTAAAGATAAATAAAAATATGCAGATTTAAGCATGTAAAAGCTGAGAGAGCACTGGTGAAATTATTGCTTCAGAATAATTTTACACCACCAAAGATCTCGGTGATGCTATACTTTTGTGGGGGATATTTTGCATGGAATATTGTCTGCTGCTATTAAAAGTTCACTGTATATCTTAGTAATAAATATAATTCATACAACAAAGAAATTGTTTTGTTTTAACGTTAGACACATTAAATATTACATGTGCACATGGAATATAATGTGTATTTCCATTACAGGTTTAGGTCTTAGAATTTCATATTATTATAAAGTCTTAAATTTAACTTGTTCATGTCTGCAGATACCCTGGTATACAGTGTACTACACTAATGTAAAATATAAAAAATTATAATTATAAATAAAAAAACATTTTTTATGAGATGTTCTCACTTGAAATGAGCGCCATTGTTTATTGTTAGATGGTTTGGGAAAACAATCTGTTCTGCATATTAACCTGGGATAAGCTGGACATACAGTGGGTACGGAAATTATTCAGATCCCCTTAAGAAGAACTGAAATATCACATGGTCCTAAATATTCCGACCCTTTGCTGTGACACTCATATATTTAACTCAGGTGCTGTCCATTTCTTCTGATCATCCTTGAGATGGTTCTATACCTTCATTTGAGTCCAGCTGTGTTTGATTGTACTGACTGGACTTGATTAGGAAAGCCACACCTGTCTATATAAGACCTTACAGCTCACAATGCATGTCAGAATCATGATGTCAAAGAAACTGCCTGAAGAGCCTGGCAAGGCCAAGGTTAGAAAAATTTTCAGCTGTACTTAAGGTTCCTAAGAGCACAGTGGACTCCATAATCCTTATGTTTGGGACGACCAGAACCATTCCTAGAGCAGGGCGTTTTCCAGCTGCAGGGACAGTATGACTGGTTGCAATCAATGGAAAGATGTATGCGGCCAAGAACAGGGATATTCTGGATAAAAACCTTCTCCAGAGTGCCCAGGACCTCAAACTGGGCTGAAGGTTTACCTTCCAGCAAGACAATGACCCTAAGCACACAGCTAAAACCAAGGAGTGGCTTCACAACTACTCTGTTCTAACTAACTGTTCTTGAATGTCCCAATCAGAGCCCTGACTTAAACCCAATTGAGCATCTCTGGAGAGATCTAAAAATGGCTGTACACCAATGTTTACCATCCAACCTGAGAGAATTGGAGAGGATTTGCAAGGAGGAATGGCAGAGGATCCCCAAATCCAGGTCTGAAAAACCTGTTGCATCTTTCCCAAAAAGACTTGTGGCTGTATTAGATCAAAAGAGTGCTTCTACTTAATACTGAGCAAAGGGTCTGAATACTTAGGACCATGTAATATAAATGATTTTTTTATAAATCTGCAAAAATGTCAACAATTCTGTGTTTTTCTGTCAATATGGGGTGCATGTACATTAACAAGGAAAAAAAAAGAACTTAGCCATTTTAGCAAATAGCTGCAAAATAACAAAGAGTGAAAAATTTAAGGGGGTCTGAATACTTTCCGTACTCACTGTGTATATATACATATTTATTTCTTATATTTTCTTTGATACGACAGAACCCCGAGAAAATCAATAAACAATAACTCACTTGTCTGTCCACATTAAGATGGGTAAAGCATTTCAACATCAAAAATAGCACATATCACCTTTAATCAAATGTTATAAGAACAGTTTTCCTCAGCAGAGTAGAACTGTGTGCTACTGCACCTACAGTACTCATTTGCCCTCTGAGGCCCACTTGACCAAAATGTTCAGATAACCTTTTCCTAATCTGTAAGAATCCATCAGCAGTGCCCTTGACTGAGAACTCAGCAGAGAGATGGCGGGATGATACAGAGCTGCAGAGAATCAGGACCTTTGGACAGAGCTCTGCTTCAGAGACCGTTGTAATCTTCTCACACTCCCTGCAACCGCAAACACCGGATCAGTATCTCACCCACCCTAAAGTCCAGCCATGCCCGCTGTAGAGGAACAGGACAGTAGAGCAGAAATGATCCCTTCTCCAATAAACAGCTACATGTCACCCCAAGCAAGAGTTGCTCGATGAAGATGCTGGAGTGACCAGCGGAGGAATGGAAGGTGAAATAATTCCTGGATGCCTGAATGTCCTCCAATTCTGTCCGATCCTGCCCTTGAAGTCATTTTCACATGCAGATGTGAGAACTCGAACCGAAACACTTGAATATAGGAAAAAACAAAGCCTTGGAATATTTCTGCTTTTATAGTGTCCACTTTGTGAGTAGCGAGATGGTGTTAATGCCACACTCATTCTAAATTTATACTTAGTCAATCTGCTCTCCGTGCAGCATACATCCTTTTGAAGTCAGAACTGTGCTTTGCTTATGTTATCTGACATGCAGATGTTCTTATTCAAGAAACACAAGTTATACTTGCAACATCTGCCAATACTGTAGCCATGTGTTAAATGTGTCTGTATCAACATTTTTGTTTATGCTGTTTAACACATTAATAGTCACTTTTCATATCAACCCCTATTCATATATACAACAGCGTACAAAGCTTCAGGCTGGGATTTTTTTTTTTTTTGGAAAAAAAAAGCATCTTATATGCTCAGCATGGCTGCATTAATTTGATTAGAAATACAGTAAAACCCTAAAAATACTATAATCATGTATTTGTTACTAAAATAAAATATGTTTAAATCTGCATTTTTGCAAAGATTTATATATTATTTTTTCAAACAACTTCTATTAAAATAGGATATGAGTATGCTTCTGCATGCTTATGGATAATGTCTAGAAGATGACTCACCATGTGTTTTTCAAGGAGAAGCAGCTATGAAATATGACACCAGCTCTTGATATAACACAATATAAAAAAGCAAATAAGCAAGTGTATGCACGTGAGAAAGTTAATGTCAAGGTATGTGACTGAGGATGAACAAAAATGTGTTTTTGACAGTAACCGAGCAGAGCTAGTCACCTTGTCTTTCTTGGAGTTATGAAGAGAGATCTATTTAAGCTTAATTAACTGTGGATTAGCTGGCGCTTTCAGTGGCTTACATCCAGAGTAGAAAAGAGAGCAATCAGGCATTGGCAGAGAGACTTAAGCCGTGACCTGTGCCATGTCCGAAATGCAACAGGGCTACATATGCGTTTCTCCATGCTAGTGAACAAAAGCGATCCTGTAATAATAATGGCGCTAGAACCAACGCCGTCGTGCATAATTTCCTCAAAGGAAGTGGATTTGTTTACCTGCTCACACCAAAGCCAAATTAACAACAGCTAAACAGATGCCAGGTTAAAGAAAACTACGTCAAAGACGTGCACATTTTTGCATGTCTTTTGTTCACAGGCCATTACACACAATAAAATGCTCATAATGATTTCTTTCAGGAGTCTTCTTCTTTATCTTTATGCGGCAATCTCAGCCACAGCTGCCTGTTTATGATCTTTAAACAAACAGTTGCCTGTAATCTAATTATACAATTAGACTTATTATCTGATGCATTATACTAATAGGCCTTGATAAAATGTTCTTTATCTTATTTAATCATTGCCTCATTAGTATTAATGAGTATCAAAATGAACATTGCAGAAAAAAACTGAGATTGTCACACATAAACAAGCAGACGGAGGAGGGTGAGAGGGGGCCACTGTCAAACACGTGGCCTATGGCATCCCAAGGGTGTGTGTGTGTGTGACTGATGTGCACCGACATCTAGTTAACTCTGGGTTGGCCTCCATCAATGACTCCCAGAGCCCTTCCTAGTCTGAGGGTCCTGCTCTAATACCCTCCCTCGTGCATCGCCCACTGCCGTTGATGAACGAACTGCTGGCAATGCTAAAGTAGCAGCTATGGAGAGGTACTGTACACCTCTATTGTAAGTATCAATGTCAGAAAAACAAAGGGCAAAGAAAAGATTCAGAATGGGAGAGAGCGAAAGAGGAGGAAGAAGGCAAGTCTTGCGCTTCTCGATTATGGTTAAAGGGCAGCTTAGAGGAGAATGGTGCTGTTGGGAGATAGCGGGCATCCACAGTGTGAATAATTTAGCAGAAAGGATAATGAGACTGAATGTTTGCCTCTATGTAGTCTGTCTTTTTCGACGCCTGGGCTTTAAAGATAGCAAGAGCCCTCGCTGAAATGTGTGTTTATCGTCATGCAGATTGACAGTGCCAACACGTGTTCTCCAACCTGACGCGCACACACATATGCATATACTCCCACAAACATTGGAGAAGAGAAATCAAACATAGCTATTACAGCGTAAACAGTAAAACGGCTAACACCAGAGCAGACCTCGGAATTCGTTTTTCTTACTGCCATAATCTTGCGCAACACATATGTAGACGCTAGGCATAATCCACTCGCCTCTCCAGCAGAAGTGCAAAGGGGAAGTGCTCTTGTCAACCTGTATTAAGGACATTAAAAGTTAGTGAATGTTAGAACAAGGCGATAAAGTCCCAAAGTTCTTTATAAGTGCCAAGACCAAAAAATTTCTCAAGTGTGAAATAAAATGAATTTATAATTCGCTGTAAATATATATTGGGATTCGT
Source organism: Enteromius afrohamiltoni (assembly GCA_034779775.1). Classification (NCBI taxonomy): domain Eukaryota; kingdom Metazoa; phylum Chordata; class Actinopteri; order Cypriniformes; family Cyprinidae; genus Enteromius; species Enteromius afrohamiltoni. Next base: position 14,892,978 of record JAUYWG010000055.1, read on the forward strand.
ATCTCAAGAAATAACTCCAGTGCAGCGTAACATGTGATTCCTTAACAGTTCTATGAATTATTATTTTGTGAAAAAGAAATGATACATTTAAGACAACTAGAAAACAAAGAAATAAAAATGTACATTTAATTTAAAGACTTTTAAGTCATTTAAAAAAAAAAAAAAAGTTTATTTGTTAATTAGCAGTATAAATGCAATCCAGTAACTGGACTTAACTATATGTTTAATAAGAAAACAAGGAGATGATTACAAAGCCGATAAAGTAATATTTTAAAATATTTTATAATGTTTCATTTCTTAACATTAAATCAACTAACAATAAACAATACTTTTACAGCATTTTAAAAGTACCTTGGTTAATATAAATTTTTACATTTACTAAAATATATTTTTTGCACACTCTCTGTTTTTCCTTTGACAGCCATTTAAAAAGCAACTTTGTATTCTGACAAATAATTTGTTGGCTAAAAAAAGTGTCCAAACCCACCAGAAATGACAGATTTTACTTCTTTGGAATTACATATTTGTACAAAAAAGGGCCAATTTTGATTTAGTTGACTTTTAAAGTAAATGTTTGCATGTTTTGACAGTTTTTATCCCACCAGGTCAAAATAAAGGAAAAACCATCATGGTGGTTGTGTTTCTCATCGCCTACCTGTCATGTTCTCGTCTAACACGTCAACGTCCTTAGGCGTCATGCTGCACTACAGCCTCCACAATGAGTGCTCTAATCGTCACACTGGGTGATTTTACCATTAAGCCATTTCAGTGATGGCTCTCGGCTGGACAGTATCGACCCCTGTACATGCCGCTTTACATATACCACTCAAATCCGCCTGCGGCAATCTCTGTGCTGTTACTCCTCACATGGCCGGTTTGAACACTTGTAAAGTTCAGGTCCACTTCGGGACAAGACATCTCATTTCTTAGCCCCTGACTGAGTAGCTGCCACGATTTGTGCTCTTGTGTGTGTCCTGACGGGAGAATCTAAGTCCTGGTGCAGATTTGCATTAAAACTGGTCTTGTGGCAGAGCAATTTATCTTCTGGTCTGACAGGGTTGAGCAACAGATCAGGGATCTCCGCTGTTGTCGCACTATAATTCTAATCAGGTAGCCAAGAAACACACATACCTCTCTATTTCTCCTCCCACTTGTTCCTCCTATTAGTGCATCTTGGTCTTGTGTGAAACAAGCGTGTGATGGATGTCCTGGAAGAATTCCGACATGTTGCAGACCAGTAAGAGTGTCACAGCTGATCGATACTTCATTGTAACCTCTGACACAGTCATTAAGATGCTTAGAATACAAATGCACCATTCAGGCAAAACACATTTTCAAAAATGAGTACAAGAAACAACTATACCTAATGTGTTTATGTGATGAAATTTGAATTAGCTGGCAACTTCTGCGGATTATTTAGTAATGATCCTTGAGGAGAAAGTCAGCATATGGGTCCATTCATAGAATGCTATTTTGCTTTGAAAAATGTGAGATGCCGACTTGTTGCAAGATCTTGAAAAAATGTTGGACTTCTTTCAACTTGAGCACCATGCTTTTGGAAAGTGCAAAAGCTCAAGTGCAAAGGTCAAAATCTTGTTCATATTTTTATAGAAAAACAAAAGAAAAGTAGCACAGTGGAATAGAAAAACACATTCTTTATGAACGACTGCTATCTTGTGCAATCAGAAACATCAACAGTCATAAACCCAACTTGTGCAATAGAGTGTAGCAATAGGAAGCACCACATCTTCAAGGGAAAACTGCCAACTTTAGTATAGCTGCAATATTGTAAATCAATACATTATTTTACAATCCTAATAGAAGCCTTTTGAGCTTGAAATATCAGAGCGGGTCAATCTGAACACCCAGTAGCAAGCTTAGTCTCAGATGAACTATTCCACTATCAATTGATAAAGAAAGATTGTGTCAGTTCAAGCAACCAAGTTCATTGTGTGGTCAAGATTCTTGAAGCACAATAGCACCACACGAACCATACCCAGTTCAATTTACCAGCATGCGTGCAAATGCCGAACACGGAAACGGCGCTGCTGGAAAACTCCACGGTTGCCTGTGAAGGAGAGAGCCGTGCATCTGACGTCTTTGATACAATCACACATTTCCATTACTTTACAGGCAGGAGCGTGTAATGTCCTGGGTAGCAAGGCGTAGCGCTGCAGTTATCAACCACTTTCACAGCAATCACTCGACATTAAGAGAGACGACACGCCCGCAATTACGACAAAATTACACTGGTAACAGCCTCCAAGACTGCGTGTGCACAACAAATACCCTGCTCTTTTATTCTGTCTTTTTTCTGTCTTATATCTTCTACAAAGGCTTCTGTGACTTTGAGTCACTGAGACCGTCCAGCACCCTACAGAGGAAAATGCTTCCAAAATAGGCCAAGAACAGGTACCACTTTTGGCAAAGAAAGTAAAGGTCAATCGCAGCACTGCAGTGAACCACAACACAATCAAAGAAAGACTTAACCGGAGGAGGTTTGATCAATGGTCAATGTCAACATTTGGCAAAAGATGGAGAGCCATGGTGTTTCTCTATATGAATTAACTGAGACAAGGCTAAAGAACACACATAATTGCACCACTGTTACAAAAACACGTGTAAATTAGCCATTTGCAAATTAAATAAACTTTTAAAATGTGATGAAAAAGGCCAGAAAAAAGACAAGTGGGGGACTGTTTTTCTGAACATAATTAGTCTTCCAAATTGAATTGCATTTAAGGGTAATTTGACTTCATTCGGCTGAAGAAAACAAGTTCTTAAAAATATTACTGGGATGTAGATGATAGACATTGATGTGTTTTTAAAATGCTGTTGGTCCCTCTTTGTTTTAAGTGGCCTTAACATCGTACTAAAAATATGTACAATGCTTATTGTGTTCACATTTGTAGTGCAAAACACCTCTGCTGCTTTTGAGGTGGGATATGGGGACAGTTAGGGACAGGTTTGGTGGTATGGGTGGGTTTAAGGGGTTTATGCTAAGGTGCAAGGCAGTGGCTCCCAACCTTTTTTTCATGGGGCCCCCATATATATATATATATATATATATGTATGTAGAAATTATAATTGTTTGTTTATTAAAATGAACCATTGTTCTTTTATAGTAGCATACATTTACATAATGATAACCAGGGTTAAAACTACACTTAGCACCTCAATACTGTGGTATCTTGCAAAGGTCCAGCTTAAACCAGCATCAAAACATCCTAAACCAGCATTTGCTGTTTTTTTTTTTTAGAAAGGTTATTTACGTGGGTTATTAAAAGTGGGGGTAACGTGTGATTCGTGTCATTACAACATTCAGTAACACATACTCACATTGTGTGTTTGAAAAAAGGATGTAGTAGCCCTCTGCTTTTTCCTAAATAAAGAAAAAAACATATTCTGTGTAAACGGCCCCTATAACGGCTGTGTTCCACAAAAGCACAGATTTACACATTTTTTTACAAAAGTGAATTGAGATCTTTAGGGCATAAAGTTTAAACCCAATGAGCCCAATTAATAAACATTATTCTCTGAAATTTATTAGATATTTAATACACAGAGAATCCGCTTGGATTATGATTTCTGACTGTCTAACCTTGTCAAGCAGACAACCCACCCCCTGTAGCACATCAATGTTTTATTCTAACAGACCTGCAGTCACCATCTCACTAGGGGCAATAAACTGACATCCGACACTGTCCATGCACCTTGCATGGGTTTCTGAGCAAATCTGTCACTGCCAGCAATGAAATATTGCAACAGACTGTTCAGACTCTAAGCAACAACACCTGAGTGCTCTGGTATAGCTCGCTAAAGGATCTTGGAAACCTCTATCAAAGAGCATTTTTGATAAGCATTTAAACAGTTGGATATGCTTTTGAAATATTTTCCATGATGGTACTTTCCAGAGAACAGACGATACTATGCATCACACGGCTTCTATAGTCTATTTATGAGTTCTTCATTCAGAAACTCCTAAAGGTTTCACTGGTTTGAGGGCTTGTAAAGACACACTTCCTCTGAACAGTCCGTCCCTAAATCCCACCACACTCAAACTTTTCCCTGCATATAGCTTTCTTTTTTTTTTTTTTGCTGTAGGATTTGTTTCCACCAGTTCAGGCCCAGATACCTGAATCTCTCTGCAGCTCTACTGTTCCGTGAAACAGATTCCTCTATGAAAGTCAATGCTCACAGAACAAAAGAAAAGGAAATCAACACTGTCCCACTGTTAAATCACTGACCTTTAAAGATGCCCGACAAATAAACAGAATACAAGGTCACATTTCACATTCTGGATTCAGAATTCACGGTCACATTCTGGGTGCCTATGTACACACCTATACAATGTGAATTTCGACAGTTGTCGTGCCGCACTGCAACAGCTAAAGTCTGTCTACACTGGATGTGACAAAGCGACTGTTAAAAATCATTTGAAACTTGTGTCAATACATCATGAATAGAACGCAGCACTAGTTTTCTGTCTGGAATTGCATTGTCATGCTGCATCGTGCACATATTTTGTGGTGTAACTTTGCAACTTCATATCTCCAGATATGAAGCAAAGTTCCATTACATCTCAAATCGCAATTATCCCAATCAATCGATCAATCAATCAAGCAACCAACAAACCAACTAACCAAGAAACCAGTCAATTAATCAACTTATCAATAAATAAACCAACTAACCAGTCAGTTAATCAATCAATCAATCAATAAATCAAAAAAATAGCACAAAAAATACTTTTCATATTTAAGGGTATGGCGGTAAATGCATAAGAAATAGCGATGCTTGCTTTAGCTTATCTGAAAACTGTCTTTCCACATCAAGAACTATTTTTAAACAGGATTTGACTGGCCATTTTGCCATTTGACAGAAAAAGCCTTTGGGAAATGGATAAAAAGAAGCAGGATCTCAGATGTATACATCTACATACAGCATCTCCTCTAAATAAACTCTGATATTGTTTTGCTGTGGCGGGCTTTCAACTGATTCAAAAGCTATGACAGATAAGTAAATCACATGACAGATGCTGAAATCCAAATGCAGGGGTGCTTCCTTTTCCTCAATGATCCCTCAGAATACTGATGCCACTATTCTCATAGTCACTGCAGCTGAATGGAATGAGGGAGCCAGCGAAAGCAAATCTTTCTCCTCTGAGCACAGAGCTTTTTATCCGTCAGTAATATTCTTTCAGGGCTACTGTTTGATTCTTTCGGCTGCTAAGACGATTAGTATCTTAAGATGCTGCAACTCTAGCAGTACAACTCTTCTGTCTCCTAACAGGCAGCGTAATCCAGTCGTCATGGAGTGTCTTTGGGCAAAGCTTGTGCCAAGAGATACCTGCTTTGCATATGTGTGTGGTATTGTTCATGATGCATGTAATCTTGTATAGCACCATGACATATTGGGCTAGATCCAGAGTTTATGAAACAAAAGATGCATTTGAAAACATTTGTTTGTCATATTCCTTTAGACTGCTTTTGGCACAAGTCAGAATGCAATTGTGTAATCTTCCATTTCATCTTTTTCCATGGTTTTCATTTATACAAAATGTCACAGAACCCTCGGTCCAAACCAAACAAAATTATGCAAGAAAATCTAACATCAGGCTTATAAATCAAATGCGCTATAAAGACTGTGGCTGCTGTAAAGGTCACAAAGACCCTGCTGTGGTGTTAGTAAGTGTTTAGTGCCAACACAAAAATTGCTTTACGTTTAAGAATAAAAGGGTAAAATACATAAGGGAACCTAGTCTGACTGGTCCAGACAACAGAGGTTTTGCTGTAAATTAAACAAGGGAGAGTGGGACTTGTTGTTACATGGGAAGTTGTCACAAGGCCTACATCTAAGGAACTATTAGGTTTGGGTCAAATGTTACAAACATTTGTTTAACAAAGGTTTTGTATGTTGATTTCATAGTTTTAAAACCCTAAATAATAATAGGAATAATAAAAATAACAAGAAGAATAATAGCAGCTGCTATACTGTTGACTTTACAAACAAATTTAACGGACCAAAATGTTTATATATATATATATATATATATATATAACAAAATAAACAAATACAGTTGTAAATTTGCACAATAGTTGTAATTTACACAGACAATATAACAACTATATTGTAGACTTAATAATAATAATAATAATATTGTGGAATATTTCCTCTTAAGAAAACTGCAGTAATTCATTTTAGTACATTTTAATTTTGCATTAGGCAAGTTGTTACAATGAAAGCTGAAAAATAAAATACAGCAGGTTTGGAACTGTCACGCTGTCGCTGTGGCAGTGCTGTGGTTTTGCTTCTCTATATCACCAAGAGACTCGAAGGCAGAAGATTCAAGTACACGTGAACACTTATTCCAGGAACAGCACACATCAGGGCAGGAGAACATGCAAGACCAGTGCATACGGAGACACTTCCAGACAGGACGTACTTCAACGAATGACAACAGGAAATGAATCAAGACATGGTTTTATACAGGATACAATCAAGGGCTAAGGGGGAACACCTGGACACACACGGTTGGTTGGGAGTAATACACTAAAGAGTGGGGCGGAGTAATGGACGAGGGAGAACACGAGGACACAAAAGGTAAAAAAATGCATGTGTTACATGAAAACAAACATAGAACACAAGGAAGAGACAATGTTCAACGTGGGGGAACGCCCATGGCATGACAGGAACACAAACATGGAGCTAAGTAAACAATGACAGAATGCTCATTTTGGCCAAATATTACGAGACCGAGACCAAAACCAATAGAACCCAATATCATTTTGTAGTTTGCATTTAAATGATTTGTTATGCCTATTGAGTACAATCTCTGTTACTCCATTCCTTTGACTGACAAGATTTAGACCAAATTAACGCCTCTGAACTTGCCTTTTTACTGCACAAAAATGCAACAAAATAAAACAGGTTCTTTGGAAATCGTTCAGAAAACAGCAGCAGAAGAGACCTGATTCCCCTGATTTGATTAGAAACCCCACAAGAGAGCATGAAGAGAAGGTCTAATTAAAAGCTCATCTTGATTGAAAATGCAGGGGAAGATGTCATTTGTTAGGGGCCGCAGTGCAGTTGGGAGACAAGTGATCTGGGGACTGTGGGAAATCTTGGGGGGGTTCGCTAAACAACTGCCTAATGTAAATTGAAAAATGATAACAATTAGTGAGTGATGGCCACTTGGGTCAGGCCCAGACGCAAACACCATTAAGATCTAACAAACTTCCTCTCTGTCTGCCCCTCTCATCTCAAATGAAGGACCTCTGATCAACGTAAACAAATTAAAACATTCTCAGGATGATGACATTAGGCTCTGGACCAATATTAGAGGCACAGGGATACAGAGTAATGCTGAATTAGACCCATTTCCCCTGGCAACTCCAATGTTTCCGCTTTAATCCCACGGTATGCCTGGCCAACTAAATGACAGCGCACTGCTGAAATGGAACGATTTGAAATCCCCATTAAAAATAATGAGGCAACTATTTTCACCACCCGTTAGTTGAAAACAATCTATATCACCAAGAGCTTGCACAGTGAGCACCATGAAAGACAACAATAGCAGAAGGGAATTTTATTTAATGACCTGTTGTTGTCCTTTGCTCGGAAGCTGTCCGCTCACGTTGAGCACTGGAGCTTGCAAGAGTGATTCGCTGAATATATTGATGTGCTTCTAAAGAGCACCTGCAATTTTGGAAGCCGCAATCAACTACGATCTTGTGTCATGCCTTTTCTTGAGGTGAACGCTTTGTGAGAGCGTAATAAGAGTCTAATTTAGTGCGTTTACAAATATCAAATGCACCCGAACCACAATGAGACAAATGAATAGGGTATGCAGATAAATGTTTGGAGAGGAATAAACATTTAATAAACAACCTCTGAGCTCTTTCCACTACTAATTCAGAATTGATTCATTGGTTCCCTTTAAAATCACTAATGTGAATTGGAAATACCCACAACACACAGGAAATTAAATTTATTAAATGTGATCAAAAATCTAAACTAAATGTATCCATCCATCTCCCCCGTTACATCAAGAAATTTATTTTTTAGTCAATGCTACTGCTATGAAGGGACCGAGGGTTGAGTGGGGTTTCAAGTGCAAAGGCTTTATTTAAAAACATAGTCAACAGGCAGGGTCAAACACCAGCAAAACAGAACAAACCAGGCAAAGGCAAAAAGCGAGGGTCAGGGTAGGTAGCAAACAATCAAAAAACTAGAACACAGTCAAAGGTCAAAAACACAGGAAAAACAAGGAAAACACAGGAGCTAAATAATATAAAGCTATACAATAATTAGCGTAAGAGAGAGGGTGAGGGCTTCTATTAAGCTAGACAGAGAGGAACACAAGACAGAACCAACCAATGAGAACGAGATACATGAAACTAGTGAACCAATCGGAACATGACACATGCAACCAACAGACCAATGGGGACATAACACACAAACAGGGGTGACATACATAACAGTCCAGGGTGGAGTGCCCTCTGGTGAAGCTCGACGGCACTCTGGCTGGTGATTGTGACAGCTACCACACTTGGAGCCAGAATTAAAAAGCAGGGCAAATTAGCGCGAAAGCACAATTCCAAAACAGCGCAGATGGGTGTGAAATTTTCAGTATGTGCTTTGCAGACAACGAGCTTATTAATGAACAGAGATGCAACATCTCATTTACATCGAACAATACAATATATCAAGCACCGCATAAATTAGAGTAGTTGCAAATAAGCAGAGACACTTTTTGGGGGGTAAATAATTTTAAATAAATTTGGTCAGGTGCAAAAATAACTTGTGTCCCGTTCTTTTCAGCGATAACTCTTTTCTGTGTGTGTATAACAAATCCTGACAGTATACCATTTTATCTTTTTGTCCAGTTTGCTACCTGAATTCAAATTAAATTCTGAAGAGTTCCCAAGAGTTCTGGCCTACAACACTGATTTGTACACAAATAATTCAGGAGACCACAAACACAAGCTAATTTAAGGAGGTTTTAGCTTTTGCTGCAAGTCAAAGTTCAAGTTCAGTGATCTCTAACCTGTAACATCACTGACTGACCCCTTCACTAAATTCATAGTACACAGAAACTTAAAAACTGCATAGTTTGCAGTGTTGCTGGGTTCAAAGCAATTTTTCAAAAGCCTTGTGAATGCAGAATTAATCAATAGATTTATCATTGAGCATCACAAACACAGCATGTTAAAATATTAAAACAATTTTGTTATGTCAAAATATTAAACATTATGGTGCTCATAATGACTGTTCCCTACTACTATAAAATTGATTGTGTGTGTGTGTCTGTGTTTTAATGACCAAACAACATCTAATTTAGTGAACCGGGTTACGTACTACAAACACTCAGAGGACCAGTAGTTGTGAATTTTAGTCCAGGATAGAGCTTCACAAGCCATTTGTAAGGTCTATTTAGTGACTAGTTATATACAAACAAATAGTACACCCACCAAAATTCAAATTAGTTTGTTTCTTCATCAAAACCCATCCTTTGCATGATGCTAATCTGCAGTGATTGGTCTCATTTGCATTTCATTGAACCTGTAATGCCTGATAAAGCAGCGTTTTTGGCACCTAGTGGCAAAGAATGGTTTTGCATTTTTATTCAGACCAATGCGAAAAAACTAACAAGTGGGTGGGCGATATGCTAATGTTCCATGTTGATGTCGCTTTAAAACGGCTTGTTTCGATGATTCAGAGTTGACTCTTTCTTTTGCGAGACAATAACTTTATGCAGTGCACTTTTAGATTTAAGTCTTTGCAGGATGCTTTCATTCAATTTAATCATTACTTCAGGCCAAAATACATGTAATGCAAATATATACAAAGTATATGAGATAACTTTTTCACTGGAGAAAACTATATAATGGTCTTGAGCACACAGCTTAAGCTCTTAAACACACAGCTTCCTACTTAACAAGAAGCAAATTGATGGAATACATTTAGGAATCAATAAGAACAGCCTCTGTTGTTACTGTTCTGTTGTGTATATATTTCAATTAAGTTTAAAAGTGCAAAGCTCAAATACTTGCAGTGTGTAACTTGTTGTAGTGTGTCACTGTACTAGAAAACAGCATCAAACTGGCAATTACACACTGATCCAAAAGATGAAGATAACAACAGGAATCCATTCATGTTTCCCGTGGTCACGACTGGAGATCATCAAGTATGCATGGTTCACTTTACCCACTCCGCTGCACATTCAACAAGTAAATTAGAAACGGTAATCTCCACACTGCTATTTGCCAAGATGATCATGTTTACAAAAGGGTGATGAGGGTGGCATACTAGAACGTGAGGCCGCATTATATGCGCACTTTGCTTAACCGAGCGTCACTTTAACAGGCCTCAGGTTGGCTGGAGCTCCAGCACGCGAAACATTCACCAGCTGCCACTGTGAAAAGACATTTTAAATAATTCCTCAACACCATTATCATTCAAGCATAAAATATGGTCACTTATTAGATACTATGGAATGAAAATTACACATTCACCTCGAGCCAGAGAGATTAGAGATAAGAGCCCTTGTTTCATGTAAATTAAATCAATATTTTTCCGAAATATATAATGGTTTCCATCTCAGGAGCTCCTTGTCTTTATTCGATTGGTTTTACTTTCTTCTGGGGTTTCTCTTTGGCATATATTATGCAACCAAACTGGCATTTAACTGGCTACAAGCAAGTTCCTGAATATTAAAACACCAAATGTTTGATATGTTGTAAGCAGTAATGTTGCTCTGCCAGAATAGTAATGAACCACACGCTTAGTGCAATATGCACATTTTTAAAATTCCCTTTTAGCTAAATATTTAAAATACAACAACAACAACACTTGGCCTTTTACATTTAAGACATCTCTATAATCATCTCCTGATCACTGGTTTTTGTTCATGTTATCCAAGAAACATTGTATACAGTGCTTCTGTAATACAACAGACCTTTGAAAATGTCACCCATCCCGTATTTGTTATTTTTTGTCCTCTCATAAAGATAAGGCGTAAATGTGAATGTGGTTAACAGATGTCACTAGACCACCACTATGGCAGTCATATATCTTCTGTTTAATGCATTTTTGTGAATACTGAAATGTTTGAGAAACAAATATAAGCTTTAGGGTATGAAAAATGTTCTGTAGATGCTCAGCGTAATATCTGTTCTTGAGGAAAAAGTCACCAGTCTAGACTTTGACATTGTCACTTTCATCACATCAGTGCCCAGTGAGACTTATTTGCACAGTTTCACTCTTTGTGCATGTGACGTTCTCTATTATAAAGGGAGTTGAATCTAGACTGAGGTTATCAGCTTGATTATGTATCGTTTAACAGCTTTTCAGTGTGTGAGAGGTTAAGAATTTAACCTCAAAGATACTTTTAAATACCTATTAATTGATTTATCACTCTATGTTCCCAGAGATAATGACTTCGAAACCCAAACTATATCCAGCTAAGACTGAGAAAATAATTTCCATTTATACAAAGTGACAGTAAAATGATTACAGCTGGAACAGTCTGTTTCCAAAGTTGGTATTAACGCATGACTTGACAAAGTTACTGCAGGTTTATCACAATTTGGAACACAAAACGTGATGTACTCATAAAAAGTGAATGGCAAAGACTGAGATTTGACTGCTGACCTTTAAATGAAAATTAAACATTCAGACAAAGGTGATGACTTCAGTTTTTAGTAAATACAGTCACAGCCATATCACCCTGCAGCCCAAGCCTGGTTGCCCACTGAAGCTAAGCAGGGTTGAGCCTGGTCAGATTTGTGGAATATAAACAAACTTGCAATTAAAAATTCTTGCAATTGTGAGTATTTATATATTTTTTTGTAATAGTTATTAGATACTTTATTTAACAGCAAAATATATTGTGACTTACAATTGCGAGCTATGAAGTCCAATTCTGAGGGCAAAAAATAAAATTTTCTGAAGTATCCTGTATACTATACTTATAATATAAGTATACTGTTATTCACATATAAAACATATTTACAGACATAACGCCATATTTACTAATATAACAATTGTAATTAAATTTCATTTGGACTAATACTTGTGCAAAATGCATGTTTCTTAATATTAAGCCTAAAAATGTCTGTTAACAACTGACATCTTTTGTGTACAATTTCATCTAGTGCCAAAAAAATTGTTCCAATTTACCAAACTTTAAATACATCAATTTTAAATAAAAGTACAACTACAGGGTAAATAAAATGTATTTGTAATATATATAAAAATATAAATTGTAATATAAATTTGTAATATAAAAACACATTTTAGTCTATTTATTGCTCACTAGGGTGTAGAGCATATATAAATGCTACCTGCCAGTTTGAAAATGATCACCACAATTCTGATGGTGCATGTCTGTAATAACTGCAGCCAAATAATGAAATTGTTAATTTTGCAAAACATGCAAGTGAGGACATTACTTATTCATTATTGCTCTAAAAACAGTGTAAGTTACCTGGACATGTGATTAACCGCTGATCAGCCCCCTGCCGTCAATATGGAGCGCTTTAATCCTGTGCTGATGAGTATTGATGAGTGGATAGTCTAAGCTTGGGTGATGAAGTGTGCGTTGTGTGTGAGTGTGTGTGCGCTGGTAACTGTGTCTGTGCGTGTTTAGACTTCCCATTGTATTGATTACTGAGTAGGACGTCCTTGGCAAGGTGACGACTGCGTGTGTATATGTGTATGCATGCATGCCTTTACCACAGTATGAAAACTTAATAATCACCATCATGTTTTGTCCTACATGTCTAGCCTGTTTATATGCAAGTCAATAAATGAATGTGAGCATGCATGTGTGTGTGTGTTTGTGTGAGTGAGTCTCTTTTGGATTGCTGGTAATTGCAATGGAGATGTGCAAGCCGTATTACTATTGGCGGGATGATTGGCTGGCTCTTTCTCCATAGTGAGTCGATAATGAGATGGCCCAGGTGATGCGGCTGTCGTCAATAATTCATGAGTCAACATTGCTACACAGTACCGTTCCCCCATTTGGCAAAACAAAAAACCCCGGGTGAAATAAACACATATTCCTCCTCTCTCACTTTTAGCAGGGCTTGTGGGAGAATGGAACAACGCAGGTAGATGTCTGCTCTCATTTTAGCTGTAGGACGGAAGAACGCAATGCTAATCTAGGGTGTCTGCGTCTTCGTCCTTTTTCATGGCTGCGAATCAAACCCAGTGCAGAATTTTCACACCTTCAGTGGTGAGAATGGAATCCCTGCCGGCTATTACAATATGCTAACAAGAGGTGTGAAGCTCTTCTGCTGTCCATTTCAAATTTCAACATCTTGAAAAGGCTGTCCTATATAGCTGAATATTCTGGTAGTTGTGTGGAAAAGGTTGTTGTTTTGGAGAAATTATACAACTGCAGTGCTAATTTTATGGTTTATAGTGTGGTTTTGTCAAATCTGTTTGTTACCTCGTCGTCATCTGTTGGTGTTGGTCGACCCTTGTTTTGACCAAATGAAGCATTTGTTAAGTCTTGGAGAAAGAGGTCATGGAACCTTCTAGAATTGAGGCTGCAGTATATCAGTGCTCCACTCTTAAGACAAAACACTCCTCAGGGCCAAAAACCTGCATGAATACACAACTGCATTCAGACAGAAAGTGATGTCTAAACAACAAACACGGGCCAAGACCGCTGGAGCTCAGTACTCACCTGCACAAACTCCAAAAGAGCTGTTGTGTATTGACAGACTCTCTCTCTCTCTCTCTCTCTCTCACACACACACACACATTTCAGTGTGTTGACATATTGCACTCTTTTTTCCAGAAGGCACACTTGAGGCTCTCTCTCTGTCTTCAGTTATACCCAATCAGGAGCTCTGAGGGACAATTAGGTCTCAGACAGCTTGGTTTCTCTTCTGGTGTAAGGTGGAATCGTGCCCCAGGGCTCTCACCTGCCACATCCATCCTACACACAAACACACACCTACCCAGTACATACCATTTTGAGCAAAAAAATCATTCTCACATACATTTTAAATAGACGTCATCATTCTACATTGTGAAATAATTACTACATATACAGATGCACACATATAAAAGAAAATGTGAAAAACAAAACAAATAAATAAATAAATATAAAGTTTATGAATGCTTTTTTTGTTAAAAAGTTTGGGATCAACAAGAATTGTTTTTTTAATGATCATCAAGGGTGCAATACATTAAATACAGTTATATTGTGAAATATCGTTATTATTTAGTATACTGTAGCTCCTTTAATTTATTCCTGTAATACAAAGCTGAATTTTCATCAGCCTTTAGTCTTCATTGTCACATGATCATGTGCATGTACAAATAAAGTGGCGGTTCTACATTGAATTACTCTCTGAGCAAGACCCCTCTCAGCGCGTATTGGTGTTGCATTGTTGTTCATATATAATTAACTATTAATTAAAAAAATATATATATATATAATTAACTATTAATTAAAAAAACGTCCACAAACCCCCACACGATTCCTAAAGTCATGACAAGCGGTATGTGCTGAAAATGACCAATCACAAAAGCGAAGAGATCGGACATTAGGTGCGTTCACTTAAAGCGGCGCCGCAAGAAATTGGCTTTCCCGACACATGCCTAGGCATCTTTTTTGCCTCACAGTAAACAGAATATTAATGCATGATGCCATAGAATTAAAATTCATAAGTCATGTATGTAAGATTTAAAATAATCACACACATCTGACCTTTTCAGACTGTTCCTGTGCTCCTGCTTCCAAGTGCCATTCTGAAAAAATCCATCACAGATGAGACAGCATGACACTCCGAGATATAACAGGATCAGAGGGAAGTGAACGGTGTGCAGGGAGAGCAGAAATGAAAGAAAGAGATGACTGGAAAACAAAACATAAGCAGTACTACATTCATGCTTTTTCATGCCCCAAAATAAACTGAATTTTATTTACTAGTCTCCAGCCAAGCAGGACAGATGCGAACACAGTGTGCATCCGGCATCTGTGTCACTTCATCAAACAACCACCCAGATACAAAAACATACAGTGGCTGAAAAAAAAGACACAGAAAATGAACTATATAGATGCTTATAAAAAATATTGAAACATGTCTTTGCTTTAGATGCAAACTATCAAATCAAGTGTCATCAGCAAACGAATGATGCCAGACATTCTCTCAAACGTAACTTTTCTGAGCCATTTGTGCAATGATTCTGAACCAATAAAATACACAATAGACGTGTGCTTGTGCTATATTTCTTTCAAATAAATGCCACTTGCTTTGATATTTTGCTTTCTAGTGCAGTGACATTCAGACAATTTAATGCTGTTTTAATTTAGATTGAAATTTTAATTTAAAAAGCTATGGCTTAATCGTCCAAATATTTTTGAGAGCACTGAACATTTATATGTCTAGAACTGTAAGTTAATTAACTGCTGGACCAGCTTTGCATTTTACTTGTGGATTATATTATATTATATGGTGACCAAGAGTGCTCAAAGCGTTGCAACTTAAGAAAACACACACAAACAGAAAAAAAAAAAAAAAAAACCACATTAAGAAATCATGACACACAGAAATGTGATGCAAATAGCACGGACCACAAGGAAATGTTTCAGGGGGACCTCAAAAAGTGATCTGGGACCTGATTATTTGTTCAGTGGCTTTTGGTCAGAGCAGAGGTGTTGTCGCTGAACTAAATGGTGAGTTTTGTTTTGTTTATTTTAACAACCCGATCATAGGATTCATTGGTCTTTTGGATATTATAAGACTGCTATGACGAGTCAACAAATAATCAGGTCCCACATAGAGTTCGTCACTTTTTGAGGTCCCTCTGAAACATTTCCGCTGTGGTTCGTGCTATTTGCAGCATGTTTCTGTGTTTGCAGCGTGTTTCTGTGTTTGGTTGCATTGTGAGAATTTGCAGTGCCTATGTAGTCAAACTGATGAAGGCGATTTCTTATTGTGTCATTTTTTTCTTTTTGCATGTTTATTGTTGCAGCGCATTGAGCTCTCTCGGCCACCGTATTACAATGTTTTTGAGCTGTTTGTTAATGGAAACTATACACTATCCCCTTAATAGGTGTCCAAAATAACATTGGAACCCATTGACGTTCATTGTAGGTTCTTTAAAACATATTTAGGAAACTGCCCCTTTAATTGCAATGCAATTGGTCACTCTAATTCTTAATATTCTGTGACTGTTAGTTGCATTAATATAGTAGGTCAGGAGGTGAATGAGAGGTTTTTTTTTTGCCATTTTAAAGCAAGAACATCTAAAGGATTTAGAAGTCATCGAAATTTGTGGAGACAAATCCCTCATGTCACCTGTGAGAGAGGGATAGAGATGAAAGCTGCTTCTATCCAATAAGTGTAAAAAAAAATTGGAGAGCATGACGGCCACCAACCTGCCTGACAGAGATTCAGCATATGCCTTTACCCAACAGTTTGAGACATGTTTAAATGAAAAGAATATGGTGTGAAAACAGGTCAAAGTTTCAGAGTGTAATAAAAACAAGATTGCATACAGGTGCCTCCAAATGAACGTGTTCTACACAAAAATGACTTGAATTGGGTTAAATAGTTTAAAGAGGATAATAAAAACAGTTCATGGATATTTCTGGTTCATTTTTGTGTGTGTTAGAGAAAGCCTGCTAGCATAAAGTTGGCCTAACACATATTGCATAAAAGATCAATTTCATAGCATGTTTAACTTTTCTCTTAGATCAAGCTATCGGCTAATCTTGGAAATAGTAAGCATAATTTTATTGACTTAATCGAGGCCATGAACACCTGTGCACTCTTATCGACCCAAACACATGTTCCAATTACATGGCATTACCCAGATCCGAATTGCCAAGCATGATCATTTATTGTTTCTGCCGATTAACCAAGGTTTCACACGTTTGTGCTTTCACAAAGAGCAATTGTTGTGACAAAAAGACGGTGACTTAATATAACAGACTTCTGCCAGAACGGTGGCTCTAATATTTATACAAAGTGATTAAGAATTGATGTGGGCCAAAAACAGAGTATGAAATCATAATGAGACGTGGGGGGGTGATTACATTGCTGGCTCACCATTTTTATTTTATTTTTTACCCAAAATGCAAAAAAAAAAAAAAAAAAAAAAAAAAAGGACAATCAAGGCTTGTTATTCAGACCTTAATTTGGGTAATTCACACAAGTATAACTGCAAAAGTTTCCTACTCTTTACTTTTAAGCAGTTTAAGCAACACTTTTCACACTGAGAGCAACTTTGAGAGTTTCTCGAGTTCATTTTCAGATTATTTATACCGAAGGAGTCAGTTTGTTAGACTGTACTGTGGCATCTCCAGGGAAATGTTAATGGTGGTTTATGAGCTAATTATTTCAGTTAATCAAATTGGCGAGAAATTATCAGATGATATTTGTTCCAAGCGATGATGACTCGAGACGGCCGGAGTCGTTTTTTTCCCCCGACTTCAAAATGATTGCAAAAGCCAGTTAAATGCCTGCGCTAGTTCATTAAACCACAATTAATATGCAAGTTGTACCTTGACCTTCAAACCAAGACATTTCCATTTTTTAAGCGGCTACATTGGACAAGTGTTTATTTTTAGACCTTTCTAAGAACATTATTTAGGTGAGCCTAATAAAACATCGCCGTATGAAAAGAAGTGGATACCTGAGTTTATGTTATAAATATGAATTATTTTATATTATACAACTGTGCATGAGTCACCAAATATATTACCTATTTACAGCTGTATTATACAATATATAAATAAAAATTCAATATTTAGAATCCAGAATCCAGAAATCCAGTATGCATCTTTTGAATGCCCAAGCCTTTTAACGTTGTTGCAAACTTCAGTTCTTAAAATTCCAATATTTTTATGTTTTTTGGTTTATATATCATCTTAGCCATGTCCCTTTGGAATGTAAATATTCTATGACATTTCTCCATCACTGCATCTGGTTCTTCTTGCTTAAAACAAACAAGCAAAGTTAAAGTGGTGGGAAGTACAGTAACAGCTTTATTAAATTAGTGCAAAAGACAGACAAAACTCATTCACCACATCATCTTTTTCTTTGCATTTTCAGAACTTACAGGGTCTTCCACACAAACCCACACACACATATGGTTTTGTTTTTCATCTGTTATCTTTTTCTGTCTCTCTTTTTTGTTGTCTTATTCTCACAAGCGCAAAAAAAAAACTAAACAAAAAAAAAAGTACCACTGGATCAACAGCCTTCCCTGGCCTCTTTGAATTTGACCCAAGGGGAGAGGGAGAAAAATAAACAACCTGATCTCACAGAATTGCGTGAAATAACCACGGACTCTTAACACATAATTCCGTAATCGAAAATTCAGTGATACTACATGACAATGTAATTCAGCGACAGGCATCAGCCTTGATTCACTCACGGATTCATTTGATATAAAATGTATACTTTCATTTTTGCACCTAGCCCCACCTTTAACCTAAACCTACCCACTTCTGAACAATATAAAACACACAGACAATATAAGCGCAGTCACGGGTATTTATTGCAAAAACTCACCATAAGCAGTAAAAAAAAAAAAAGCATTACAAACAAGTTGTGTTGCATTTCAAATCCTACTGAAGCCATACGATGTCTTTATGCAAAGAAGAGAGTAAAATACAAGGTTTTAATCGCTGAAATTATCCCGCTCCGTTAATGCGTTGACATCTTATTCAAAAGACACTCTCGTCTATAGTCGACACAAATCGATCACCAGACACACAAGAGCCAATAACATTTCACAACAGCATGACGCGATCGGTCACGAGACACGTGAGAGCCAATAGAATTTTACAACCAAGGCTGACGAAGTATTCTTCTGGGCGGCATTTTTTGAATTTGCGCAAGGCAGCAGCTGCCTGAGTCACGGCGGACGGAGAGATGGTGATGGTGGAATTAGAATATTAATCCTTTTTAATGAATAATGTTGGTAGTTGTATCCGCCAGTTTATCTTGTGTTTTATTAACGGATGGTAGGTTTAGGGGCACTGGGTTACATAACAAAAATGTTGTGACCGTTTACAGTAAAAAAATAAATCACACCCCAATTCATACGCAATAATGGCAATATTATTACCCAATATTTGAATCCAAATCCGTGCGTGGCTCATGGCTGATGCCTGTCACTGACTTACATTGTAATCTTTTACGTGAGCCCATCACGGAATTTTCGATGATTATGCGTTAAGAATTCGTGGTTATTTCACGCAATTCTGTGAGATCAGGTTGAAAATAAAATAAACGCCATACCATCAGAAACAAGAATCGCAAGCAGGATTCGCTCTCTGTCTGCAAATCGCTCTCCAGACTCAAGAACCACACTCGAAACAAGAGGAAAAAACATCAATGGCATTAGAAATAGTCCCTAAAATTTAGCAAAAACAAACAGTAGGTTTTTTTTTCTTTTTCTTGTGAGGGGTCATTAAAGCATAAGCGATCAAAGTACATAAGTTAATTAATATATTTGTACATTGGTAAAAAATAAAATATATATAGTGTACATTTCCCCCCACCATTTCACACATTACTATAAAGATATATTGTGTTCCACTCCATAACAACTAATGCAATTGAACCAAAAACAAAATAAAAAGATGCAACAGATGCTTTTTTTTTTTTTTTTTTCTCCTTTTTTTTTTGACTCTGAAGGCTTCTGGCTACCACCCTGCCCTAAGAAAACACAACCACTGCAGACTAAAGAGGCCTTGTGTCCTTCCCTTACATTAGTAAACAAGATCAAATACAGTAGTCTTTAACCAGAGGAAACTAAAGTACATCGAAATGTCCAATCGCTTTGCCCCCATCCAATATATCTTTGTCCAGTGAGAGAGTTCGAGCATTGAGGCGGTGCCGTCCGTGATGTATTCCAGAGGTATGAGAAGACAGGAAGTGCAGGGAGAAGGGAGATGGAGAGTTCCTGGTGAAAAGGTGGAGATGCACCGGTTGGGGATGGAGAGAGACAATGGTGAAAAGGAGGAGATCAAAAATGCAAATGCAAAGTGTCTTTTGGGGAGGCGGGGGGAGTCTTCTCTCTGGGCCTTGTTTGCGTGTGGAGAAGACAAGTGTTGCAAAAGGACTACAGAAAGAATCGGCGGAATTTACAAGCCTGAAAAAGAGAAAAGAGACAGAAAACGGTGATTAAACCCCATTTCAAAGTTTAACAGAACATCTGTGGTGGTAATAAACTCACTTTCCCTTAGCAGATTTGAAATTTTTAAAGCAACATGAGATATTCACTGTAATGTTTATGCAATGGCTGTATAAAAAAACATGAACAACCACAACAAAGCTTTGGATAAATAAATTAAACCAATTAGGAACAAAATGCCTCTTTCGCTGAAGCTCCAGGAAGGATACAGCCTTTTATTTTTGCCTTCGCTTACTCCATCCCACGCCGCCATCATCGTAAAATATGATTAAAATGTAACTTTGAAAAATGCAAGAGCTAATTTCGCAAGACTTGTGCGAAATGAATTGCCCTGCGGATCTCAGGAATTCAACAGCGATCGAACCGTGCCAGATCTGATGCGAGGGAATATTAAATGCAGAGGGGGGGACTATTGATTTTTTTTTTCCTTAGCTGCTTGTTGTTTCTTTCCACTAGATACATATGTACAGCTTGGTCCTAAATGGCAGTGGAAGGAAAATAAGACTTGAACGGCACTTAAGAGAGCGGCCGAGGTTGCTCCGTTCCACAAATGCCATTTGCAAATTATAATGAGACTCCAGTCCCGTTTATTCATGTGCCGAGAGCCCAAAACGCATCCAGGTAATGCTTTTTCCCTGAGGCGGACGAGTGTGAGTCTGAAACATCAAAATATACAACTGAATCAATTCACCTCGCCGCTTTCACATGCAATAAAGTCAAGCAAGGAGTGGATAAAAATCCTCGCTACTCATCTCCACACACACACACACACACACACTCCTAAAGGGGGAAACACAAGTAAGTGTGGAGGGAATGCAGGCAGCAGGACGAAAGTGTGTTTGATCTAATTATCATCAGCCTGATTGGAAGAAAGTGGTTGTGGCAGCAGTCAGCTGCAGTTGAAACAAGGCACAATAACACGTGAACCCTGCAGGGCTTTGGTCAGATAGAAGTACACTCCTCTGTTTCTTGCCCCCTTACACAATCTCATCATTCACTTTCTCAATTTGTCTTTCATCAGCCAAGAAGTAAAGCTACTCATAGGTTTTAACTTAACAGCCAAGAGGCTGGGTTTTTCAATTAGATTTCAAGGACTGGAACAAGAACTTAGAATTAAACTATTAGATTAACTGTTAGTAAAAGTTAAAATAATAGTTCAAAATGTCAGTTTTGTAAAAAAAATTCTTAGCCTCAGAATTTTTCAATTCTGTATGACTTTTCTATTTTGGAAAAAAAATCCCCCCCCCCAAAAAATTGTCACTGGGGTCAAATGTTTAGACTTATTCTAGACACTCTTGATGGCATCTTTGATTCAGTAAAGAACTTTTAACATTCACAAAATCTTTCAGTTGCAGAAAAGCTCCTTTTGCAGTGGAAACATCTTCAAATTATTAAAGGTTCAAACCAAGAATAGCTGTTCACTGAAAGTTTTTTGAGGGTTTTGCAAAAAAACAACAAACGAACAAAACACTTTTGGAATCATTATTGTTCAGAATGCAGACAAATAAATATATCTGAAAAAAAAAAAAAAAAAAAAAAGTTTTTTTATAACTGTTCATTCTCAAAAAACAAAACAAAAAAATGCATAGAAAAAATATTTTTGTAAATTTTTGTGAGAACCCAAAATTGCTTTTACTCAAAAAAAGATTACTCAAATTGTGAAATTTTCTTTTTTTTTTTTTTTTAAGTTATTTCAGTTACTTTTTACCTAATAAAAATAACCAAACTGCAAATTTGATTAAGATTAATTGGAATGCAAAACTCTTTATTTTGCTTTACAGAAAAAAATGGGTTTGGGATGAAATGAGGGTGAGCAAAATCTAATAGATTATAGTAATAATAGAAGAGTAGCGATCCAATCTATCCCTTTAAAAATGAAGTATTCTAACTATTAATCTTTCAATATTCTACTTCAAATCTAAAATAATTTTCATGTTCATGTCGTGTTACTCAACCTCTACCCTTGAGTATTAGAAACAGAAATTGTAATTTAGCAAGTGGCATTAAATATTCCTTTCACGCTTAAAAATTCATTTACACGAAGAGGTTACACTTTATCTGCCAGGTGCACTGTGGATGGCACGTCAAAACAAGTGGCTCGAAGAGCCAGCAAACGGGTCGATGCTGTGGAAATTTCTCTTCCCCTCGAGACAGGTCACATCAGTACCCAGAGTGGATTAAAGAGTAAAAGCGCCCATCTTGGCAGAAAAGGGGATTTAAACTTCAGTGGGTCCAGACTCAGGCTTATTTCCCTGTTTGTGGATTAATTATATTTTACCCCTGTTGGGCATCTTTCATCAGATTAAAGCAGGGTTATAGAGGTCTTTTCAGTATATCACCACTCTTCATTTGACCAGAAATATCACATTAGGAACATACTCCAAATCGCCGTCCCATACGTAATATTCAATTACGGCTATAATTAATTAAACTATGACTGACATTTTCAATTTCCTTTTCATGTGCTCACAGGCTAGATACCTCACTGTTTATTAACCACTGTGAATTTAAATGTGAAAATAAAAAGGTGGATGCTATTTACACTAAATTGTGGTAGAAAATGTTTATCTATTAAATACCATCATTGTTAAATATGTGCATTCTGTACACTATTAAAAATAAAGAGTGTTATTGCGGTGATGCCATATAGAACCACCTTTTTTGGTTTTTCAAATTAGAATGTCTTTATTGTCACTGTACACAAAAGTGCGAAGCATTTATGATATTTTAAAGTGAAAACAAGTTTACCACTCATCCAAATTTCAAGGGCAAGTCTAAAAGAGAATCAGCAATCTCTAACAAAAAAGACAAACAGGTTTGTATCTGTATTTCTCTGAAGTTAACAAAAGTTACTTTTAAAAAATACAGTAAATACAGTAAAATTATAAAAAATACTATAATTTAAATGGATTTTAAAATATATTTATTGTTTTCTGATGGTAAAGCTGAATTTTAAGCAGCCATTTTTTAACATGCTGGTTTTCTACTAGCAACATTATAAATTATCAATGAAAAATCAATACAGTCATTTTTTTTTTTGCTGAACATAAAGTTCAAAAGTACATAAAGCTTTTAAATGAGATCATTTGTAACATTACAAATGCTATTAAAGTTACTGTCGTTTTGATCCACTTAATATGTCCTTGCTAAATACAAGTTTATAAAAATGTATAAAAAGAAAAAGTAAAACATCTTACTGACCCCAAAAGGAGTGATCCCTAAAATGTAATGTGCAAGCAGTCCTACAGGGGGCAGTATGGTCATCTTGGCATTGTTTGACCCTTCCTCAGTTCAACATGTTCTCTTAACAGTCTCCTCTGTGATCTGATCTTAAGCTCAATTGTTACATCAAAGCATATTTTGTCAGTGGAAAAGATCATTTAGTTTCCTCTCGACATTTGTTTAAGATTCCAGCCTTATCTTGTGTTGAAAATGATGTGTTTTTTGCCCCTCTCAAGCATTAACATCGCCGGTGTAATCAGTCACACAATTCAATGGCGCCACGTTTTCGGAGGACAAACAAAATCAATGGACTCAAAGGGCAAATGAGCACAGAAGGTGATGTTTGGCAAACTGTCATCAGAAACAGTAACAATGGCTCCTGTGTGATCGAAAACGTCAAGACTAATGAGTGTGTGAGAGACGGTGCCAGTCATGTCCCCCGTGATCTTCTGCGGCACATGCAGGCATCTGGTGCAGGACTTTATTGGGGGCCTAAAGAGCAAGAAACTTGGAGGATCTGTGTGTGTTCTCCCAGAGGCCTCCATAAATTATTTAAGAGGCCACAAATGAAAGTTCACTGGACTCCTTTATCCTTGAAAAAGGAGGAAGAACATAGAGCGTGGATTTTTTTTTCAGTCTGTGGAGCAGAAGGTTAGCAACACGAAAGCTAAAAATACACATCCACCAACAGATGTACACACTCACAAACCGTCACTTTACAGTGAAATCCCCACTGAGGCTGATTCTACTTTTTATACATTTTCGGCAATTTAGGGCCTTTCAAATCCCAGATGAATAACTCAGCTGAAACCTTTCAGATATTCTATATTAAGACATACTGGCTCTTCTTAGTTTGGTAATGATGGTGGATAGTGGCCATTTCAATATGTCATTTTAAAAACAGAAATATTTTTGTTACAAAAATCTGCTTCAGCAGATATGTGTTAACCCCCCAGAAGCACATAGGTTTTATGATGGATATATGCGATTTAGGAGCTTCAAAAAATGGCCACTATCCAGCAGCATTACCAAGCTTGGAAGAGCCAGGATTTTTTTTTTTTTTTTTTTTTTTTAAGTCTGACTGTATTCGTCTGAAGGATGAAAGTTATATACACTTGGTCTCATGGAATAAATGTACCTTGGTGCACTTTTTTGGGAGACATGAAACACGAGGCACAAAGAGCAAGTACACATCACTGCAGTTTCCAAAAGAAATGAACACTAGAGGCAGTAAAACTCTCTCTAGAGGCAGACACCTTTTATTCTTTTTCACACAAATTTAGTTTTGACTAATAAAGTAAAATTTTCACACAATTACTTGAAGAATATGTAATGACTTCAAAACAAAATTTGTTCGGTAGCTCACGGAGTACAGATAAATACTTGAAAGGCACAGAGCTTTGACAAACCTGTCTAAAAGGAAACTATGGCACGGTTGCATCGACAAACATGTTTTTATATCAGTTTTGCATTTGTTAACACTCTTAGGTAGGTTTAGTGTTGGATTTTGTGTAGGGCATATTTTCAAAATGATAGAGCATTAAC
The DNA here is from genome assembly GCA_034779775.1 of Enteromius afrohamiltoni. NCBI lineage: Eukaryota > Metazoa > Chordata > Actinopteri > Cypriniformes > Cyprinidae > Enteromius > Enteromius afrohamiltoni. The sequence continues at coordinate 14,917,914 of JAUYWG010000055.1, forward strand.
TTTTAGCAACAGTCCACAGATATTTCTAAACCGTTTTTATCAGTGGAATTCTTGGTAAAAACTACATTACCCATGATTCCCAGAAGACATTAGTGCTCACCTGCTCTCATGAAGCACTGCGATCTGACAATAAGTTCCCTTATGTTCTCAAAATATGAAATATTTATATATAGAGCAAAACAATGAAAATATATTGCTTATATTTACATAATTAACAATTTTAAATCAACAGCTTTATTCATGGATTTTATTTCATTTATTTTTTAATTTTGACTTTTACAATGCTTCATGGGATTAGTTCTTATTTATTTATTTAATTATTATTCTTACTTAGATATTTAAGATTTAAGGCCTTCTTCAGCACGTCCTTTTTCTTTAAGTAATTTAAAAACTCATTAAAGCTGTTAAATACTACTTCTTTTTTTGCCTTAAATGAAAGTTTTTAATGTTGTGATTTACCTTGTTGCAGATAAAGTACAGTAGGCGCAAGCCTTATAATATATATAAATTTCTTTTGGAAAAATGAATGCAAATAATAAAATAAAATACATCCGTAAGCAAGGCCAATAAAAAAAATCTCTCCCACACACTCTCTCTCTTTCTGCTGTATATCTGTATTTGGATATTTTCTAAAGCTTTAGTCTGGTATTTTCTCAGGAAACATAAGTTGCAGATATACAAGAAACACACTCGAGACCAAACAACCATGCAGAAGTTAGAGAGTCCATGTTTACAACCCTGGGGTCCATGAAGGTAAGCAAAGGAGGTCAGGACCTTATTTATATAACTAGCATCATTATCAAGAGACTAGTTGACAAATAAGATATCAATGTGCTTTTTTAATCAGACCAGTTTTTACATTTTTTTTTTAATCTTCAAGACAGCAGACTAGAATTCGTATAATTTCTAATCATTTATACAGAATAAGTTTAGATAACTTTTTGTAATTTTTTCAAGCCTTCACTAGCTATTTTAAAGGCACAGTTTGCTTAAAAATACCTTGTATATTTTACATCTTCCAAACTTCTTGTTTCACAGAAGAAAGAAAATCATTAAATATCATGATGAATTATAATTTTTGTATAACCATCTCTTAAAATGGTCCTCTGGTGTGACAGATAAATTTGTAAACTATGCATAATAAACAGAGAATGCGTCTCCTGTAGAGGAGACAGATGAAGCGAATTCTGTCTAATCTTCTGGCCATTTCTCTCTTGCAGCGCTCCATCACTGAGCTTCTGTGCTTATCTGCCTGTTCTCAGCGCTCTCTCTCAGCAGGGGTCAGGGTTCATTAAGGTGATAAGAAAATTGAAGTCAGACATTCTCTCCCTCCCACTCGATCAGTGTGTGACATTGTGGGCATCTCGTGTGTCTTCTGCACAACAGTGAAACACATCCCTTACAGGAGTCATTAGTGTACGTGTAGTGCAGCTCTGAGACCAGCGTGCATCAGCTCTGTGTCAAGTCACATGAGAAATAAACAGGTGCACAGACTTTTCGTCTGGCTGTTACGATGAAACACTGCCTGAATGAGGAATATTACAAAGGCGTTCAGACATGCTTCTATTTTGCACAATTTTACTAAAAAAATGAATACTGATTTATTGTCTTTTTGCTTTAATGAAAGCAGTTATCAAACTGCATCTGTTTCAGAGGTGCAACCTTGATAAAGAATCATACAAATTTCATAAAAAATTTCCGAAACGTTCCGCTGAAAGTTAATGAATAAACAAAACCTTTATTTTCAATATTGTCTCAGACTTTTGGGTCACACTGTATGTTAAGTATATATTTCATTATAAATCCTGAATATTAATTAACAATGAAATAAAAATTTGCTGAAAAATCACCATTGTTTCTAGATTTGGAGAAAATCAGCATTTACTTCACTTGGTGCTATCAGAATAATAATTTTATTGTATTTTATTCATTTATTTATTGACTTGGACTTGAACGCTGGACTGTTCTAAACAAATACAGTATGCTGGATTTTGATGTGAGAGGACAACAGGGGGAACTTTTCAATGGAAGAAGTGATTTTTGAATATGGAATAGTATTCTAACCAGAAGCAACGGTTAAAAGTAGACTTAGTTGGGGATTTGTTTAATACAAACATGTAACCTTTTCACTTTACAAGACACTCATTGATGGACTGGAGTCATGTGGATTACTTGTAGAAAACTGTGACGCTTTTATCAGCTGTTTCTCTCCTTCTGACAGCACCCATTCACTGCGCACAATGACGAAACAAACTTGTTTTGGATGCCCTGAGGGTGAAAATGTTTTTCAGAAAATGTTGGTTGTACAAACAAACAAATGTTTAGGGGCATATAATTGAGAAACACATCATTGAGAAATTATAGTAACTGCCCTGAGATTATTTCTCAATTGTTGTATACTTCAATTGTGCCAGAAGCTGTATTTTATTTTATTTTTTTTTCACCAGAAATCCCACTTTGGGTTAACCAGCATGTCATAATACAGTACATGTCACTGTCTGCCAGGGCAGTAGCAAATAATCCCATCATTTCAGCCTATTTACATTCACAGATTCAGCATTCACACCAACACAATGATTGCTACCAGAGCTATGGGGAGAACGAGAAAATGATGCCTAAAACTGTAAAAAGAATCCATACGTACAAGTAAAAAAGATGATGAAAAATGCTAAAGAAGAGATTCACTAAGAAAGAAGGAAACTTTCATTTAAATGTATTAAATGTAAACAAGTTGTTGTTTTAGACTGTGTGCTGTATTTCTGGAAATATGCCCAATTATAATGTTCTTACATTATTTGATCAGTTATTACTCCACATATATCAGTTTATACTCCACATAAATCTAAAATAAGCCTGATTTATAGAGAAAAGCAATATTTTGGCACATTTACCTGATCCCAACGTTTAAAAAGTTGCAGCTTTGACACACAGCTTGAGAAAATGGAGCAATTTTAGGGAGTCTGAAGCATATGAAGCCAAAATTGAGGTGAAAATATGGGTATCTGAATGATAATATATGCAGAGAGATAACACAAACTGGAAAGTGATTGGAGGAGAGAAACTCTGGAGAAGATCTGCCACCATGTTTCATGCAGATCTGAAGACATTGTCTTCAGAGTGCCACAAATCACAGATGGATGCGACTCTTATCCAAACGGGCCCTGGGCGAGGAACCCTGCTATAGAAAACCTCAGAGCGGAACATCCCTTCTGAAAAACTCTGATTTATTTTTCCTCTGTTTTCCATTTTAGAATGGCTGTATAGAGTTCCATTATGTTCCAGCCCCTCTAAAGGAGTGAATTATTAATGTTATTGCCGGGAGAAAGAGTCGCCGGGGGGCCGTGTGCAGGTTTAGATGGGAGATTAACTGTGGGACAAACATATAATACACTTTGACACACACACACACACACACTGAGATGCCTAAGACCTGCTGTAAAGCAACCTTTAATCAGTGCATATTACTTTAAATGCTTCTATGTGTCTCAAGCGGCTGCACTAGTGGCCCTACACGTGCTGTAAATCTAGCCTGATATGGATCAACTCTTAATGCAGTTCCAGGCTTTACCACAGTAAACAGATACGGGGTCATGCCAGACATTGTGGAAGAGAAGCCAATTTCCTGTCAAACTGTACAGCAAAGTAGGGCGTTCATCCTCAGCATTAACAGTTAAAGTACCAACATGTGAAAACTAGAACATTTCCAAAAATGAAGGTCAAGGGCACACAGCTAAAAAAATATTTGTAATCAATATCCTTGTTTGCTTTTACAGTAAACAATATCTAAACATATACCACACAAGCATACAGTTATAAATCCTGCATAACAATTTATAATTGTGAATATATATATATATATATATATATATAAGTTTAATGTAAATATAAAGAATAAAGTCTTGACTTTTCATGCATAAATTTGTAAATCTGAATTGACAGCTATAAACCCTGAATATAATGTTATAATTGTAAATATATACTGTAACTGTAAATCCGAATATATTGTATAATCATACTTGTATGTACTTAAACACATATACATGCATACTTGCATATATACAATGAACTATTACATTTAAGTAGTGTACACATATAAAATAAGTATGTGAAACATTCGAATATACAGGCAAATTTGTCTTAAAGATAAGGTGCATAAACAAACAAAATGATTCTGTGATTCTGTAAGCAGCCTGTGAACTGGACAGCAACACCTGAATCCAAATGAGTTTAAAATGCTTTACATTTCCAGAGAGTATGCACAAGGTCTGTGCCGGTCATGCACAGAACGGACAGTGTTTTAAATTCATGAATTAAGCGACTTTGTACAATAATAAACTCTGTAGAGTTCTGAATTCCATATGTATATATGTATTTTTTTTGCTGTTGGGCATAATCTTGCCCATGGAACACTTGCAATATTTATTTGCACTTTATTAGAAACCATGAAATATGCAGCATGCAGCAAACTTTAAAACTCTGCATTTAAGCAAATCACCTGGAATTTCAAGCGCTGTGACAAGAGGGGCCAGGCATTTATGTGAGTGTTGTAAGGGGTGGAATAAAAGGATACTTACAGAGGATGGAGAGCAGAACCAGGCCGAGCAGTAGCAAGAGGTTTGTTTGGATGGACCCGGCACGGCTGCAGTCCATTCTGTTCTTCTTACAGGTGCACACTTGAACTTTCAGTTCTGTGTTGTTAGATATTGGAGGCACGCCAGAGTCAGTCAGAACCAGCGGCAGGTTGTAGTTAGCCTTTTTCAGACTGTGCAGCAACATGATCTGGGAGTGAGTGTCTGAAACAAAAAAGCTTAATGTAACATTCTGGTTGCTTTAAACCACAGAGAGTATCTTTAACCCTACAAAATACAATAAACCTCAAATCACCTCCCCCCTCTTATTATCGCTTTCACATCATCTGCCACTGATTCTCTTCTCAAACAGCTGACAGAAGTCTGGATATTCACATGCCTTTCTATATTTGAGTGTGTGCTCTCAGGAAAGGTGGGTAATTGAGAGTCTGCTAAGATAAACCCCAAATATACTCAGCTATTCGGTCAGCGTGATATCTAATGATACACACACTGTCTGGGACAATAGACCGATCCTCTCACTCTCAGCAGCATGTGATCCATCTGACCCCGGTGAAAACACTACAATTTTCATGTCTATGCTGGATAGTGGCTGGTAAAGCTGGCAGATAAAAAATAAAGATAATAAAATAAAAATAATAAAAATAAAGGCCAATAAACTTTTAACATATTGAATATTTTCATTGCAGAAAAGGTTCTTAATCCTTTTTTTAAGTTATTAAGATATTTTTCACACTAAGAAACAAAAAAAAGAAAAGAAAAGAAAAGAAAAGAAAAAACAAGGCTCTTTTAAGTGACCACTGAAACAGGGTTGCCAGGTCTATCAAAACAAGTCCAATTAAAAGTAGCCCACACTTTCCATCACGTGCACGTAACGTGTAGGTAACTTTCATCTCTTTATGCTTAGGATATTATTTTTGTTGAAATTAAACGTTGGTTAATTTCGACCAATGTGCACCGTTGTGCACAACATTTGTATATTTTAACCACTTCTGAGGATAGTGTCATTGGCATGGTTATTTTGGGGGTCGCAGGCTGAAAACTTTGGGAACCCCTGTTTTAAGTGTCCACTGAAACAGGGTTGCCAGGTCTATCAAAACAAGTCCAATCAAAAGTAGCCCAAAATTATCTCAATCACATTTCTGTCTCCTCCATAACCTACTGTATGTTAAAAAAAGAGTGTAAAAGTACCAAATTCTGCAGGTAAACCACCAACTTGGCAACACTGCACTGATGCTTTGGGAAACCAAAATTGTTCTTTTGTGGAATCACGGCGAAATCCCTCATTTTAAGACATTTTTTAAGAGTTTACCACAGTAATGCTGTCTTTAGGGATGTCTATATTCAGTCCTTTTCATGACTGAATGTAATGATCAGTCAATTTTGCCCAAATTACTATTCAGTTTTACTGTAACACTCCATTATTGTTTTTTTTTTAAGAATTTACAGATAGATCAGTCAAATGCATACAATGTTTGCAGTTTAAGTAATTCATACACAGAGAATTCTAATAATGCACAGTAATAATTGTAATAATGTACAGTATATGCAGTCTTTACATGACCTAATCACATTTTTGCTAAATGCCCTTGCGCTGAAATTGATCAACAATAAATAAATTAAGCTTAATTCTATTAAGGTAAACTTTTTCTTTAGTGAAAGCACTTTTTGTATTTCCTAAAACCAGCCCTAGAAATAGCCGGCATGTGTTCATGGTCAGAGCCTGTTTCTGTCCCATCTGAGAATGAACTTACCATTGATCCTCGAGATTTTCCATGTTTTCTCTAGTCCTGGCTGTTTGCCAAGTTCGATCTTGAAAGGATCTGTATTAGGATGAATGTCCTTGTCTCGTCCCCCGATCACCACCACATTCATGTCTTTAGCGTCCTCACACACGCGGGCCACAGAAGGGAAGACGTAGGGAGCGTTGTCGTTCTCATCCTCCAGAGTAATTATCAGCGTACCCGTGCCCGAGGCGGGTGGACTTCCTAGTGAAACAAAACAAAAGACATTTTTGATTTTAGTCATTTTAAGTGCTATTTTTATTTTTATTACTGTTTATAGCATGCATACTGCAACTTATTTAGCTTTAAATTTTCATAAATTTTAAACGTTTAAAAAAAAAGGTTTTATTCAAACTTTAATATCACATTTACTTTTCTATTGTATACTGTAAAAAAAGAAAACAAGCTTCCATAAAGATCAGAAGAGAGTATTATGAAAGTAAATTGGTCAAATTAGATTTTTTACAATCGCATGCAAGTCCTCTGGCAGACTAAAGCTTTCTGGCTCTATAGTCCAAATCAATAGCTCTCCTTTAAATGCACAGGAGGATTTGTGCTTAACACAGACTGACTATTACTGCAAAGCAAAGTGGGTTACAGACATCTTATAACCAGAGCCACGAGCCAAAAAAAATAAAGGTCAGGACTGGATGCATGACAAACACAGACAACAGCAATCAATGTCTAAAACATCAGCAAAACAAAACATTTAGTTTCTGACTTAGAGTAACAACAATTATCTCGCCTCGCTTTGTATCAGATTGCACTTTATTGAATACTGCACATAGAAAAAAAATAGATTATTAAAGGCTTTTGAAATATTCTGTTTCTGGGAGATTAGCAGTTATTGCAAGACTGCATAATTATAAACAGCCCTGGAGGTCACTCGCAATTAACATCCGATGACAGGATCAGTAATTACAGAATGATTTTGTCCTCGAACGCTCAGGCCTCAAAGGGAAGAAGAAAAGGTACGGTGTCAAAACATTGGAGCAAGTAATGTCTCTGTAGAAAAAGAAATAAGGTTTGTTCCAATTGCGCCTCTGCAGAAGAGCGTTTAGAGGTAGAACAATGACGTCCTTGCCATGTTTTATTGATTTTCTGTTCAAAAAGATTGTCAAGTATCTAACAAGCCGTTTCACAATATGAAAAAGAACATGTGTCCGCGGACAAAAGTGAACTGTCTTGCCTAACACCAAAAAAAAAAAAAAAAGCAGCACACTTCTCAGTATGCTTCACAGAAGTAAACATGTCCCGGCGTGAGCGATAACAGCTATACGATTTATAAATCATGAACTCTTAAAAAATGTAGATGTGGCTTGTGTGCGCATTAGTAAATGCGTCCATTGCTTCGCTTTCAACACCAATGAGCAAACCCGTGACTGAAAACCGCCAAAGGTCAAGCCAAGTATAGTGTAAACACGGCTGTTTTGGTATATGACTGAATATAGATTAGGTTTCTGCTCATAACAACAGCTATTGACCACCTTCTGACCCCAAAAACAAGATCAGATAAAAATCCCAGAAGCATGCAGGGGCGACTCTAGAATATTCAAGTGGGATTTATGGGGGCTCGGACACCTAGTAGAGCATGAGCTGATGTGATTCGGAGTAATATTTCAGTTCTTAAAGGAACAGTTCACTCAAAATTTACTGAAGATGTATTCACCCTTCAAGCCATCCAAGATGTATTTGAGCTTGTTTCTTCGTCAGAACAGATTTGAAGAACTAGTTCTGTGCATATTTCTCTCCTGATGCAGACAAGATTACATTTTTTACTAGGGAAAGCAATATTATGAATAGAGGACTGGCATTTTAGACGATAGCATTTGTTGTTGCTATTAAAAAAAATGGATTTGCTTCTCCCCCACACACAGCTTTTCACTTCACAGTGTGTTAATTGATGGACTGGAGTTGTGCGGATCACTTGTTGTTGATTATCATCATTTCTGACGGCACCCATTCACTGCAGAGTATCGATAGGTGAGCAAGTGATGTAATGTAATTTCTCCAAATCTGTTCCAATGAAGAAACTAATAAATCTACATCTAAGATGGCCTGAGGGTAATCAGATTTTCAGCACTTGTCAATTTTTGAGAGAGCAGTTCTTTTAAGTTCAAAAGGAGAAGAGCGAGTTAAAATCCTTTTTGTTAAACACTTTATAAACAAACATGAAAACGCCCCCCATTGTCAGTAGATCAGTATCTGTGAAGTATTTGGTAGCATGTTATTGTGTTTTTCCCCTGGAACGGGGAGCGTTCGGTTGAGAGATCACGTCTGTGGCGAATATAGGCACTAAAAAGGCCTTTGGACGTATTCATATTTAATGTACCACACTGCTACATACTTTATACAAGGCAAATGCAATAAAATTTATATTAGGACATTATGCAAAAAAACACGATAGTTTATGTTAATATATTGTGTCTCTCACTGATGAGAGTGACTGATATCACAGTGCATCTAAATCTAAACAGAAGATGAAAAGCAAACACTTCCAACCTTTCCGAAATGAGTAATATGCCAGGAGCAATATGAAACTTCATTAAGATTAGTTTTGGTTTGGTGAAGACAAACATTCCACATATTGCCATTGACCTCCAAATATCTTTTGAAATGCATATTTTTTTCCCTCCTCAAAGACTATGAAAATAGTTTAGCCTTGCACAAGGGAATTATTGTGCATATTGAGACTGTAAGTCTTCCTCTCCATGCCCGTTGGTTATGTGCAATAGTAGCGTGGTGCCCACAGGAAGGGTGCGTAAGTGGAGCGTGGCTGGCACTTGCTGCACGTGCCGTATCTCTCTTGACTTTGATGTGCCTCATCAATGCTGTCAACATAAATTGACTTAAACAGCTGTCATTCAGGAGAATTGGGTGTCTAGGTGGTCCAGTATGTTACAATGCTAAAGACCACCTGACCTACCGAAGTATTAAACTTCATGTAGTACAAACATACGTCCACTTCTTCGGTTTCTGGAAAGGAAAAAATGCAAATCTCATCAGCCAGGCTTTATGAAGCTCTTCTTTCTGTGCTGTGTGACTTAAAGAAGACATATATATAGTATGAGGGAACTCAAATCCTCCCCATCTACACATAGCTGCTGTATTTGGTTAGAAAGCATTAAAGTTGTTTGTCTCCACTAACAGAAAACACATTCCCTCGCTCGATCGCTCTATAGTCTTTACCATCTTCATCAGCATCATCATCATAATTATCTTCGGCAGTGCTAAGAGCTCCCTCATCCTCTAACTCACATTGAAGGCCTATTACACACGTTAAGATGCAGCATAAAGTGTTCTAGAAATGAGCAGCAGTGCTTCATGTTGCAGTTTATCACTTAATAACTTTCATCTTAGAAACCGACGACCCCTGTAACATCAGTATTGATTAAGGTAAACGTGAGCAGAAATATACAGCAGACTTCATGAATAGCTGAGCACACACCGCTTTGTTTAACAAGTAGTATTGACATAAAAGATATTCATGAGACACGGATAAGAAAGGGTTGTTTGCATAAATATGTCTATTACATATGCAGTGTGTAATGGAACTGGATGTTTCAGATGCTGTCTTCTTTCGCTTCCATAATGAGAGTGATTTATTTTCTCCTTTGTTACGGTGCACTGATATATATATATATATATATATATCTTGCCTGACTTTGCTGAGATCCAATTCCCTCCTCTCTAAACTTCTTTCTAATGCATCACTAAACATTAGCGATATGGAAAGGATAGACAGTTTTTCAGCCTCACAGCTGTTCGTGAGCAGATTTGCAATCAAATGCAAAACTGTCTTTTGTCTTTTACCTCCGCATTAAAAAAATGGATGTTTATTTTTATGGCTGTGAACACTGTTCATATTTTATGGCCAGATAAAACAAAGCTTGCACACTGTAAATGCATATACTGCAAATGTCTAAAGGGATTTATTTTTCTTTAAAAAAATAGCCATATTTAAACTTTTTTTTTCTTTGTAGAAAATTTTAGGAAAAGTTTATGATTCAACATTTTTTGCCAGTATAAAATTATAAAAAATAAAAAAAAAAACACATTTGTAGTGTTATTTCTACCAAAGCAAATATAAATGTCCTACATTTTAGGTGTTATTTCTATCAAAACAAACAATTTTCCTCCCTAAATATGTACTATATTTTAAATGAATGTACTTGGTAACCCAGAAGAAAACATAAGATGCAGCCTGAGATGCAATATGAGACGTGATGAGTGAAGCGAATGAAAAATGTCAGCAGATTATTTTTACAGTGTGCCATTTACAATCTAATTATGCAAAAGGTGTGACAATATAATTACATTTAGCCTTAGCAAATCAATAAAGTCAGAAGTTTTAAAAAGTTAGTTCTAAAAGTTTGATAACAACTTGAAGTAGGGTGGAAATTATACTATAGCGAATGCGTTTATAATAATATCAGAATTCTACAATGATGCCAGTTTAAAACGTTGGACATTGTTAGCAGACAAATAAATAAAAATCTGTGAAAAACAGTGAGCAGACAAGGAAAAGCTTGAGTGACGTGTCAAGAAATGATGCTGTTGGTTGCATTAATGATTTTGTGACAGCACAAGGCTCTATCTCATCCCCTCAGACCCCAAAGGCAGACCCTCGGTTCAGTGAGTTTCTTTATTTTGGCACTGACCCACTGGCCCATAGCGTCTGTTCCACCTGATGCTGCCCTGGAGGACCAACTGACTACAGCAGCTTGGACTAATACCAAGTGTTTTTCTGTCTGCATCGCTCACTATCTTCACGGTCTCTCTAGAATCAACTCCTATATAAAATTAATTAAAAAAAAATAACAAAAAGCAGTCAAAAAAAAAATACTATTGCTAATAAAACAGTGTTTTCTCTTTCTGTGTTTCACTGTTGCTCTAAGTAGCTCAAGCTAATTTAGCTTACACTTAGCATTGTGTACTACAAACATTGTTGACTCTGATAAATTGCTTCTGCTGTTGCTTTAGATAAAAGCATCTGCTAAATGCCTAAATGCAAATGCAATAAAGTTCTATTACGCACAGAAATCAGAAAACAAAACGTTGCACTTTTAAATGTGTAAACAGATTCTAGTTCTTTAGAAAAGTAAAACAAATCACTCTTTTGCATTTATGCATTTAATTAGACTTTTTATGTAAAGCGTGCCAGCATACTAAAAAACTGTATATATTTGATAATTTCCTGCATTCCCTGGACGCTCGTGACATTTGGCTGTGCTACTGCCACGCTCTACAGACATTCCTACCCAACTGCAGTAACCATCTGTATCAGGTGGCGGCTCACTTGAGCTCGGCTTTCTCCCACTGGAAGTCATTGCATTTCAGTTAAACTCTGCTCAACTCTGTCGCATCGCCTAAAGGCACTTTCGCACACAGCGTCTCAAATCACCAGCTCTCACTGAAAATGAATGATTGCCAGGACTTTCTGGCTACTCCATCTTTGCTGAAGCTTAAGGCTAGCGGATCAAGACAAAGAAAGAATCCGTGGACTGATTCGCTTTGTGACAATGATTATTAGAACTAAACTGGCTAAACAGCTAACAATTCTTAGAAAACTCTTATAAAAAGAAACAATAAAGACAGAGTTGAGCTCAAGGATGTGAATGGGATGCAATCAGGAGTCAGAATGAAGGCGCAGTGGGGGTGCGGAGTGTATGGATGCTCACTGCAGTGGTCACGCCGTGAGACAGACTCTGAGAGTACACACAGGACTCGAGCAGATGGCTCTTTTCTTACTCTTCTCTGGCGTGCTGAGATTTCAGAGCTTCAGCATAAAGACCTATAGGAATAAAAGCACTTTTACAAGCGTACTGTTAACAGTACATTAACTTTTGAGTTTTTTTAGATGCATACTAAGCTTGTTCAATTCATCAATGCTATTAAATGTTCTATTTTTAGACGTGGAGAGGCCTCAAAAAGTTTTTAAACTTTGGAAGTCACATTAAGAACGTCATTGCATTGGATACAAAATGAATGATAAATGATGCTACAGCGTTTCTCAAAAATAACTTTACTAACTGGTCCCAAGGTGCTTTTTAGTGGAACATCACATTAACTATGGACTATTGTAATAACGTTTGCCAACCACAAAATGTCACAGTAGATTTATTTATACATATACTATAGTTCAAAAGCAAAGGTTTTTGCGAAAAAGGCTTTCTGTTTACCAAGGCTGCATTTATTCAATCAAAACAATAGTAAAACAGTAAATCATTCTGTAAAATATTATTGCAAATTTATATATAATTTAATATTTTAATATGCTTTAGAATGCAATTATTCTTTTGATGTCAATGTTGAATTTTCTTCAACCATTATTCCAGTCTTCAGTCTCAAACTAACCTTCAGAAATTACTATAAAATGCTGACATGGTCAATATTAGTCAATGCTGGAAAACAGTATGTCATTATTTTTGTATTCTTGATATTATAATCTTTGGTAATATATTACGCATCTTTATTATCACTTAAAAAAAATAATAACAATTTTGAAAAGTATGTCTATGTAAGTCACAGTATGCTTGTGCCACATTTTTATGATTTATTTAAGAAAAAATGATGTCAGAACAATACAATCAACAAGCTCAGTGTATAATTTTACAGAGTAATAACCTATTGAAAAACAATTACCATGACATGCACTTAATCTTCAAAAGAGGAATTTCACATGCTTCCAGCAACCTCTGATTCCTCAATCAGCCCTACGGGGACTGTAGAGAAACAATCCAACACACTACCACATATAGCCGTAGACACTCCGTCAACTTAACAAGGGAGAAAATTGATCTGCAATTAAAGTCAGGTCCTCTTGCTTCACGGGAAGCTCAGCTGGAACCTGACAATGAAGAGCCGATTAAACCTGCATGTCCCTCTAGAACAAAAGCATCTGATTAGCCTCATGGGTTCCTTTTAATGAGAAACTTGAAGTGAAGGAACTCTCTAACTCTGCTTTGACAATGCCTACACCATCCTTTCATCAGTATATAGTATTGAATCAGGGCCTGACATCATCTTTAAGTCAAAGTCCTCTTTTGTATCAAGAGAGTATACGTGATTAAGTTCTATTTCCCTCTTGAATGCCACACAAGTGGACGTGACAGGAGTTGCGTTATTAGAGATACGAATGTTCTTCCAGCGGCACTTCAGACTTCAAAGTCCAGAGACAAAAAAAGACTCTCTAGTGTCTGCAGAAACCAATCAGTGTCAATTTAGGCCAGCAGAAAGGGATGATAATTTGAGAGTGTGTGCGGTGTGTTTTCCTGTGTCTCATTAGCCTGGTAAAGCAACCAAGCAAAAGACTTTCTTCTCTACGAGCCCTAAACAATATAAAATAGGCAACACCTACATGTTTTTCTCCATGGTAGAAGAACCTCTTCAGTCTGAAAGAGCATGTCTTATCACAAAAAAGTTCACTGAAGTCGATCCTCCTTTTATCTTATAACCCCTGAGAGCCAGAGGAGGTGGGCTTGTTTTGACTTTTAAGACAGAACAGTGAGAAGCAGTGGAGAAACCAAAGATGAGGATGGTAAGAACCATGATGTCTTTGGCTTTCTGGGTAAATCTCATTACGAAAGCATTATCCTGGCTGGGGGAATGGATATAGCTCTTGTGGCCCCTCGTGCCACTTTAAAAATCCTTATTCTACTTCAAAGTACAGTGGCAGAGAGGATCTGCAGGGAATGAAACACCTCTCCACTGACACCTGTCCCTCACTTGAAGCTCTCCTCCAGAAGAAAAGGGCTTAAATTGGAGAGCACCAATTATGGACAAGACAGTGCCACAGGCAAACATTTGGAGACTTCCCTCAACTGTTACTCTAAGATTGATAAAGGAAAAAAAATATCTAAAAATGAAAATCGGAACTCTTCAAAGAAACACAAACATTTGTGAATCCGAATGGCACTGCAGTCACAAGATTCTCACCACATTCAAAAAACATTCCTTTCATAAATCAGAATGAATTATGCATGTGCCCAATCAGAATATTCTTGAGTAGTACCTACACCACACCAGCTGACAAAATGATTAATAGCCTTGACCTGTGTGACCTCATAATAATAATAATTTTATCCATATGTGACATTTTGATCTCAAAATAAATTCCAGAAGCATAAATCGTAATGCATGAAATTCCAGCCTACATCCTCGGTAGCGAGGAAATACTGTATATTGTTTGCATGTGACTGTCCGGTGTCATGCTATAAATGAAGCCCTGTATGTTTTTGAAAATTTGTATATTTGTGTATTTGGAATCTTCAGCACAGCTGCATCTGCAGACAACCTGATCTCCCTCCTGAATGTGTGAAAAAGAAGGATGAGCAATAATGGAAAGAATAAATTTTAACTTATCTTATAACCTATCCTAACTTAACTAATAATTTTAATATAACACAATATGTATGTGAGTACCGGCTAATTTAATAGGATGACTGTATAAGTCGTTTCTCAGCAATATGAAAAAGGTCCCGGTCACCTCTCCAATCATTTCGGGGGTGGAAAAAAAAAGACTGCAATTTTTAAATGAGAGGGACAACCTAACTTTATTGTTTAATTGAACAGACTGCCTATGCGTCTAAAGGTATTTATTTAGGATTAAACGATTTAGATTGTTTAACAGCTTTTCTTATTTTTTGTACACCTTGTCATATAAACAAGATCATAGAAACAACACGCATACATAATCCATTTTGAACTAAAGACTAATCTCTATTTTTAAAAATATGGAAATAAAATATATAATTATATTCGACTGCACAATGCTATCATGTTACTAAAGCAAGTCATCCATCATACATTTTAAAAAGGAATTCAACATTTAAGTTCACTGATATTATAAAACGCATAATTCTCTTTTTTTAAAGAAGGTGGTATCAAAATTAAATGTTATATTTATATATATATATATATATATATATATATATGAAATGTACATAAGTTGGGAAATTAAGTCACAAGAGTGATGTGATGCTAGCATAGCATTTGATGCTATGGACTGGCCCGCCTGTTCCCCAGACTTGTATACAATTGAGTTAATCTGGGACATCATGCTCCATCCACCAACGTCACGTTGCACCACAGACTGCCCGGGAGTTGCTGGATGTTTTAGTCTAGGTCTGGGAGGAGATCCCTCCACCCGCCACCTCATCAGAAGCATGCCCAGGCGTTGTAGGGAAAATTCATTCATTCAGATATAGGACGTGTTATTTTAATGTTCCCTTTATTTTTTTGAGCATTGTATTTTTTTAAGATATTGTTTATTTCTTTTCTTTTTCTCTGGGTTACCCAAATGATTTCCAGAGAACAAATTATTCAATTAAAAACTAACAAATACATTTTCGGATGCATTACTGATATTTTATTTTTAAGAATTAGTTGATCTTAAAATATTTGTAGAAATTGGAGAATATGTTATACTTTTGAACTTCTTAGAGATAGTTCACCCAAATATAAAAATTCTGTCATTATTTAATCAAGTTGTTACAAACCTGTATGAGTTACTATGATATGATATGTTCTATGATATTTTGGAAAATGTGGGTAACCAAATACTTCCTGGCCTCCATTGGCTTCTAAAGTATGTATTAAAAAATACTATGGAATCCAATGGAGACCAAAAATAGTTTTTTAACTATGTTTGATCTATTGGGTGAACTTTCTTAACTTCAGATTTTCTTTAATCAGGCCCTTAATGAATGATTGTCCAATTCTAATACACTGGCTGCAATAATTCTTCATTAAATTAGCAAGGACCAAATCTGCGTACAAATCTAGGGCAGGTGTGGAGGCCGAATACTAGAAAACATCATGTTATCCAAACAAGTACCCCGAAGCTAGATTGGTAGCACTGGAGCGATGAATGCATCCTCCCTCTACAATGTGGATGTTCAAAGGTCTCAGAGGCATACGCTAATGCTCCGAGCAAACTTCTCATGCATACATAAAGAGCTTTTTATATTGTGCAGCAACATTCCTGATAATACATTGCACCTAAATGACAAGTGCACATCAGCAGTTGAGTATTTAAACGAAATGCAAAGATGTGGGCAACTGTGACATAACATGAAAGCACAGCATGTGACAACCGCATGCTGTTCTGTAGAAGAGTGGTGTTGAGTATCTGACGGTACTTATGTTTCCAGGTGACATTTAATGATGATATTGTATATCTAGGGGCAGGAAGATGTGCCCTACATAGAACACTTCTTCAATAAGACACATTCTTCATGTGAAGGAGGGAGAAATTTCACTGAATAAGCAGCAAGTTGAGAAGGAAATATAATTTTAGCCTTATGCCAGAATGTAAATCTCGTATGTTCTGTTCATAAGTTTACAAACCCTAGAACCTGTAAAATATTTGGAAAGATAAGAATGATAAAATTATCAATATCTATCTATCTATCTATCTATCTATCTATCTATCTATCTATCTATCTATCTATTCTGAAATTCATTCATTTCAGAAGGTCAAATTACATTATATCTAAATATCATAAATATCTATAATAATATCTAAATACTAATAATTGAACACCATATTAGCATTTTAAAATGACTTCTGAAAGATCATGTGACACTAAAGACTAGAGTAATGGCTGCTGGAATTTTTTAAAATTGCGAACAAACAAACAAAAAGATTACTGTTCTTTTTATCTAATAAATACAGCCTTAGTGAGCATCTTTCAAAAAACATTTTACTTCAAAAATATATATTTGTCTAAACATTTTAGAAGATTCTATAAGGACATAGAAAACAGGACACAAAGATGGTGGGTGGATTACACACATACATACATACACACCCCCTGAAGAGTGATGGAATGGGTGAACATCTGCTGGCGCAGTGGGGAATGAAGAAACAAGACAAATTTCCCTGTGTCTCGCACCGAAACAACTGATTAGGCCCTCTAAACGACGGACCCTCTGCCAATGTTGAAATAGCGCAGCCCCTCCATCTCCACGCTTCTGAGCCCAGCTCCAGCAGGTGTTGTAAGGACTTGAATCATTAACCTCAGGCTGACAGACAAGACTGAGCCCACCAGGCTCAGAAAAGTGTTGCACTTCAGCAGCTCCCCACCATTCCAGTGAGTCTGCAACTTCACACACTGGAAGCTGCGAAATGGACCCATTTATTTCAACTGCAGGTTAGAGGTTGGTAGGACTGATTATTCCATACTGCTACCACAGAATTTTAGTCTATGTTCTGGACCTAAAAGGATTTTCTCCCACACACTCTAAGCACCATCCCTGCAATACCAAATTTTTAGAGCTATTTTTCTCAATAATGTCAAAATAATACTAAAAAGCTGTATATAGGCATTTTGTGTGTGTGTGTGTATGTATTACATAAGTTCACTTGCAAAAACGCATAACTTTTTCTTTTTTCGCATAAGATTTTTATTTTTTTTTTTATTGCACATTCGAAGTAATATTAATTATATAAAAATGTTTAGGGTTCGGTTTACGCTATACGTGGAGAGTAACCAACACAGTCTCATGACCAATTTGTACGTATTTGTACTAGGTGGCTAATTTGTGTCAAAGTTTTGTAAGTTTTGTCTAAACACCAGTGACAGGTAAGTTTAGGGGCAGGGTTTATCTTTTTTTTTGACAATTAACTCTTCATATATTCATATATTGCTATACATTGTTGTACCTTACAGAAGATAAAGATATTAATCCAGGGTTTGAATGACATGGGGAGTGAAAATTATTTTAGTAATTTGAGTGATCTATTCTTTAATGCAGTCATATGTGTAAACACACAAGGGCAGAAAACAGTTTACAAGCACACAAACTATCAACTCTCCACCCAGTCTTATCTACACTCTCCTCTATCTGTTCAGCATCTTCTCATTTTCCCTCTCCCTTCTATCATTCTTGTTCAATCAGCGCTCTTGCCTTCTCTGTGGTCAGCGGTCAGACAGAGAGAGAGAGAGGCAACACTCATCTAAGCCCTTGAAATAAAGACATGGGACTCCAGTCTAGATCGATAGCCTGTTAGTGACCACTGTGACTTTCATGTCATGCAATCATCGGACAGATTGTCAAGGAATAGGGAGTTTGTGATAGACTAGATCTGCCTGGGATACCAGGGAAACACGACCGGTGTGAAATTCAGCACTGTACACACATCCGTACTGCTACACGAACTGAGGAAATGATAATGTTTGAAGTGCTGATACAAAGCCTCAACACATAATATATATCAAAGGCAAATATTAGACTGAGATTTGTTTAAACGACATGAGAGTCTTAAAGACAAGCTTTTCTAATTACTTAAATCAAAAAAGGGATAGGTAGTCTAAAAATTATTATTATTTTTTCACTCTCACATTGTTCTGAACATGTATGACTTATATTAATGTGAAAGAAAGAAAAACAACTATTATTGAGCTGAACTCTAAAGAACTTAGACTGGTTTTATGAACCGGATTAACTTGTAGTCGAGAACAGCTCTAGACATATTTTCATGGCCTCAGCTACACTGATTTAGGGATTCACTAAAAAAACAAACATAAAAACTATTTAAAAGAACAATTTGATTAAAAATCAGAGATGTGTACTTCCATATTGAACTATTGTATACACCAAGAAAAGAATGGATGATTTTTTTAGTTAATAAAAATTTCAAAGCCATTAAATGAATACTTTGATAAACAGAAAAGAACAAACTTAATGTAAAACGTTTGTTTTTGTAAATGTCCTTAATTTTACCTTAATCAAATTAATGCATTCTTGTGGAATAAAAACATTAATTTCTTTAAAAAAGTAGTTTTTTTAATTAATGCTATTGAAATATTTGGTTGATTTATGTTGTAATTATGACTGACTACATACTGTACATAAGTACATACATACAGTATATTATATATATATATATATGTATATAAACAATTTTCATTCATAACAGAGCTTAAAAATAAGGCAAGTGAACCTGTAAACATAGAAAGATAATGCAGGAAGTGACCTCAAAGCAAACATTATTTTTGGACATTTGACATTTACTGAAATAAGCCTCTGGTCTGCATCTGAAATGTCTTTATCTCAATGCAAATAACAACTCTAAAATATGACACATAGCTGCAGTCATCGTAACCTTTTCAAAACCTCAGCAAATGATGATTAATAACCTATTACAAGTATGAAATCAAACCCTTATCGATCTTAAGTTAAACTTGGATTTGCATATATACTCAGATTGATGTCTGAGCTGTGCCAGTCTTATATGTTATTTGCACTTTGCTTCACCTGTCTTGATATCCTCTCCATTGCAAACGAAGCCACTTGCATTTCTCTGGCCTCGCAATCTAGCTTTCCTCACGATCACAGAAAGCAATTTAGCCTAAAATCAACATCTCTCACACTCCCCAATTCCCTCATGCGAGACAGAAGAAAGAGAGAGAGAGAGAGAGAGAGAGAGAGAGAGAGAGAGAGAGAAAGACTGTGAACTGGGGAAGGTGGTGATGACAGGAGGACCTGCTCAGAGTTAATAGAGCTGGATATACATATGCTGAAACAATCACAACTCATCCAAGCCTTGTTGACTTAATAACATGTGAAGAAATATAAGAAATAAAGAGGAAAGAAACAGAAAAAACTGAGGCTATCTGTATATACTACATTATGCAATATGTAAAGGGAAGGTGTCAAAGTTTTACTGTCTCTAGTGTTCATTTCGTTTGGAAACTGCACTAATATGTACTAATTGGCACTTATTGGCACTAAAAAGTGTGCCTAAGTATATTTATGCCATGGGACCAGGTACTTTTATTCAACAAGGATGCATTCATTTAGTCAAAGGCATTTATTTGAAACATAAATATTTGATAAAATTATAAATATGTATTTACAAACTCAAAATTTTTAAAAATGTAAAGATTTTTTTTCCCCTTTTTTAATGAAACGGTCAAACTCCATCTAAACCGATACATTACCAATATTTAAAATTATTGCAATCCTACTTTCCTATTGCATTTCACACAGAAATATGTCATATGAAAGATGTTCAAATATGCTGGAAATGCTGTTTCATGTTGACTTTTGGCAGTTCAGTCAGAAAACGATTCAAGAAAGAGATGTTTAAAAGACTAAATAAATAAATAAAAGTTGCAGCAAACTATTCTCACTCAAAATGGTAGTTCAAACACACTATACAAAGATATACTGTGCAGTGTGCTGCACAATTTGTCAAATGTGGGTCATCCCACACAGTATGGGCACTGTAAAAATAATAAGAGTATAGCATGGTTGTATGCTACTCCAAACAGAGTCTGAGTGAAGTGCATTCAGCCTTTACCGACTCGCCTTTAAAAGCATGTATGAATATGCATTTGCACAGTATGAAATCACATATTGAAAAGCTGCAAATATGGGCACTTCTAAACTGTGTTTTGATTGGCTTGTTTCATTTAATTAATCTGTCACCTCTCAAATGCCACATCCAAACTGCTTCTACAGACAAACAAACACACCAAAAAAGAGTGAGAGAAAAGAAAGAAAACGAGAACATTTCTTCTTCTAATACCTCTGAGTGTCCCTTTCAGATGATGTGACATTGAGAAGTGACTCATTGAAAGGTTAATTAAATGTTGTTTATGCCAAGTGAACGAATCACTATACTACCCAGAGAGCGCTAATGCAAAGACGGTGTTCTCTGACCCGTAGAAGCATGTAATTTCCTGTGGCGACAGAATAATCCACGGCCACGCCACCTCAGCCTTTTTAAGTACGGCTGATGACTTGCATAAAGAACCCTAGAAAAAAGACTCACCATAATATTGGCGTAGTTCAGATGGCAATTGAGGACACACACGAATAATTGCTTTGTATTTGCAATGTCTATGCCATTTATAAAATATTTAGTGCCAATTATTAAGCACAGGAAGCAACCGCTCTATTAGCGGGCCTTATTTTAGGCACATCATTTTTTCCACAGCGAAATGTGTCAGTAATACAAGTCCTGGCCACTTGATCTGATGTCTCAGAAATATGCAGAGACCTTGCTTTTGACAACTATGCATTTCACAGTACAAAGCATTGTTGAAGAGAAAACCTGAATAGACTGAGGAGATTGTGTTTCTTCCCAAAAACAAAAGAAAAAGCAAGAGTAGATATATTAAATGAAACCCAATTGTGAAATATATGACTATATAAATCAACAAACTTATTTATTTATTTTACAAATATATATTTAGGGTTGTATATTACCCAGCATGTTTCAGATATACCCCTTGACCTTCACCTCCCATATTTTCCAACAGAAAGAGTGATTTTTTTGCACAGTAAACATAGTGACGAGTCACGACAACACATTTCACGTTACTACCTCAGTGGATAACGCTATCTTACCATTATCTGTGGCCATGAAGAGAGCGGTGTACTGGTTGTTGTGAACGTGTGGAGACTCGCGGTCCAGTATGGCTTTGGTGGTGACGTTGCCTTTGAAGGGGTTCACGATCAGCCAATCTGCGGGGTCTCTCAATACAGTGAACCTGAAAGGCAGTTACACATGCAGCTTTCAGAATAAGTCGTGCTTTTAAAGTCCAACAAAATGCATTTCAACATCTCTTTCAATTTATTTCACTACTTTTTACAGGAAAAGTCCCCTTGAATTAACTGAGTGCCTAAATTATAAACAGCGCTGACAGTTCATGGATTACCCCTTGCGGCACTCGAACCTACAACCTTTTGGTTCCCAGAGCCAGAGATTTCTAACCATTAAGCAACATGACCTCAAACATTAGCACTACAGAGTTTTAATAGGTTATCAAGAAGGTCAACTGAAAGTAAAATACAAAGAAATAGAGCAGGAAGAGCCCTGAAACATGTAGGAGTGATAAATGACCCGCAGCAACACCTCTGTAGAGTAATGAGCCGTTTTGTAATTGGGTAACCATGTGATGATATCTTGCACATGACCTCCAGAACGCATGTCAAGAATGCGTGTGTATACGACTATATACACAAAGTTGCAGCATTGCTGAAATGAGTCGGCGATTACAGGTTAAGTAATAAAAAATAAAAATAAAAAAATAAAATGATCTATCTATCTAGCAATCAAGTCTTCATTGTCACATGATATGGTGCAGCAGCAGCATATTTACATAATTTTTACATTTTGACCTTTTTATACCAGCTGAGACCCAAATATAGGATAGCTGTAACAGCAGCTCAATTTTACCCCATTGCACTCCCTTTCGACACACACACACAAAACTTTCACAAAGCAATTCTAGCTTATCAGCATTCTATCAGATCTCAGGGAAATGTTCTCTGATTCATGCAGGTAAGCTTTCGGAAACAAGCTAGCATGAGATTATCATCACGCTGCTCTGGGTACAAATACAGTACCTCACATCCTGATTCAGATGTGCAAGAGAATAGTTTGTAATTCTGTAAAATCAGCTGGCATTTGTTAGAGAACTCTCCTCCAGCCTGGAGTGTGACAGTCAATGGCTTTATGTCCGACAAAATGCAGTTCACTAGCACACATACTGTACAATACACAAAGCACAAATCAGAACAGCATAGCACTTTCTTTTATATAGCCTAAAATAATAGCAAAATCTTCAGGTGATTTTTTTAACCATCCATCTTTTCAATGCCTTTGACTAGAAATGTTCAGATGACCTATAAACACACGAATAAACACAAATGCGCACCCAAGACCATTAAGAAAAATAAAAAGACATCTGCTGTTCAGCTTCACAGCTCTGACAACCCTCCATTTCTTTTTGACAGCACACTCTGAAAGACCTGATGAACCTCAATTCATACTGACACAAAACAAATTAATATTTCATTTCTTGAATCTGTTTATCAAACCTCCTACAAAGCCATTAATCAGACAGCCTTAAAGTTTGAAAAGGGGGTGTGGCCTAGATGCTTGATCATACAGTATGTGTTGTACAAAACTCTTTTATTAACAATGCTTTTTTGCCGTAATCTACACACACTGTGCTTCTCTCAATTAGCCTCCTCTCAATGTCATTAGTGTGTCATTAAAAACACATTATGCAAATTAATATGTTATCTATAACGATACGTGCTAATGACCATAAATAAGCTGTCAAAGACTTTTCACCCGTAATCAAAGCTTCGGCTGATGTAAGCGTTTACATTTGCACACTTTGACACAAATTATAACAACACAACTAAGGAGACAATGGAGTCCTTTCCTTATGGGTCAAAGTTGTCCAATGTATTCTACTTACAGCATTTACTTATTTGCCAGCATGTCTAAAGAAGAATCTGTGTTGGACCTTCTCTAGTCCCAAAGTCCACAGCGAAAGGATGCAAGTTCCATCAGCATAGTCTGTAAAAAAGTAGGCTTGTGAGTATGTGGCCAGTTTTGAGCGTGGCTTGGTCATTAATCCTGATGCAGAGCATCATGGGTCTCTTGCTTTATGCACGTAATATTTTTTTGGCTATAGTATCAGGTCTCTAGTCTCCGACAGCAGTTGTGTCAGACACATGCCGGAAAAGCATGCACTACCCACTTAAAATTGCATTTGTGTGCAGTGTTAATCTCATTAACAATATTGTTAAAGAAAATGCTTGTTAATAAAAGACCTTATTAAAGTTAGACCGAAAAAGAGCATCATAATGTTAATTCAGGGTTTGCAAATCCCTGGGAGTTTGTAAAGGAACTACAGATGAGTTTGTGAGTTTATAAAAAGCTAATAACAAAACCAGTCATATAAATTTCACAATACTAAAAAGAATGAATATTTTACCTGGATGTTGTGACCAGTAACTGACATCAGTCCTATACGTGCAAATCTGTAGTTAAATCATTTAAATATGAAAGGAATAGTTCACCTAAAAATTAAAAATCTGTCATCATTTACTCACCCTCATTTTATTCCTATCCTGCATAAAGGTTTAAAAGGACATGAAAGGAGTAAATATTGGCAGAATTTTCATTTTAAGGTGAACTATCAACTATATACTATCAACTTATAATCTACTTCAAGTAAATATTTTACAGGTTCAGTGGGGTCCAGCTGAGAAAAAGTTGGGGTATCCCTGCAATAATTATACGCTTTTAATTAAAATATATTGTTTAAACACACGATGAGACAGAAAATATATAATAAATTGAATAAAGAAAAGTACAATGACTTATGCATTGACTAAGGCTTTAGAAAGAATTTGACATGTGAAACACTCAACAATGGATTTTTTCCCCTGTGGATTCAAATTATGCAATTTAATTTCTGAAATGTATTATTTTCACCCCTAAAAATGGTTAAATATGTGCTATTTCAGCCACGAGTGCACAATAGCTCACAAAACATACAAGCGCACATTACCAGGTTGGGGCATTAGGGGCAACATTACTTCTTTACCACAATCTAATATGTAAGAAATGCCTCTCCCTGAGCCACTTTTTCATATACTTTTTACTCCCCTTGCCCTTTCATGATGTGTCAGGCCTGGAGAGGGCCCATGGTGTGGTGCATATTTATGCTTCTGTATCACTGCGAGGGGCACAGAGGCCAGAGGGGCTTTTCTTTATGTTACCTTCTAATAGAGAACAGGGGAAAGCTGCAAACAGCTTATCTGCTGCAGGGGGGTCATTCTGGCATCTTTGTACATAAATTCTGCTCCTTTTATTCCTGGTCTGTGCTCAGGAGTGGCTCTATGTGAGGAGAAACCAATGTTGCCTTAAACACTGAACTGCGGACAGTGTAAACCAAAAATTACTTCAGCAAAACAACATCGATGCTACTAATAACATTAAACAAAACCGTAATAAAGTGTTCACACACATATATTCTTGAGCTTGTGTGTGTGTGAAACATTCTTGTTCAAATATTAATATGTGCTCTCTTTTTACTGTTCTGTTGAGCTGAGTTTAACGCTACAGGCCAAAAAACAGAAAACATACATCTGCAGGGACAAAGTGGCACACTTACACTAACGCTGACCATCATATGTTTATAAAATAGGATGGATGCACCCATTAGGATATTATTGTTATCCGTTGAAATTCAATAGCAGTGTGGTTTGAAACTGGACATCTCTTTCTGAGTGAAGATACAATAAAAACCGCCTTTCCCAAACTCAGCATCATTCTCGTTCTAAGTTCATCTCTCTGTGGGATTCATTCACACTGACTAAACTGAACTCAACTCCCACATGTGCATCCGCCGGACCCCACATCAGTGCGGGAAGATGCAGAGGTTGATGAAAAACAGCTGTGCCATAAACTCACCCTCCGTTCTCATGTCTGGGACAAATTGCCATTGTCACCCCTGCAGATATTTCGGTTTCATATTGGCGGAAAGAGCTGTACAAAGGAAATAAATGTGACAGGGAGGCAGGAAAATACAAACAGGGGAAGACGGCACATCAATCAGCCATGGTCAGACTCAGAGGGAATCAGACCCCTTCTGTGGGCGCAGTCCGTTCTGCCAGCCTGTCCATTAACTCCTCGTTAAAGTTCAGACTGTCGCTCGCCATCCATTCATCTCACTCTGTTGCTTAACCCTCTGACAGCCTTCACAGGTTCAGTTTACACACACACAAAAACACACACATTTCCTCCAGGGTTGGGGAATCAACTTTGAAAAGGCAGCTTGCTGCTTATATAACCAAATATTTACATATAAATATATTACATTTTGTTTTGCATGCTTTTCAAAATGTAAAATAATAACAATAATAATGCAGTGAAATATTATTAGACTTTAACAGTTCCATTTTTATATACGTTTCAATTGAATTGACAAATGACAAATTAATAATTATACATATGCATGTATTTAAATACATTTATTATGCTATATTAACTAATGTAAATTACAATTAAATGTAATAATGTAAATTAAATGCATGTCTTATGTATTTTTCTTTTTAAATCAGAGATAGGCATAATAAAATAAAATAAAAATACTCATGTAATGTCTCACATTACAGTTTTCAACTTGTTTTGAAAGAATAGGTAGAGCGAATGACTCAATGACAAACTAACTGAGATTGTCGCCACCTATGGCTCAAAGATACAGAAAGCATATGAATATGGAAATAACACCATTAAGTTAATAAATACTGTAATTTTTTATATCATGTTAGAAATTGCATAGTTACAATATTCTATATAGAACACAAAGCACAGACACTGTGATAAAATAAATACAAATAAATGTGTTGATGTGCATGCATACCATATCTTACTATTAAATCTTTTTTAAAAACAATATTTTCTGTTTTATACACTTACAAAAAAGGTGCAGAGCTGTCACTGGGGTGGGACCTTAAGGTATAAAAGCTACATTATTTATAATTTTTATAAATAAAAATTATGCATAATAGCACCTTTTGAAAAGGTACTGCTCCAGTGAAAGTTCTCTACTTTTCCCCTGAGTGTATAGGCCTATGTACCACCTGGATCCTGCTTAAGCACGCCCCTTGCTAGAGAGAGGCAATTTAGCCGGACAGAACGTGATACTAGAACCTTTTAGAACAATGCTGTTTCCAACTGAGACTCCCGTAAGCAAAGATGTGCCAAGCTGTGCAAAGTTTATTTAGCCACTGAGGATTGAGGAGCATGTGTTCAGACAAACGTTCAGTTGATTACTGTAAGCTTAAGCAAAGACTGTGAGAATCATCAAAGCTCTTTGTGTGGTATCAGCAGCCAAGCGCACGGACACACCACACACACTCCCAGATCCTTCCCCTATCTCTTTCACACTTTTTTTTTAAGAGCTCACTGCCTGAGAACTCAACTGCATAACCGAGGTAACAGGAACCACTACCTCGGCCTCATTTCCATAAATTATCATGCCTCAGCAATGCAATACATAAAATCTAATTTATTATCATAATAAGGCACAAAAAGCAGCTCTTTGCATCGGTTGAAAATCATAACCCTGTAATTAAGTCAGAGAAAACCAATTTATCCATGCTTCAGAGAGGCCTTGCCACTCACAGTCTTTCCTGTTGGCACCTTTTGGATAGTTTTAATTATTTAACCGCATAATGGCTGTCTCTCACAACTGTTTCCTAGACTAATACCACGTTACTCATTATTAATGTCAAGAGGAAATAGAGATCAGACACAGTTTTGTAGCCGTCTGTCTATTTCCGCAGGACAAGCCTATATTTTAGGAATTTGCATGAAAATGAGACAAAATGGCTTCCCGCTGAGTTGTGGAAGTTTCTTTGGCTAAAAGAACTTTAAATGTGTACTTTATTTTGCACCGGATATACGTACTGTAAAAGTTTGGGGCCAGTGCAATTTTAAACACTTTTATTCAGCATACATTAACATGTTTATAAGTAACAGTAAAGACATGTTTGTTTATTAAGTAATATAGTAATGTTACTACAGATTTTTATTGTAAATAAATGCTGTTTTTCAGTTTTTTTGAAGAATCCCAGAAAATACAATATTATATATTATATATTATATTATATAATACTGTATAATATTAAGTAAAAGTTTTGCAAATAACTTAATAATGTTTCTAGAGGATCGCTGAACGAGTAATCGCTCACGGCTGGCCGCTATAAATTCTCCCCAGACAGAACACCAAATTTGCTTTATTATTTATTTCAAGGAAAGCGTGAACTCTTGGAATAAATATTAGAATAATTTCTGAAGGATCATATAATACTGAATACAAAAAGTTTAGCTTTGCAATCACAGGAATAAATTACATTTTGAAATATATTAAAAATTACACATTTTTTTTAATTACATTCATTTCTTTTTTACGAATATAACTGTTGCTTTTATTGGATTATTGACACTGTGGAACTAATGAGGAAAACCAACCGTATCTTGTTTCTGTGAGAAAAAATAGTTAACTCCCATAAAGAAAGGAGTCAGAGAGGCCAAGCGTCTTCATATTTATCACAATTAATTCAGTTTTTCTGAGTGCATTTGTTCTTTTGAGCAGCCACTGCAGAGTAAACGAGATCTGACATGAACCAGCCAAAAACTCTTCCCTCCTCCGCTGTCACAAACTCTCAGTGCAGCTCACAAGAGATTATTCTGAATGCCGCATACTTGTTTTATTTATTTTTTTAAGACAATCTTTAAGTTCCAGGAACTCGGTAGAATAAGAGGTCGCTGTGGTTCTCTGAGTTTCCCAAAATGTGAAGGCAGCAGAGCTGTCGTTAATTAAAACAGACAGCCATGCCACATTATTGCATTGTTGAATAGAGGGACCTCAAGATAAACAGAGCACACACGTACAATTACTGGTGATTAATCAACACGTACAAATTACAGCAAACTTAAACTTAACTCTACAAAAGAGTTCACTTACCAACTGGTGATTAATTAACGGTTCGCCCACATATACACAAAGAGACATTAACATATACAATCCCACAGCATCCACTTAATGCACTATAGGAACAACCAAGTCAAGTGCAGTTGCAAAAACATTTTGCATCTAAATGAAGTTTATATACATATAGACTAATTTCAGGAGAAACATGTACTAATGATAATCGGCTGATGCTAATTATACCTATTTGTAAATATCTTATCCTATCCTTTATAAGCAGTCAACTTCCTCTTCCTAGCATCTTAGTTTCTTTTCATCCCACCACCTTCCCTTACCCCACTTGAAGGGACCAAGTTCACATTTCAACATTTTTTTTTACCAGCACAGAACCTTGGGAAACTAAACTGCCAAATCTGTAATCAGTCCTGCCAAGAAATGTCAGTGGATCTAAAGCATATTTGCAAATGTAGTTTTATTACCTTTCTCAAGTTATTTTTAACCACGTTTCCTTGAATAAGTTTTAGGTTTAGCTGAGCAAAGCAAATGAGTTTTTGAGCCCAGAAAAATATGAAAGACATAATCGTCACTTCATAAAATACAGATTGAACCACTGATGTAAGACGGACTGTTTTTATCCAAAATATCTTAAATTCTGTTCTAAAGATGAACAAAGCTTTTATGCTCTAATTGTGTCTTATTAAAAACTTGCACTAACAAAATTAACTTATTTCAGTTTAAACTTCTACTTTGGAGTATAATAAAGGGGACCTTTGACATTAGGCGACCTTGGAGATACAAAAGTTGAGATCCTCTGTTCTAATGAGAAGAAATCTGTCCTGTCATCTAGACATGGCCTGTCATATTTCAGCACTTGCTGAGTCCTGCAGTTCCTAAACAATTAATGAGAGAAGGGAGCAACGGAAGCATATCCCACGAAGGAGGAAGTAGCTCAGTCACAATCCCATAGGTCAGGAGAGCAAAGAGGTAAGAGGAGAAAAATGCATGTTCTGCATATTATTAAAAGTCACTATAAAAACCACTATGATATAACTTTTCCAGGAGTGAACAGCAATGTCAGGAACAACTTAACATCACTAAACAAACAAAGTCACTTTAAATATCATCCAGCATGTTGGCTGTCATTTAGAAATGAGCATGTGTTAAATATCAAGTGTGGTGTGCAGGTGTGAGAGTGTTTCACTAAAACAGCACAGATGATGCCGCGTCTGCACAGCTGTGTCCAAAGCAGTAGCATCACTTAACAGCTTTCACTACTGACAAAAATACATCCATTAACATGCTTTTTATTTTACAAACACTCTAACACGCATATGGAGAAATAAAAGTGTACAGATACAATATTACCACTCAAATCTGCTTTAAAATGTGAATAGATATTTGATATTACAGTCAGATGAGGAATTGTTACGCTGTGCAGAATAAACCGTGAATCATGCATTGAAGCTGTATCTCATAAAATCATACAAAAGACTTTGAATTAATTCAGCTGCAGCACATCTAAATAACATTTCTCTTTTTAATGAATTAATAGGCAATGAGTTAGTGTCAACATGAAATGCTGTTCACAACCCATAATGTGATGTATTTCAGAATGAAAAAGGATATTCTAGCCGAGAAAAATGTAGGGGCTTGGCTTTGTGCGTTTAATTAGTTTAATTATATTAGTTTTACATAGAGATTAATTTACAAAATTGTATTGGTTCTGTTTTGTTGTTTTTTCCTTGATTTGATTTAATAAAAGAAATAGGGTTTTAAAATGTTTAGCTGGTAGTGTATTTAAAAAATGTAAATAGTAAACATTTATATTCTATCATTTTTTAAAATTAGAAAAAATTAATCCAATATCTAGCACGTTGTGGCAGATACTGAAGATGCTGAATATGTAAAAAATAAGTGTGTTAATGAATGAGGTGTTTTGATCATGACTACGCAGTATATAAAGAGAAATTCCCTATACAAACAGGCTCCAACCGTCTTTATCCTCCTTTCTCCAAAGGGAGAAACACACTCAAAATTATGGATACAGGGATGTTCTGAAACTTTGTTTTTTGGAGAAAGATCAACTCA
>JAUYWG010000055.1:14959509-14977594 GCA_034779775.1 Enteromius afrohamiltoni
AGATTTAGAGATGCCATAATATAGAGAGTTGCAATAGTCTAGATGCGATGTAATATAACGGCATGAACGGCCATCTCTCAAAGAAGATATTTGATTTTTGCAAGTGTGCGGAGCTGATAAAAACTAGATCTGATCCCTGTAGAAATTTGTTTATCGAGTTTTAACGTGTCATCTAACAGAACACCCAAATTCCGTACATGTGAGGACCTAAAGGCTGATGAAGGTCCTAGATCAAAATCGGAGGCCTTCATATTTTCTGATGAACCGAAAACTCTCACCTCGGTTTTCTCTTCGTTTAAGGACAAGACATTTTAAGATAACTTAAATTTAACTCCATCTTAATAAGATAACAGAGCATTCATGGCCAAAGGATAATTTTACTTAAAAGGTAGACCGATTTCCAAATCATCAGCATAAAAGTAAAATTATACACCGTGTTTCCTAAGTATTCATAAATCTATGTTGCTCCATGAACAACGTGTCAGCGACTATCATTGTAGATTCATGTGCAGAAAAATAAAAGTATGACTACTTAACTTAATCAAATCAAGTGTATGGTTACGATCTGTTTTTTTTTTTCAACTGTTTTCTGGTCTTTTCCAACCCCTATGCACTGTAGTATGAAAGTGAAATGAGTCTCAAAAAAGTCTAGCTAATTAAATTCTTTTAAAAGTCCTTATTGAGCGACAAAATTGACAAGCTCATCATTTGTCTTTTAATCAAGTGAAGATTGATAAACTATTGTTCCTCTGAATCTGCTGAGTACACTGCAGAAAAATGCTTTCTAAGACTAGATTTTTTGTCTTGTTTCTTGCCAAAATATCAAAAAATTCTGAAATCAAGAAGTATTTTCTAGACAAGAAACAATTACTGTCTTGTTTTCAATTACTGTGAGTTTTTAGAAAGCATTTTTTGCAGTGTGTGATTCCAGAGCATTTTTACAGACGCTTTCTTAGTGCCAATTTGAGCTGAAGGTTTAATCTATAAAGTTATGAGAGTTACGCATTTAACTGAACGTCTCAAACAATAGGAAGCTCAACACAAATTGATTCAAAATATTCAATACAGTGCTTTCAAATATCACAGCCATTCAGTGAACCAAATAATGAAAACCACGAGACGAATGAAAGCAAACACCCACACATCACTTCATAGGCTTTGACTTGGTCCCCACAACAGAACTGTAAACATGCTAATATCTGCTAATTGGAAATTATAGTTAATAAATCTTTCACTCTCTTACCCTCTCAGTGCAAATTAAATGTATTGCACTATAAAGGGTTGCTGTTACTTTTACTCTGTATTCAGTGCTTAAAACACGCCGCATTGATACAGAATATCAGAATCTCATCTATAGGTCCCTCATGGGTTTCATCGCATAAAATTATTAAAACAAAATGTTTGCATACAATGTTGTTTTAACTCTCTCACTTAACTGATGTATAACGGGCACTCAAGCTCGCACTGTGTGACAAACGAAGACATGATCAAGACAATATGCCTGTCTGTTCTTGATGGATATGAAAATGACATATAGATGGCAACAGATGCAGTATAACTGCAGCTCATGATGAATAAAATCACAAATGCATAAACATGCCAAAAAAAAAAAAACTAAACTAAACTAACAAGCTGGCAAAGTGATCTGGTGCAATGCGAGACAAACATGTTTTGTAAACAATTTAAAACGCAGAAATGCTAATGAAGAGATTCCAAAGAAAAGATTAGCATAATATAAAATATGCTAAACAACTATAATGTGGTGTGGTGTTTTCATTATACTAACGGAAAGACTGCTCAGTCCTGTCATACACACAGATGAGAAACATTCATTTATATTAATGCACGCTAAATATGCTGAAATGACTTTGCAGATTTGATAAAGGATTACGCAGTGTTAGAAGCTGGTTTCCTTCTCTTGCCATGTTAGCATATTCTAAATTAATTTAGTAAATTAATTCAAAGACTAATTGAATGGCTATCTTATTCATTTTCTAGGAAAAACAATGTATAGTGGTGCTTTGATATAATGAGAAAGAAACGTCCAAAGTATTTATAGATACAACTTTTTTTGCTCAACAGGTCAGCTGGTCAAATGTAAGTTTATATGAATATTCTATACATACTGTTAATCTTATTTAAATGAATGATCTGTTAAAAAAGTAATCATGTGTCTTTAGAAAAGTTATTATAAAGTGTTATTTTTATAGTGTGTGTTTGAACATATTGTAGTGCTGTCACGTATGTGTAGAATCAGGCAAAGATGAAGGTGGCGAGTTCAACTTTAATTATAGAATAAACAAATCAAAGGCAGAACATACACATACAAAATAACCTTGACAATTGACAGCACAAGACAAAACGCAACGGGTTTATAAACACTGGTGCTGCGTCTGATATAGCTTACTTCCCTACTATATAGTATGCGAAAAACAGCATGCAAGGGGAGTAGTATGTCCGAATTCATAGCATTCGAAAATTCAGTAGGCGAGAAGTACCCGGATGACCTACTGCTTCCGCCCGAATTCAATAGTAGGCATACCATGGACACTTTCCTATCCCATGAGGCTCTGGGAGAGGAGGCATCATATTCAAAAATGGCGGAAAGTTGAGACGTGGCTCATTTGAAGTGTAAGCACCTCAGAAAGAAAACGTTGTTTATTGTGATTGAATTACACTTGTTTAACACAAAATACTAAATAAACGAATGACTTATTGAAAGTTTACATTGCCGCGCTGTTGTGATAACGCATGACACGTGACAATATGGCGGATGTAGTACGTCCAAATTCCATTCATACTACCCACATTCATACTATATAGAACGTACTTTTTAACGGTCGGTAGGACGATCAGTTTTAAATGTAGTACCTACTTAAGCAGTATGCAATTTCGGACGCAACATCAGAATAACTCAGGACAGGTGAGGAGCACAGGTTTTGATGGATTAATCAATCAACTAAACAAGAACAGGAACAAGACCATATAAGGACAAACAGGAAATAACAAAACAAAACCAAAACGAACTAGTGACGTATACTGTAACATAGACAGGGGTGTGACAAGCGCACTGTGGATTGATTACTTATCAAACAGTTACCTTTTTTTAGATAAAAATATTTGTCAAGCACAAAGACATGTTACATTCCCAATAGGATTATGCATTCATATACCCATTCATATACATATATAGAACTTGTTAATGAAACGTAAATATCATTAAAACTGAAAGTCATTTTCAGAAATGACTTCAGCTAAATGAGTTTGAGACTCAATATATGTAAGAAATAGTGAGAAGAGATGAGCCAGAAACAGTATAAAATCCAGAAATAACAATCCGTGACCATCAATAATTGCTGGTGTAGCTGTGGGAATTGACAATGGATGGTTCTTGAAATGGAATCCTGGGAGAGTAGGGAATGGGACATGATTTCACATGTCATAGATAATATGGAGGCTAAAATTGACTTTGCTACTGATGTTAACAATACTGTTTTCATCTCACAGCACTTGTATCTAGAAATGTTAGTTACTCTTTTCTAAGACTAGTAAAGAAGAGATAATGTTTGCAGAACCAAAACGCTCATTCATTAACTAAAACAAAACTGAGTGGGAGTCAAAATGATTTAATCCATAAAAGTATTGAGTGATCTATGGCTCTATTTGCACACAATGGACAAAGTCTCAAAGCAGTAGTGAGGAGTGATAGGTAACATCTTTCCAAGGTCATGAACCATCATAGTGAGAATGATTAGAGCCCAGTTACTACATATGGTCCAATAGTTTCTCTAACGCTGTTCTTAAACCAAGATTATTGGGTCACACTTTATTTCAAGGTCCAATTATTGCTATTGCTATATGAATATTGAGAATTGGTCTATATACTAAAGTGTTACTGATCCACTGTCCAACATTACATAGGGAGCTCTTTAAACAACATGATAAATATAAAATCTGATATTGTCCATACCCTAAAGGAGTTTCAAAACTTTTTGAAAGCTCTGTACAAATGAAGACTTTCTTCAACTCATCCACCATCTTGTTTTTTTTTTTTTTTTCCAGAACTTTTTGCAATCCACTCTGGGCTTGCCTTCTTACATACAGGATACATGCAATTCTGCCTTAAACTTTAGCCAAAACAAGACATCTCAGAAGGCAGCACAATTATATGCTGACTTTGGCAGCCTACATAGGCAGCTCACTAGATTTTGGAACACAGCCAATCACACAGAGTACTAGAATTCCTTTTCTATGTTTAAAATCACCCCAAGCACGTCCGTGAGCTGTGAGCGAGACCTTGTACATGTAAAGTCAATTGGCTATTGTACAAATAAGAACAGCCACTCGTTCAGAGTCGCCCCCCAAACACCAAAAGTGTGCCTGACTTCTGTTACTATCGTGTTGCGGACTTGTAGCCATCATTGTTGATGTCATTAGCATTTTGACGGAGGCAGCGGCGTGCTGTCACTGCAGGGGAGAAAGGCAGCTCAGATAAGCTGTCACTTTCCTTGAGTGACAGGCGTGATAAGCCGGATCACTGGCTGCTGCAGCATTTGGAAGGGGTTCATCTGAAATAGATGCCAGTTATCACAAAGTGCCAGGGTGGGCGGGCATGTACATACCACCTGCGGCAACTAGCACAGCCTCTGGCCTCTCCCTCCATGGCTCCAAGACCCCGAAACAGGGAGCGTGAGTCGAAAGGAACCCGGAGAGACAGAGATAATAGAGGGAGGATGGATAGGTCTTCTATTATCCTAACAATACTCCCACTGTGGGACACTGTTACGTGACCTCATACATTGACCGTGGCCTAGAATTATCTCTGGGCAGACGATAATTCTCACACACTGCAGACATTTATTTTATAAGACGAACATTCCAATGGTGGCCCGGGTCCTAAATACATGAAATGAACTGAGGAAAAACGAACAAAAAAAATCTTAGTGCATCACAGGCGGCTTGTCATTAAAAAAAAAAGTGCAGATCTTACATTCCTTGATCTTCTTGGTTTAGTCGAGGATATGATCTCAAAGGAATAGTTTCAATTCCAATTGATTTTCACTGTGATGAGCAATTTGCAACGCAAAGTACAAGATATTAAATAAAAGATCTCTGTGAAGCTGTGTCGCTGATGCAAATAAATAATACAGCTTCATTGTTGAGCTGTACTGGTTTTACAATAAAGTAAACTAAAGTGGGGTTTCAATTTGGAGCAGAGATCTAAAAGCGAACCTGTTTACAACACCACTGGATTTAAATGCATCCATTTAACTAGACCAGCTAATGAAAACAAATGACCAGACTGTGGCAGTGATCATATACTTGAAATCCGTCTGATGAAGGCTACATGCCAGCCAGTGATTAAGTATAAAGTGAAACATCTGCTAATTAAGAAAAATGAAGGAAACGTGAGAAGGTGGTGTGCTTTTCTACTCTAAATTGTATTTTAAAAGAACAGATTTGGAGCTTTTTGCTTTCTTGCTAAATTAGTAGGAGATAAGGAAGTACATTATCTTACTTCAGGGGCCAGTAACAGTCTGGGCTTTATCACAGAATAATGAATGGTGAAGCAGTGTGTCCTGTATCAAAAAGCCAAATGTATTTATTTATTTTTATGTTTCAGTCATTTCTGAAAATTACTTTTACATTCAACAGGATACATAAAGTCATATTAAACGGCATGTGAGTGAGTAAATGATGATACATTTTACTTTTTTGCCTGAACTATCCATTTAAATGCTGAGATTGACCTGAGCGTGGTCTAAACTGGTGCTTGGGTGATTTAGGCCAGTTGGCTTATACCAGCAAACCAACATATTTTTTCAAAAGCACTGAAATTTCAAAATGCATTTTCAAAGGAGTCTTTCATGAATATTTACTTAGGTCTGTGAGATACAGCAGTCTAAGAGCAGGAGGAGGGGATATTCTGCTGATCCACTACCACAGCTCTCTAGTCCCGTAGAGTGGACTGGTGCCAAAAACAAGCACTCAGAAAACACCTGTGCGGAGACAGCGGGCTTTCCTACTGCAGAATTTCACAGCACAGTTAAGTGTGTTTTCAAGCGTATGCAAAGAAGAGCTGCGGCAGTCGACTCAGATCCTGTCAGACTGGTAAACGGAGAAAATTTATCATGGAAAGTGCTTTTTAAAAACACACTGAACACAAACAGTTGGGTAAAGTGACATGAGAATATAGAGACAAATATAGACACTCTTAGAAATGTTTACATAAATTTCATCTAAAGAAGTGGTTCTATTTATGTAGTTGATATAGTTTTATATTAATTATTTTATTAGTCGTTGTTATGGTGATTAGTGTCGACTACTGTGAAACTTTGCTCATTTAAAATACATTTTATCTATGCAGATCTGTTTACTTTGCAGAAAACAAGATGTTAACTTTAAGAAAATGGGTTCAAGAAGTAGTGTTATATGAATTTAAAATTATATGCAAACTAAAATCCGGATATTGGTTTTCATTTAAACAGCTTACAGATGTTATATCTAATAACAGCCAATTTCTAATTTAACCAGGTATCACTAACATTTTCAAGAAAGAAAGAAAGAAAAAAGACCCACTAGTTAATGATGGTTCATTCAATATGAGGAGCACACAGTTTAATACAGAAAATACTGAACTACTTTCAGGCAATTATTTTTATGCAAATTCTTTGAATATATTGAGCTTGTTAGTGTTTACAGTGAACACCCTAAAGCAAGGCAGCAGCAATTGTTAAAGCCACTCTAAATGGGTGACCCAAGTGAATGGCTACATCAACCACTCAGAAAGCCCCTCTTACTAGCAGAGCAGTGCATCCTGGGAATGGGCCAAGTGAGGGTGGATGTGATGTCTCTAGGAATCTGACAACAGCCTAGGGCACTTCCTCTAAAGAAACCCATACAGCTCGAAATAAGTGTCTCTGTATCAGCCTGGCGTAGTTGTTTTCCCTCTGCTGGCTAGCAAAGTGCAAGTGTAGCATTTTCGGACAAATTTATTACAGGTGGGCTCAAATGGACACGCAGCTTAAGTTTGCGCGTAGCATAAGTGCAGTTTTCTTGCCCTCTGGGTTTCATGCTGCTAAATGGTAGCTGTGGCCTCTGTTTGTGACTGTTTAGCAGAAGACTAATGTGTATTTTATAGCCTAGAGCTATAATGCGCAGCAAAACAAACAAACAAACAAACAAAAACCTCCAGCAATATCCATGATTGCAACAACAATACAATACTACACTCCATCCATCGACAGACCATCATTGCAAGGGCAGGTCCTGAGTGTTATAACACAATCATTTCAAACCACAAACAGGAGGTCAGGGAGGATAAGCGATCGAGAAGGACCCAGTTTATCACCTTTGAGTGAGTATTTGTGAATCACAGCTGTCACTGCAGCGCACCTGAGATTAGAGTGATTAATGCACAGGGCTTTTTCTTGCAAGGTCAGTGTATCTGAGTGAAAAGCTGAGACCTTGGCTGAGCGGGGAGGGCTTTTGTGTGTGTACACCTGATCTGAGTGATTGACAATTGGAAATGATTGGTGAAGGCCTTCTGGACTGAGACGTTTGAGTGTTTGTACTCATGGTAAATGACTGCAGGTGTTAAACTGCTTCAAATCACTATAAATCATTTCAAAAGAAACTGTCGAATAATAGTCTGCTGTTCGTAGAGTTAAATATTCAGTTATAAAATTGATGGACAGGAAAGGAAAGGACGTGACATGTGGCCAGGTATGGTTTCCCATACTAGGAATTTGTGCTCTGCATTTAACCCATCCAAGTGCACACACACACAGCAGTGAGAAGTGATCAACAACGCACACACCATGAACACACACCCGGTACACAACCCCGGAGCCCAATCACACGTATCATGCGAGTGCAATATACTATTTTACAATCCATTTTTATTTTAATAAATCTCATCTAAAAATAGTTTGGAATATTTACCAATACCTATGACAGCAATTTAAATTATTATATCCATTTTGGAGCAGAAACGTAACAACTATTATTAGAAAGCTGACACTTTTTCATTCAGTGTATAGAACTAAATGTGTTTCTGGGTCACAATAACTAAAATATGGAGCAGGTCACGTATAGTCAATGAATAACATTACCATGAAGCAAGGAAAAAAAAAAAAAAGTTCCTCCTACCAGGGAGTGTGTAAACTCAGGTGCGTGGTCGTTCCTGTCTGTGATGGTGATGGTTGCTGTTGCAGTTCCTGTCAGTCCCACCTCACTTCCTGCCATGTCCTTCGCCACAATCTCTAGCTCGTACTGTGTGGTTGGAAGAGTCTGTGGACACATAAGAACAAGGTTGAGAACAGTCAGTAGAGCTTCAGAATAGGGAGAGTACAGTGGGGATAAACGCGTAAGTGGCTTAATTGAAGAACAAGTAATTGTTCCACAATTGTTTTAGTGCTGGTTAGACACTGTCAATATGCACTGAAAAGCATCACATACTTTTAATGAGCGGTTACGTTGTAAATTAACTGGTAAAATGGAGTAATTAAGATCTAATCCTCCAATCGTTGTATTGAAGTCATAGCGTCACCTCAAAAGAGTCTCGCAGTACATCATTGACATTTCAAACGCTGAAGTCAATCGGTACAAAAAGTTCATTATTGCTCATGATTGACTGGTGATTTAAGAGACTAAAATATCATTTTGTTTATTTAAACATTTAGACCTTCTTTAGGGGACGGTCCTGAAACAATGATAAAGGCTTCACCAAAGAGCATCGACTCTCCTTGACGTGTGCTAGTCTAAATAAATGTCAAGTTTCAGTCATTTTTCAAAGGTAATACTGAAAGAAAAAAACATGCAAATGTCAATTAACGCCCACATCACCTTTCCTTCAAGGCCATGTCCTAAACCAGAATGTCAAGATGTGTAAGAAACAGAAAGAAAGAGTGAGGTTTTTATTTTTTTTGGTCCCAAGGGTTGTTTGTTTTAAGAATATCACTATAAAAATGGATGTTTATATTAATTTAATCTTAAAATATATTATAATACATAAAAATATATCCAAAACTATAAATAAGCGAATATAAGTTTCTATTTCTATTGTGAATCATTACCAAACAAGCAGAAATTATTTAATAATAATAATAATAATAATAATAATAATAATAATTGTTTATAATTCAATTGTGTTTTGTAAACATAAAATACTAGCTGTGAAATTAGGTTTTGCAAGACAAATTCCAGTGTTTATATATTTAAAACCATGGCTTATAAATAAAATAAAAAAATCCATTCGGTTCACTCCGAGCAGAATTGATATTTTAACGTTTCTGTTCTTGCGTTCCACATTAAACAAAACTAACCTTATTTTTTTCTAAAAAAATTTTTAGATACTGTATATGTGTGTGAGTGTGTGTTTGTCTTTTAATAATTACATTACATTTACAAATGATTTAAGCAATCTGCATGTTCTTGTTACTTGTATATTCACGTGTCTTAAAACCAAAAGTAAAATTCGTTAGAAATACACAAATAAAATATTTTCTCATCTAATAATTTTCTTACAGTATGTTAAAGTTGTGATGATTTAAGAAAGGATAAATTATTTAAACACTGGCTATGATCAACTTGCTGCTGCTGGCCCCAAAAAGACCCTTAAAAGAAATCCTGCAGGCTCCCTGCTCAATAGTTTTTTGAGACAAGCACATTACATCGGAGAAATGGCTCTGGTTTATGACATTGTATGAGATTCAAATTCATGTTTTTGTTTTTTTTTTGTCGCCCAAATTAATATAAGAAGAGAACGATAAAATAATGCTATTAACTGGTTAATTGCACTTTCAAATAAACGTTTCTGTTCAAAATGATTAAAATTGTTTTTGTTCCAGTTAAAGGAACCATAAAATGTCTAACATTTTGAGTACAAAACCTAAAAGACCTAATTATGAATCCGAAATACAGCGTGACAAAGTGCAAAATAAGACGAGGGTTTGCATTGGAGAGGCGTTTTTAACGATTGAGACAGATAGAAGAGGAGAAGAACTTGAAAACAGACGCCAATGTTGCAAATTTTCTCCTGGACAGGTAAGATTCATATCTGGCAACCTCTAGTTAACGGGGACACCACTCGACAGTATTTTAAAAGTGATTGCAGTACCAATTTTGGCCATTTCTTACATACGTTTCCTTTAAATGTTTCTGGTTTTCGTTTCTTGAACCGGTTCAGAGCCCTGTTTAAAACTATTTATTTACTTACATTGACAGAATTATACTGATTACGGAGAGTGTAAAAGAAACACGTTTATTTTCTCGAACTCCCAAAGCCAAAAATGCTATACTTTTTAAACTTTTAAGTATTAAAGTTGCCAGGTGAAAGACATACCAGAAATCCCTGCATTGGCGGCATTTATTTATTCAAGATGTGGTTTCTTTATAAAATTTTACTTATATTATATACAGTAGTTTTTTTTAGAGATTGTGAAAGACAGCGAACAAACACAAATTCTGGAAATGTAGTTTTAAGAGAAGCCAAGGTTATTTCAGAGATATTTCAGGAGATATACCCAGCAATCACTGCATGAATAATACATAAACTAAAAAAATGGGCACAAAAGCATTATATAGACATCCGAGGAAAAGGTATAAATGTATCAAAACAAACATTTTTAGACTGGTTAAAAACGTTTTATCTCTATCAAACACCACCTACTCATCAAATGGGAAATAAGCCTTCTCCAGACCAAAAGACCAACATTCATAAATCCAAGACAACAAGCATTTGTTAAAATAACTCAACCCTACTGGAAAGCCATGATGGCGCATTACACAGGGAGGTGCTGTTAATGCTAACATTTATTTCCTTTATTGAAATCCCACTCAGCGCAGTGTTAAGTACCACATGCTTAATAAAACTCATCCATCTGTTTCACATAAAGCCCAGGAGGCCCGTGCTGCAGTCATTTACCCATGGTGCATTGCCTCTCTGTATAAATTACTCTTGCTATCTGAGGCTTCAAATAGTGGCTCAGAAGTATGTCATTCCAACAAAGCTGCAATTAATAAAGTGAAAAATCACAGTTCATTGCAGTTTTTGGAGGTGACTTAAAGCTATGTACTATAAGCTACCTGGTACCTCATGACATAAATGTACCTTTTTTAGCAAGACACGAAATACATATCACTCCAGTTTCTAAAAAAATTGAACACTAGTGGCAGTGAAACTTCCCTTTCACACAAATGTACAGAGTTTCAACTAATAAAGCGTAATTTTCACACAACTACTTATTTATCATGTTATAAACAATATTAATATGCTGGGAGTTTTGAAAACTGATGCTTTTGAACGTTAGCATCACACATCTCCTGCTTCATATTTATGGGTTTTCACAGATGGTTGGTTGGTTCGGTATAGCTCACGGAGTACAGAGATGTACTTTGGAGGCAAGGAGCTCCACTTTGAACCCTGTGTAACTACGGTTTGACAAAACAGTTCAAATCTGTGTAAAAGGCAGTTGAAATGGCCCGGTTGCACCAACAAATGCCTTTTTGTATTAGTTTTGCATATGTTAATATACTATGAAATGCATACTATGATACTATGATTAATACTGAGTTTTAGGTTGGATTGGTATAGGGCATATTTCCAACATGATAGAGCATTAACTTTTACCAACAGTCCGTGGATATTTAAATTCTGAACCGCCATGTCAGTGTAAAAAATTTTTTACCAGGGTTCACATATTGAACCTGTGTTTTAGCGCCACTCAGTGAACATTTCTCTTTGAAACTGCAGTTGAAACAGTGTTGCACAAAACGTGCACAGAGGTACATATTTTTATGAGTCCAGGTTGGCTATAAGAATGGGGTATTGTGAGTTTATTCTTAATATATTTCCACTTAAAAAAAAATCATTAACAACAACAACGACAATAAAATAGTGTTAATAAAATAATAAATGGAACAGAACAGAACAGAACAGAATAGAATAGAATAGACAGATTCACACAAGTTACAATGACACTTAGGTTGTTTAAAAGTTGCCAAATGACAGAACTGACCAAATATACATTAGGCATTCAGTATGATGTTGTTTTTTTCCTTTTTACTTAGAATCGCCTGCATAAAAAACTGCAATTAACAATCTCTAACATCTGAACGCTCATCACACTTCCGAACTACGTTGTTGATGTGAATCAAAACAAACTGCTTGTAATTCACAGTACGCAGAATAAAAAAAAAAGCTAAGAAATGTAGATGAAAGTTACTGATGTGCACGGTTTAATACCACCGACGGTCGAACTTTACACCTCATCAGACATATTATCCTGAAAGAGTTTTTTTTCTAAACCTCCATGAAGCGCAGTGCTTCCGGTGTGCTGAGATCGGCTGGGATGGCTGTCACTGACAAACGACAAAGAACTTATTTACTGCTGATAAACAGATGGTACTTCACAGACCTGTGAGTTGAAAAAACAAGAGAAACCCATCTGGATAAGAGGGAGGTGAGCACAGATTAAATCTCGGTGCCGTCAAAGACTCGCATGAAGCTCTCGCGTAGCGTGACAACATCTTAATGAGTCTCGCATCTCTCACGCTCACCCGCTCAAATCTATTGTGCCGCTGCACCTGTGACCTCCTCTTGTGCTTTTGAAGGTCATAAAAATACAAAACCTGTTAAAACAATCTGGAAGAGTGTTGAAACATCCCAGGTCTGCCTGTGAATGTGAAACGAGACACAATACATTAACTTCACATTGCATAACAACCGTTATCGCGCCCCAGTTGTGTCAGTCATTTCACACACCGGATCCAATTCATCTGTCCAATTCGTCTAAATGCGATCAAAAGCACCTTTTATAATAGATCAAGGCTTTTCCCATGGCCAGAGTCTGTAAAGAATTAAGTAACATAGCCTTCAGAAGGTGGAAATATATGCATAGCGAGACGGAACTGGATACCGCCTCGTCCGCTTCAATAGGTGTGATGTCATAATTATGCTTCTGTAGCCCCTTTTTCTCCTCTCAAGCACATTGAAAGAAACTGTCTGCCTTTCCCAACCTCTCAGCC
The DNA here is from genome assembly GCA_034779775.1 of Enteromius afrohamiltoni. Taxonomy (NCBI): domain Eukaryota; kingdom Metazoa; phylum Chordata; class Actinopteri; order Cypriniformes; family Cyprinidae; genus Enteromius; species Enteromius afrohamiltoni. The sequence goes on from JAUYWG010000055.1 coordinate 14,972,539, forward strand.
TATTCACCACTCTACCTTTCATTCCCCAAGAACATAATGATCCACACAAAAGCTACAGAAGAAGCAGCTGAAATGATGAATAAAGCTATAACCCGTTTGTCTTGCGTAGGGAATCTCTCTATCTTTCTGCTGGCCACGTCTTCGTTTTTCCTTGAAGTATTTCATTTTTATTCCAGCTGGCTTTCTCACACCTTTTCACAAGGGTTGTTTCACATAGCTTTAACCAAGTTGGAGTAAGTTGAAGATATGCTAATGTCTGTTCATTTCACAGGCGGTTTTTAATACTTCTACATGATTGCAATCTGGATGGTTATACGGGTTCGTGTTTCCACTCAATCCCTGGAATCTTATCCTATTTTTTCTTATTACTTTTCTTTCTATCACTGTCATCCATATCTTGAATAAACTGTCATTTCTTCCCTCTTTGCTCTTTTCTCTCACTTTTTTGTAGCCATTTTTGTGATTAATTATTTCAGTACAGCTCAGATGACGGTGTAATATCATTTAAAATCACTTTAATCTTTACTTTTTGGATTTTTATATACAAACTCATTTTCAAGATATTTTAGGATCTCGTTTAGAATTTTATATTGTCCTTTATGGTGATTTTAATATATTTTAATGATTGTAAGATATTATTTTGCATTTAATATTATAATGTACTTTTTTCATGATGAGTGATATTTATGGAAGCCTGTTTTTGTCTGAATGCAAAGTCAGAATGTCAGAATTGTGAGATATGAACTTTGAGATGCGAGATATTCAGACTTTTTCCTCACAATTTTGAGCCTTTGTGTCACAATGTTGAATTTATCCTCCTTATTCTGAGTTTACATTTATAAATTCAGACTTTGAATTTGAATATTGAAAACACTACAGAAAAAAAAATGTAAAATGCAACTGGGAGTTAGAAACCTCTTTTCATTTACAGAATAATCATATATTTAAATGTTAAATATTTAAATGTTTTATATATTGAAAGTACAGTATAGTTACACTTTATTTTACAGTTTGTGTACATACAAGTATGTATAATGTACTTACAGTGTACTTACACAAGAAAGTTATGGTAATATAAGGTAACTACATGGGGTAGGGTTAGGTTTATTACTTAGTTATTGTAATTACTACAATATGTACATAGTACTGTATTTTCATAAGGAACTGTAAAATAAAGTGCTACTGAAATTATATATAAACCTGCAATTCCATATCTTGCAAATTCTTTTGCAAGATGTGGAATTCTTGTGAAATGTTAAAAAATCTTTTTTGATTCTGATTTGTAATACATAAACTCTAACAGTGGGATTTCTGTTTATTTATTTTTTATATCCCATGGCTGAAACAGCTTCCACAGATATTAGATATTGCATCCTGATGATACCTAACAACCAAATAATTCCCATTCGCACATGATTTTCATGTTCATCTCTGCAAAATGTTTTCACTAGACTCTGGGCCAAGTGAGACAGACATTAGTAGCCGACTAGCAGAGCAGCTTGCTGGATCATGGCACATTGCCTTTGGCTCGATATCCCACTGAGCTCAGAGGGGAGTCACAATGCCAGTCAGGCTGAACATCGCACACCCAGGAACACATCACAGATTTGCTCCCCTGGAAATCCCCAGCTAACTTCCTCCGAGTGGTATTCGCTAACGCTTGTGTAAATGTGATCATGGCTGGGTGCTGATGCAAATAAAATGAGGATGTTTTGCGTGTAGCTGCAGATGGTTGAAAGTCAGGTGGTGAAAAAGAAAAGGAGCCAACATGAGTGGAGTTACTCGAGAGGATCTTCTGACCCTTGATGAGCCTTTGTAGTCAATTCCTGACTGCAAATACATACACAAACAAACAGTAGGCTCAACAGAGCAAAATTTAATTCAAGAAGCAAAAGGGTTGTGGGTCACACCCGACTTGATAAATGATTCTGCCAATACTTAAGACAGTTAGAGGCTGCTTCTGGGACTCCTGAACCTACTTTGGTTTCACCTCAAAGTAACGTATTGCACTGTTAAGATGTAAAATTGTCTTTGTGCATTTGTACTTTTTGAATTGAGAAGACGTGTCAGATGTTAATCTATTATTTCTAGTCAACTACAAAAATGCAAATAAGTGAATGTTTTGCAAATAACAAAATATCGGGAGGAAGCGCTGAATGATTAATCTCAGCCGGCCCGCATTACCTAATCAAACCCCTTGTTATCCGACCCCAACCCTTTTCCTTCACTTCCACATCTCGTCTTTTGTGCATTCCTCCCCGTCCCCTTCTCCTCCACTTATCCTGCTTGCGCCTTCCTGGGGGGGCAGACGATGAACGAGTAGGGTGCAGAGCTCCGGCCCTCGCTAGGGTTCAAACCACTAGGGCTCGGAGTCTAACGTTCCCCCGGCTCGCCCCCCAGACAGCACGTCAAGTTTGCTTTATATGATTATTAAGGAAGCGCGTGAAATATATATATGGTAACACCTATTCACTTTATATTGACTATTTCCTCGATAAATTCACAGTGGCTGCTTATAAATAGTTAGTAAGGTAATTGGATGAGTATAGGATTAGGGAAGCAAATTAAGGTCATGTAGTATAAGGCATTAATATAATATATTAATGAAGAAAAAAAAAGATACATATATATATATATATATATATATATAGTATTTTTTATAGTATTGGTATATGTAAAGTAAGATACAGTACATTTCCAGTTAACAGTTGTTGTTTTTTTTTCAACCAACATAATTTTTTTATTTTAAGCTAGGATGCATTATATTGATCAAAAGGGACATCAAATATATTTAAAATGTCACAAATAGTTACTAACTTCATTTATTCAAAAATTCTGGAAAGAAAGTATGATGAAGTCCAGTTTACAACATTAATTGTAAACAACAACAATAATAATAATAAAAATAGTAATATAACTGGTGAAAATTCAGCTTGGCTCTCACAGTATGTAGGTAGTAAGCAAAATTGTATTTATAGAGCACCTAAAATGCACTCTGAAACATGAATTAATTACACTTTAAAATACAGTATATACAGTAGGTGGACAACCAAAACGACTATTACCGAAAACAGCCTAATCTTACATTTAGCCATCTGTAAAATGTTATACCCATTTTCTCATACAAAAGTTGTTTAGAAACTTCACAAATCCTGCAGCGACTTCATTTAACTTCTAGAACCACCCCAATTTGCTTACTGTACACTACGCTTGAATGCACACTGCTGAATAAGCTCCTGCCCTTTCACTGCTTCATATTTTCACAATTTTCCTCGCAAAGTCACGTGTGCAGCCATGTAGCGTTTTAGAAGTTGCTGCAAACTCCCTACGTGTCTTCCTCCTTCAGCATGTCTCTCATCCCTCTAATCACAGATGACTTAAAAGTAGCAAACAGGCATCATATCTGATGGATCTCTTTGCGCTTGGTCGCTTGATTCATGGGACGTCCACTAATGGAGCTCAAAACTCCAGCCGTATTTTATAAATGAATCATGAGATGGAGACTAATTGCCATTAAAAAATGAACACTAATGCATGAACAATCCCAATGACGAAGCCACTGACACTGCAATATGCAAATATGTGTCCAATTATGATTAACGATCATCCGAGCGTTGCATGTCAATTTGGAAAGCTATTCAGATTTCGCCACACACACGGCCTCGCAGAAGGATGCCGAAACTCCTCTCCCTTTGGCAAATACGCACCAAAATATCGTTCCCCGCTAATGACATAACCCAATTTATTATAGTCTGAGGCTGTGCTTGAATATTAATAGAGAAGTCATTGAACGTTCCTGCGTATGGAAACACTTGTCGCTGCTGCGGAAGTATTATGTGCTGCCCGTGATAACACTGTTGAAGAGGTGAGTGTGTGAAACAACCAATTGTGGTCGAACGATTACGGAGCCAGGATCAAAGCCTTCCCCAAAAACAAAGCCTTTAATAGAAAGGATACTGATGGCGCTCCAGGTTCACGCAGAAAGCGAGTTCTCCATGAAAGAGGCCGGAGGGAGCCTCATTTATTTTTTTCTCCTCATCTGTTGTCCTTTTGTCTCGATTTAGAGTGTGTTTTTGTGTGCGCATGTGACACGGGGCACGGATTGATCTCTGCCGCTTTCCTGCCTCTGACATTTCAAACAGAAGTTCTGCCCCGTGGCTCTCTTGAGTCAACATCCTGGCATCCGGAGAGACACACAGGGGATGATGTCAACTAAAGAGCCTGGTTGCAATCACACACACACCAATGTCGCTGTGAACTAGGACAGGTATTTCCATAACAGATGTGGTTAAAAGCATGAAATAGCGTGGATTGGAGACTTTGAAGGGTTTTACATAGCAATATGCAATTTTACCAGATGATCAAAACTTTACCAGATGATCAAGACTTTGAAATATAAAACACTGCAGTTTTATTTTTTTAAGGATTTTTATTTTAAAAAAAGACTGGGAAAGGGACATGAATAACGATGATATCAGTCAGGCTTGAATTTGCATCACCTTGGTTCGATTTGTCAAAGCACATGCAATAACCAAGTTATGGGAAAGTTACCCAAAAATGAAAACTGTGTCATCATTTTTCTCACACACCTGTATGATTGTCTTTGTTTGTGTGAAACACTAAAAGAAAGTGGGGAAAAGTTTGTCCATACAGTGAAAGTCCTGTTTTAGAGCTCATTAAAAGTTAATATATTCTCAAAAGCTTTAATGTAAATACAATGCTGTTTTTCACAATTTGGTTTGGTGTTTTAAGAGTAGAATAGAAAAAGAGTCATTTAAAAACCCATATAAGCATTTTTTTTTTGTATTGTTTATTGGATGGCCTTTCTAGTAATTTATCTTAGGAGATCTTTATCCACATAATTGAATCAAATATCTTGAGAAACATAATTGTGGACCTTCATTTAATGTTAAGAATTGTGTGTGGTTATGGAATCTTTCTATTCAGCATCACACATATGTGATTAATAAAAACACAGACGTTGGTTGTCTAGGTACTTCATTGTTTGCTCCACCCCTTGACCTACTTTCACCTGTATATATACCAGTCTGTTTGT
>JAUYWG010000055.1:14988593-15008792 GCA_034779775.1 Enteromius afrohamiltoni
AAAGTTGCTCTTCTATCAGCTTGAATCAGTCGGCCCATTCTCCTCTGACCTCTAGCATCAACAAGGCATTTTCGCCCCCACAGGACTCCCGCATAATGGATGTTTTTCCATTTTTACCCCATTATTTGTAAACCCTAGATATGGTTGCCACGCTCAAAATTGCTTAAATCACCTTTCTTTCCCATTCTGACATTCAGTTCAGGAGATTGACCAGGACCACACCCCTAAATGCATTGAAGCAACTGCCTCAACTGTGATTGGTTGATTAAATAATTGATTAATGAGAAATCGAACAGGTGTTCCTAATAATCCTTTAGGTGGGTGTACGTGGTATAATAACAATATATCAGTTAATGAAATTACAGTATTTAAATGCAAATTTAAATTAGACCGTAAAACCTTAAATATTGATACCATATTTTTTATGTAAAATTCTGACAACCACAGCTACCATTTTTAATTGTAAATTTGATAAATGTTTGTGTGACAGCTAGATAGAAACAAAGCTTCCATTAACATTTTCAACTTGTGCAGTAGCCATTCATAACACTTATAAAAAAAAAATTTCAGCACAACAAGAAATCGATCAAGGTCAGAAGAGTCAATAAAGTGCTCGTGTATGAGGGGCACTGGGATCACTGCCACTGTTCTCATTTGTACTATTCAAGCATGTCTAAAACATTCACCATGTCTTCTGAGAAAGGGCACAATGAAAGTAAGCACTACAGCAGAAGAACCCTAACAAAGCCACATCCCTCAACTTTATCTTCATTTGTTCCCAGTTATTCCCCTGGCAGTCAAGTAAAGTAAATAGAGTCCATTTTAGTTTGTCGAAGACTTTAAAGTCCAGCATGTCACACACATTTATGCTGCTTAGAGATCGTCTATCAGCATCCTGTCATTCTGAAGACGTATATTAGCAGATTAAGTCATTATAAGGCTTACCCTTGAACATCACCTGTGCAACCCCTGTAGTGAGGCCCCAGGCACGGGCTCCTGAGTTAAGAGGATAACTGATGACTTCAGAGGCAGAGAAAGCATGGAAATTCATTCGCCAGGAAGCAATCAGCTCTTTCCTTGCCCTCTGCTTGCCCTTTGAACTGTCAAAATTATAAGGAACACTTTTTGCACTGTGAATATTTCGGACAGCCTTCTAATGTGCCTTAGATCCCCGCGGTGACACTAATGGGTCGAAGCTGTGCCGCTTCAATTTGAATGAGACGGGCACCAGAACTGTTGAGCCATTGTGCACATTCAGCCCATTTCTGCCCTCATTTTTGCCAATTATGGAATGACAGGTCTGTGGTTGTCTATGAACTTGAACAGCGTGAGACTTATGAGGGGTCTTAATGTTGGTTTATGGTGAGTAAGGGACTTTATTTGACTTTAAATACAATAAATATTAATGCTTACCATAAATTGCCAACCTTTCTTCGAGCAAGTAAAAAGGTCCTGTTCATGTCACACAAAACGTACTGAGAGGTGACAAAGTCTTTTTTTCCTGCTATTTTATTTGTCCTGGAGGAAATGGAGGAGGATGAAATTTCCTTAGAGTTCAAAATGTTTCGAGCTATGCAGGGTGAAGCAAGGAAATTGGCTGATGACACATTTCCTCATGCCTAATTCAAAGAGAACCTAGGAGAAAGTGTATATAAGAGAAACAGAGAAGAGGGACATTCTACCAAAGCCAACCAAAGTGTATTTGTGCCCTGTATATATGTGTAAAAATGACTTTAATAAATAGATTATTCTAACATTCATAATTCTTGAAAGCAGCAAAATGCAGTATTTTTATTTTTTTTTGTATTTGTCCTTGAAGTATTAGCCAATACCAACATTTTGATGAAAAATAAATACAGAAACAAAAACTACTGTTTTCTTACTGTATGTTTTGCTATGTTACATAACAGAATGATACAGAAATTGAACAGAAGATCCCTGGTTCCTGGTAATGATCTCAGTTAATGATGTTCACTAATTGATTTAGCTTCTCTCTGCAGCTTAAAGTAGTCTTGAGACCAAACATCTGCTCTCTCTCTCTCTTTCTCTTTCCTACACTATCCCTCCTCTCTGCCCTTTCAAGAGCTCCTTTGGTCCGACTGATAAAGTCTGTCTGCCCAAGCCAATAGATTGTTTTGGCAATTTTGAATTTTGAAAAGGTCTCCATGGTATTTTTGCAAGTGTCATATCATCAGTCATCCATATGCACTGATGGTTCAAGAGTCTCTCCTTCTATCTGGACCCGCTTAACTCCTTTATTTTTATGGCGTGCCACATTAGTGTGCAACTCTGAGATGCATTCATTCTGATTTGTGACTATGATCAATGACATGGAAAACAAAATCAATAATTCAACCAACTGCCTAGAAACAAAATCTATACAGAAGACTTCAGACTTTGCAATTCATTAAAGAGTTTGTAGGAAGGTTACTTCTGGATTTCACAACAGCTTATCTGTAGAATATATGCAAGTTTACGAAAGTTTTTGACCCTCTGATCACTCACAAAGGTGAATTTTTACATAAAGTGTTGCTGTAAAATATATTATACCAAAAGCCTATAGACCCATAATGCCCATTAAATAAATAAATAATAAAATAATGTCTTACAGTTGCAATTTATTAGCAATATTTACTACAGCTGTTCTCAACTACATCCACATTAATATAGTGGTTTCCTGCTTCATATTGATTCTATGGGTCAGGGATAAACGTGCCATATGATTTGCATAACGCCTACTCCAACAATGAGACCTACTTTGAAATATGTTAAACCTTCTTCACGTACCACACACACAAACAGTTTGGTGACATGACATTCCATCTCTGATAAATGTGTGTGTGTGTGAGCGTGCAGCTTGCGAATCCAGCACAGTGGGTCCACTGTTTGGAAAAGCTCTCTAGATTCTGGCAGAGAGACAAAATAGCCCATAGCTACTGATGCCTCTGCCTCCAGCTGTCACCACTGTCATCAGCAGGGGAAATGTACTGAGAAGTTTTAAATTGGTGTTTTATACCAGAACAAGGTAGTACATTGCGGCTATCCAAAAAGTACATTACAATGTCAGCTGATTTATTGCACTGCCATTATCATTACGCCACTGATGACATCATCAGTATTATCCTCTAACCACCCATGTTGGCTCACAACAGCTGAAGCATTCAAACAAACAAAAACTACCTAGCGGTTGGCTCACAAAATGCACTGCAATTACGCAAAAAGTACATTTAAAAATAAGCTACATCATATCATCCCATCAATGACACCGTCAGCATTATTCTTTACTTCCTGTGTTGACTCACAATGCAGTGCATTTAAACAAACAAAAAACATACTCTCCTGGTTTTCAAAATGCATTGTTTTCATACTAGCAGTACATTTAAAAAAATAAGATTTATCACCATCACCATGAACACCTCATTATAGTTTCTTATTATTCATTTTTTAAGTTGTCAGCATTATTCTCTACACTTTTGCTGGCTCACAAAACGTAACGGTAACACTTTTAGGGTCGCACTTTATTTTTAAGGTCAAATTCTCGCTGTTAACAAACCATTAACTAAGACTTTTGCCTTATTAAACACCTAATTTGCTGCTAGTAGCTTGTAAGTTGTTAAGTTTAAGTATTGGGTTGTAGAATAATGTCATGCACAACATGGGCTTTATAAGTACTCATATACATGCTTATATGAAACTAGTTATTAAAATTCATCCCTATACTGAAGTGTTAACCAATTTATGTATAAATACTTAATATTTGTGACCTCAATCGTACCATTTTTATACGATTTGTCTGAACCCCAGTGACGGGCAGGTTTAGCGGCAGGGTTAAATGTAGGTCACAAATTCATACGAATTGGCGACTTGTAATATACGAATGTACGATTTAGAATTTTTACAAATTAGCCACCTCGCAAAATATGTATGAAATGTCGTGAGGCTGGATCTACAACTATTAAAAAATCTGAAATCGAAATATTGAGAAAATTGCCTTTAAAGTTGCCCTTATAAAGTCCTTAGCAACATTAAGCAATTAAGTTTTTATATATTTACAGTACAAAATTGATATAAAAAAATATCATCATGCTACACGATCTTTACCTAATATCCTAATGATTTTTGGCATAAAAAAAAGCTAGAATGATTCTAAGGGGCCGACCATGGAGGGGGCACCTCAGAGGGAAATGTGATTTCTACCGAAGGGAACGCGGTCACGATTTCTACCATGGGTGAACCACCAATTTGTATGGCCACGGATTGAGTGGACATGCTGTCCAGCGTCCCTAGAAACCGTAGAAGCACCCCTCATAGTAAATATGTGTTTTCTTTTCTAAAGCACTAGCGAATCAGTGTTTAAGAACTTTAAACAAATAGCACAACACAGCCTGAACAAAATCACTGTTTTCAGCATGAGAATAGTATCCCTTTAGGACCCCATTACTTGTGTGAACCGTGCCCAGTGACCTGCTTAGGACGATCTGATCTGACCGAATCCTCCTCTCCACCTCTTCATGAGTCAACCAGTCAGATTGATAAATGAAAAAAAAGAATGAGCCCTCTTTCTCATCTGCTGTAACTCAGTCTCTCGCTCTCAATGGACACCGTGTGATCTCTGACCCGAAGCTCAGTCAGAAAGAGGAGAAACTCATCACTCACTTCATTACCCCTCCGTCCTCCTGTCTGCACACACAACCGGCTCTGTTCTTATCTCAACCCACACAACCATCTGAGACGCATGAATCTGAATGTCTGCATCCCACCCGGGAGATCAGGGCGTGGGCTGGAAGGTGAGAGTTTCTTTGGATGGGATTAGCAGGAAGAGCGGTCAAGCGGATGGGCATGTCCAAGAATTAAAGTCTGACCTTGGTGTGTGATACTCTATTTCCACAATATGATGATAGTGCACCCCTCTATATAGTTTTCACAGAGCTGGAATCAGAGGTCTACCAGACTTTTCTTTCTGCACTCACACCGTATGGCCTATTTCAGTACTTAGTTTTATGCGCTTCTGTTCAGGCGTGGTCTGGGCTGTACAGCGCCCAATAAAACACCAATACAGTTTTACAAGCCAGTCAGAGATATTTATAATACCCGCTCTTCATTCCCTTCCGGAACGCAAGATTTGCAGTAATTGGAGACATTTGGAACATCTTGAGGCTTCTCCTACCTGCTCGTTCCTTATAAACGCTGACAATTATATTATGCCATTCTGGGGACAGATTGTGCTTAGATGGCTCCCAACTCTTTGCCAGTAAAATAAAAGATGCATACTTTACACTTAGAATGTTACTGCCAAGTCCTGGAGAGTTCAATAGTGCAAAGTCGGTGCACTTGTAAGGGACGCCTCCACTCAGTCCTGCCTGTGAGAACGTGAGGTATCTGGCAGAGCTCAGAGTGGGGCCAAGAAACTCTTTTTCACCTTTATGACACAAGATGTGAGTTTAGAGCTTATTCCAGAACAGAACATGAGAGCAAATTAGTACTTTCCTCTCCACTTCTGTGCCAGTAACTCTTCAGGGAAAGGATTCTTCAGCAGGCTGAACCACTGTTATTTATATTCTCCTTGTTGTTTCGATCCTCTTTGGTTTGTGCTAATGAATGTTTGGACTGTACTAAACTTGTTTACTCAGTTCATAAAGGTGAACAATAGACTAAATGCACAATAAGAATGTTTAATAAAGGTCATGTTTGGAAAACTCACAGGAAGGTTGCTAGAAATGTCTTAGAAATTTTAATTTACCCCAAAAGAGAATCTTGTTACTACTGACTAATGAGGGTGAATAAATGATGAATTCAAAATGTAATTTTTGGGTGAAGTACTCCTTTAATACTGCATTCTTCTTCATCTCCAGCTTCTCTATTTGACGTCTCTCTCCACAAATGTCGACAGTACTCATCATATGTTTTCCTTCTATTTCTGATGTTTCGCACCTTTATTGACTGAGTAGATCAGCAAGGCTCAATTAATAACGGAGAAGGATTAACAGCCTGACCTTTTTTTTTTTTCATCCATAATTCCCATGGGGCTCAATTAATCTACAGGAATCCACAGCTAGCGAAAAAAAAAAAAGTGATTGACACTCCTAACCTTCATTGGGATGTAATCTTCATCTTTAGCACTCGGAGATCTAATTAATTAGTGGAATCTCATTTCCGCACTAATGCAAGTAGACAGAGGCGTGATAGAGGAGAAAGGGGAGAGAGGGAGTGTGAGGAGAGAGGGAGAGAGTGCCATTTTTAATCACTCAAGATGGACTCCACCTGCTTTATGCACTTTAGAACCACAGCTGAACTTTCTGGCTTGTTGTCAAGTAGCTCTCCTGGTTAAGCCAGGTAAATGTCTAGTTCTTAACTCTTGTGCTGTGGAAACCCGTGCGAGAATGATTTGTTTGCTCACTGCTGCACAGGGGCAGGTTGGGGTGAATCTCATAAGAGTTTTGCAGTGTGCAGACAAACCAGACATTTGCTTCAGGACTCTATAGTTTTACTCTGAATCTTATCATGATCCAGCACAGTGCCAAAATTGTTTACTGTACAACTTTGAAGGAATAGCACACTCAAAGCGAAGAAGTTAGCTTCTTCATAGAAACAGGCCCGAAACCCCCCAAAAACGAATTACATCATGTGCTCAACAATGCATCTTCTGCAGTAAATGGGTGCCGTCAGAATTAAAGTCCAAACAGTCAATAAATATGCAGAAATAATCTATGTACAAATGATCCAAAGAGCTCCCATCCATCTACGAACATTTCGTGAAAAGCTGCATGCATGTAATAAACAAATCCATCCAAGTTTTTAACTTCAAAAGGCCCTCGATAATATTGCTTTCTCTAGTCAAAAGCTGTCTTATTTGAATCAGAGAAATATGATAAAAATACGCACTAATTTGAAATAATTTGAAACAGTTTGTGAACAGCTAATGGACTTGAATTCTCGTTGTAATTGACGGCACCCAGTCACTGAACAGGATCCTGGTGAGTAAGTGATGTGACGCTACAGAAGAAACAAATTCATCTAAATCTTGGATTGCCAGAGGGTGAGTAACTTTTCAACAAATGTTCATTTACTGACAGATTTTTAGGGGTAATATAATATCAGCGTATTAAAAATGAGGCATGTTGTGAATATACCATATGAGTTTGTTTTTACATAAATGGTTATTTCCTCTTTGTATAAGCAACACTTAACAACACGTTTTAAATTGTTTGCATATGCTTGAACTAACAATTCACTACTTTTTAGAGCATTTAGTAATCTACTAAATTAACTTCTCATGAACTAATATGAATTTATACAACTTAATGCCAACCATACCGAATGTACTGACTACAAATTAATCTTTGACGCAATTGTTAAACCATCTGTTTGTCCACCGTAGAACACAAATATGGCCACAGTAGACACGCAGGAGAAAATGACAGACAGGAAGACAGTAAAACTGAAGGAGAGAGAGAAGCTACTACTTCCCCTGGTGTATTTATAGAAATTGACATAAAGTTTAAAGTCTATCAAAGCTCAAGATGGAGTTTCTCTTCTCTCTAAAGCCCCCTGTGCCTGATGGAATGGGCGAAGTTTTTATAAGTATAACGTCAAGAGCCAAGCACTGACGTTTGGTGACTGGTATCATGTGTCTAATGGTAAAGTGTCACACTGAAAATGACAAATGATTCTGATGGAGCCTCCCAGCACTGGGGCAAAATACAAAAAATGGCACAGAAAGTGAAAATCTTTTTACGCAGAAACTCAAAACTGCTGCAAAAAAATCAGCTATTTAATTTGCAAATTTATTGAAGAATAATTTTGGATATCATTAATAAAGCCTCGGGTAAAAAGGAATTAAAAATGATGAATAAAAGACAGAGGGGGAAATTTGATGAAGAAAAGCTCAGAACATATTTAAAAGCAGTCCTGGGGCAATCCTAGAGCACACTGCGTTCTGCATAAACTCACTCACAGTCTATTTCCTAGCCATCTAAACTCAATTTTTACATAATAATGACTGAATAAATGACAGTTTATATCTTTTATGCAGAGAAGTGCACATCAAATCAAGCAATAATGCAGTGTTTTCAATCGCCGCCCGCACCCCTTCTGCATTCACTGTAATATTTGCATTTAGATGACATAACATAATAACTCGGGAACCACCTGCAGGAGTAAATATTTTGCTGTCTGTTTTGTCTAGCCGTCCTGCCAAACACAATGATTCATTAATTGAGCGCGTGAAAGAATCTTCATATGGCGACTGACATTCAATTATGTGGGAGAGATCAGATTAAAAAGAGGTCCGAAAAGCATGTCTGAAAGCCTATTTTGCGGGTGAGCGCTGAGGGGAGGCTAAAGCTGTAATTTAAACGACCGTTTGGGTCCTGGGTGAACGCCGTGGCAGTATGGGAAATCACTACACCACGACCCCACAGTAATTGGATGTCCATTGTGCATGTGCATGCAGAAGAAATGTGTGCTGATATTTCTATTTGATGAGGCTTGTAAAATGGGCCTTAAATTACATATTTTGTATGTAATCGCTGCACTAAATTTTTATATTATTCCAAACCCAACAGGCTTTAAAATTCACACTTTGATCGTGTATAAATAGATTATATGATATTAAAATGCTTGTAAGAGCATGAAACAATATTCGCACAATTTCTGTTTAATGCATCCTTATATCTTGTTCTTGTTCATAATGTTCTTCTCTGAGCTAATCATCTATGTGGACGACATTTAAGGCAAGATGATGAATGAATGATTTCTGGATGTGAAGGTAGAAAAACACTTTTTTTTGGTCAAAAAAGGCTATATTTTATGTAGATAATCTAAAAATGTATTGCAATAAGTTTGAAATATTGGAAATATGCCACAGTATGGACAAATAATGGATGGATAGATAAAAAAAATTATGACATATTATGACGTAATTATGACATATTAACTATGACATAGTTACCATTTTATAACTAACAATTTAAATAATAAAAGTCTGAAATGTGAAATATAAACTCACAACTGATAAAAGTATATATATATATATATATATATATCATGACTTTTTAAAGAACCTTTTTTGTGGCAAGAAAAAAAAAACTGAATTGCGAGAAATCAGAACTATGAGATTAAAAAGTTGCAATTACCTTTTTTATTCTGAGGTGAAAAAAAGAAAGTTTATATTGACCAAAATTATAAAATAAAATAAATATAGATATATAGATAAACACACACACATATATTATATATATATATATATATATATATAACATTTTTAATTATGTGGCAGAAACAGGCTACTACTGTATATTATTCATGTAAAATGTTGATAAATATAATTATTGTTGATTAATAATATTATATTTTATACAATTGTATAATATTTGTTTAATACCAAAAAATACTGAATATATAAATGTTTTCTTTCATTCAATTTTTGTATGTGATATATATATTTTAGCTTTACAGGCATCATTACTTTAATATCATGCTGATGTCAGACTCTGTCTATGTAGGCGAGTTGACAGAAAGACAGCTCACTAGGATTCGGAACGACTCTTATCTGACCACAGACTGGCCATCAGAAGCAGGACTGTAATGATTAGACATACTCCGTAAAAGTACTGCCAGAATCCTGTCACTGCGTATCGATTGTAAGATGTCTTTTTTGCTACTGTGTCATTTGGGCTTATGAAACAAAGGTGGGGCTACTCTGCCTGTCAATCGGCTGTCAGATTAAGTGGCAGGACTCTGACTGCCAAGAGCTGGAGCAGATGCACTGTGGGTAGCCCACGATACCAGACTGACCACAGAAGTTAGTTTGAGAAGGTCCTACAGTGACCGCCCCCCAAAGTGAGCATGCAATCTGTCAGCCAGTCTAAATAAAACTCAAAACTAAACTTCAAACCGAATTCCAGACTTTTATAATGTGCAAGCCAACTCCAATTTGAGAGAAATGTGTTGATTTGGCAAATAAATGTCTTTTGTTCAGGAATGAAACCCCTATTGAAACGCCACTTACTGTCTTTATGAATAAAATAAAATGTAATACAAATATCAAATAATATAATACAAATACATCAATAAAAAAATTAAATAAAATAAATAAAAAATATCTGATGTGCAAGAAAACTTACATAAAAAAAACAAACACTGAACTATCCTAAAGCACTATATTATACAATAAAATAAAATATGAAATATATAAAATAATAAAAATACAATTTAATAAAAATATCAAACAATATAATACAAATACCCAAACAAATAATAAAACACTAACATTTCTCTGATGTGCAAGAAAAGCAATTATTTGGCCGTGTAACTGTAACACTGTGTGAACATTTACATTGCTGTGAATTCCTCGCCAACAGCCAACATGTGTAGGATCAGTCCCGCAAGCATCTGAACCAATCATATCAGAGGAAAAGATCAATCTGTGACAGGTGCATGTGAACGTCATCCCCTGCATCTTTTTGAAAGGGCATCTGCTGTCTGCTACACATGAACAGACGATGGTTTGAGGGCTGGATCTGTGCTTATACTAGAGCTTTTGGTGTTCCAGTTAATTATAAATTATGTTTCACGTAGATGAGAGTTACTATTATGACATAAGATTGCAAAATGTAATTTAACCAAGTTGTGATGTTTCCATTTCTGACAAGTGGGTACCTGATTAATCTGATCTGATGTAGCACATCAGGTACTGTATCAGAAGCGAACAGCACAGACATACAAACATTATTAGTCACGCATGCTGTTCTGAGACATATCGGAATTAAACGGCACCCTTGACCTGTTTGCACTGAGAAAACTTTGTTCAAGTCAGTTTTACAAGCTGTCAACAAGCCATTAGCTGAACCAGCCAAACTGACTTTATTGCTGAAATAGTTTTATGTGAGGATGGATTCGATTAATTAAACCTGCCCAATTCTTGTGCTGGCTTCAAGTCTTTCTGAGAAGTTTCTGCACACAAACTCAGACGTCTTAATTATAGTGCCATGTGCATTCAAATGACTGTGCTGTGAATAAAATTGACATGTTGAGGAATTACTCTTTTTTCATATACAGACAAATATAGGAAGATCACGGTACATTACACTTATTTTGTATTTCGGGAAATATGGAAAACTATCCACTGTAGCTTCTGATGGGCAGTGTTAAAAGAAAAAAAAAAAAAGACATTTAAGAAAAATATACGCAAACTCCAAAGGTTTTCACCCCCAACTCTTAATGTTTTTTTTCCTTCTGAAGCATGAGTGAGCTTTTGAACCTTCTGTAATAGTTATGAGCACATATAAACCCTTCGCTGTCCTTGGTGTAAAAAGACAGCTCTCAAAAATCAAGGTTTCAGTGTTGGAAAGGGTTTAAATACATTTAAAAAAGGCACAAAATAGGGACTCATAAACAACTTTCACTAAACAACACAGTATTACGAAACAAAAGAATCTTTGAAAAGGGGTTCATTTTAGAAATTCTATAAACTATTATTTTCTTGTGTGGACTATATGCACACATCCTTTACGTGAAATCTCTCGTTCAGGTAAGTACTAAACAATAATACGCAATATGCATTATCCCTCTTACTTTGGTAAAATAATTAACATTTTCAGATCAACAGATTCTGATACTTTTTGACCTCAGCTGTGTGTATACTAGGCTACTCGATATATACAGTTCTGCTGTATTTAAATATCTTAAATATTTTTTAGTAGACGGAGGAACAAAACAGAACAAAAAAAAAATATTATCAGTAACTTATTTGATACTTGCATGCCTCCAAGAGTGAGTTTTAAAACAAAATAAATAATTAAATAAATAAATCAATCAAAAAGCCATGTGCGATCACATTTAGAACAGGTAAACTAGAAAAAAAAAAACAGGCAACTTACAAATAAATAACAATACAAAGTAAGCAAGTACATATTCAATGCAGTCAATTTGAAATACTCCGCTTGCAACGTTGCGGGTTAAAACCACCGAAAGTGTTTGTGACCTTTAAAAATACCAGCTAAAAAGTACATTTATGGCACACACCTGCCTCCTTAACACACCTGAAATCCCCTGGAGCTCATTGTGTAAAACATCTGTCACACATATGAGATCAACTGCGACGAAGCACAGACTCGTGGGAATCGTGCTGAGGAAACATGGTGTCAGTGATTCGCTATGAAGAAATTAGAATAAAGGGCTACTTTCAGACACCTTTCATGTAACATTTCAATTACAACATCAAGCCGACTATCAAATGCTCTCTGGAACGCATACAAACATGCATTTAATGATGGCTTTGCACAGTTCCAGCTGAGGGGTTTTTTACTGGCCTTGTCGGACACAGACGATGTTGGTGGATAACTGTGTATAACCTCAATTAAAGCATGCTCTAAGTGTCTGACAACAGCTAATATTCCTCTTCCAGCAGCGGGCCGAATTGATGTTCCTTCATTCGTCACCCCCCAGAAAAAGCAATCATGCTGTTGTCTCGCTCTGCTTAGGAGCTGGGAAGCGCTGCCTCCAGTTGCTCATTAGCATGCATCGCTAACACCCCCTTGTCCTCAAGATACCGTAGCATCTTCCCTGCATTCATCCAACCTCACATCTCCTAACAACATTAAAACCCCTGCTTTAATATGCAGAGGAATCCGCTCTAATATACTTGCTCTAAAGGTGTCTTGAGGATAGTTAAACATTAAAACACACCGCAGTTATTGTTTGTCCCTGCAGATTTGTCCCCTTGCTTGTTTGCAGAGCTCGGTTTGAACAGAAATCCTCCGTTCTGTCGGCCCTCCTGTTAGAGGTTCGACTCGCAAAGCTTTAAGAAAACAGCCAGCTGTGTTTCGAGAACTGAGAGTATTTAAAATGGGTATTTTTGACATATCTGTAGTGCATTTTTGTAAATTCGCCATTCGCATTACATGGAAAATTGATTTGCAGACACTAAATTAGACCTGGAGTGATTGACAAGCTGAGGCAGCAGTGATTCAGAAAAGTGGAATAACTTTCCTCTAATGTATGTTTAAGCTACAAATGTGTGCTTAAGGGTTTAAATCCAGAGCTAACACCACTAACATGATGCAAACCTGCTATTGCCCTTCAAATATACACTTCTAAATGCCAGAAATCTTGAAAAAATGAATAAAAAATGAATAATATTTTAGAAAAAACAGGAAAGGAACAGATTTTAAAGTAAGATTCCATTTGTTTTTTCAAATAATAGTAAATGATAAATTGTCGATATTATTTCGTTTTTATAGACTACATAGGCAGTGCAACTCAAAATTATGTGAATTCTATTTCGTTAAGAAATCTTTTTAAGAAAATTAAGAAAATTTTGACCAGTGTAAAAATCATTAAATATTATTCAAATGTCAAAATACTGTTTTCAATTTTTTGGATGGTAACACTTAATATTTAGCTAGATCATCATTTAGAAATCACTCTAATATACTATTTTTTTATTATAATTATAAAAATGTCATTCTTACTGAACATACTTGTGCTGCTTAATATGCATCTATAACAGATGCATTTATTTTCAAGATTCTATGATGATGTGAAATTTCAAAAGAAGAGCATTTATTTGAAATATAAATATTTTGTTCACATTTTGAATGAAAGTGTATTACAATTACAAGTTTATTATGATTACAAGTATTACAACTTGATATTTTAACTTTTATATTTAATATTTATTAGATTTTACATGTAGAAACGGTATGATAATTTACCTCCATTGACTAAACCATTTATTATAAAGAGTTACAGGAAATAAAGGAAATTTAAGAAATGGATAAATTGCTATTTTTCAAACGATACAAAGTTTGTCCATGACATCACCAGCTGTAGACGGGGCCCAGAAATATAACCAGCATACTGTTCGTCAGTACTCATCCATACATACTCATCCAATCCAGCAAAAAAAAGAGGCACTGAAAGACAGCACATACCTCTCTATCGAGCTGATGGGGTGCTATCACAGTGACAATGTCGCCTCTCTCCGGGTCGATGTAGAACATATTGGGTGAAGGTTTATCAGGCAGCTGTCTCACGATGATGTAACGTAGTACGGCATTGTCCGTGTTGGGATCGTCTGCGTCGTAAGCTGTCATGGTCATCACTGTAGTGCCTGCCAAAAACAGTTAAAAAAACAATAAGTTATAATAGAGATAAATGGGCAGGATGCTACTCGGTTTGGTGCCAACTATATCCTTAAGGTTTTATCTTTACACTGACACCACTTGTATTGCCATTTTTCATTAAACTGCACAGCCGAAAGGAACAGTAATCAGCAAGCTGAGCAAAAACAATAAAGCGCACTTTAAATGAGGCTTCAGGGCAGAAAACACAAAAGAGCAAAAGTCTACCTTTAAGAAGCCTTTTTTACAATTCATCTGAGTTTTATATTGTATTGAATCTAAAATAAGGATGCCGTTCTTGACAGATGAACTGTAATCCCAGTCAATCCTTGACATCTCAGCTCGCCTCCTCTCTCAGACGCGGCCTCCGGAATGAACAGCGGCTCCACGGTATCCGGAGAGAGGCCGATATCACAGTTCAAGCAACGCTGTTCATCTATTTCATTTCCCTCAGCCTCATCTGAATGTGCTCAAGCCGCAAAAATGGGACGCAAATGGAGTTCGAACCTCTCAAAGTCACAGTGACCAGACAGTGACATGAGGCTAAGTCATATCTATCTCCTGAAGTTAATGGCCTCTATCAGTGACGTTAACCTCCGATCAGCCTTTACGAGTGCTCTCGCACTGTACGGCATAAATCCAGCGGGCACAAAAGAAGAGAGAAGACAAAAAAAAAAAAAACTGAGGGGAAATGTGCAGACACCCTCAAATAGGAATATTAGCATCTTAGAGTAAATGAGTAAAAGGCAATTATAAGTAATTAAGGGAGAAGTGAGTATCTGCACAGGGAGAGAGACGGTGGTTAAGCAGTACACCTCTAATGATTAATTACACATGCTGAAGCGCATAGCAGAGCTCTCTCGTGACACCGCTAGTCAGAGCGAGCGGTTCCACTTCACTGTTCGGTTACACCAAGTTATACGACCTCCATGTCCGCAGAAACACACACTGACACACATACGAGTGTGCGCACAGCTTGAATGCACACACACAAGCACACACACATAGGCACATGCAACCTTTTTCTTTCTCTTATTCACATATGGAAAGACCCAGATAATAGCGCGCTTTATAAAGAGCAACCTGAAATTAAGTTTGAAAAACCTTAAAAAAAAAAAAGTAAGCTAATTAGTTAAATACACTCAATAAACTCTATATACAGTTTTACAGATAGGTAGATGTCTTTCAGAAATGTCTAAACACCAGAAAATTAAATAAGAAATGAATTTTCCTCAAAGAAGATGAAACGAGCATCTTTGAGGTCTTTTCATTAGAGCTTCGGTTAAATCAATGACTGTAAATCCTGTCAAAATGAGTCTCTCAGCCAAAATAAAACAACTTTAGTACTATTCCTTTTCTGATACATTTAAGTTGAAGTTTTTTTCCGTGTCAGTGAAAACCTGTCCTGTCGATTTTGTATAGAATGCATCCATAATCAAGAAAATTCACAACCGAACAAACATTTATAAAAGAATAGCACAATCAACCTAATCACCACAAGGCTCCTTGATTCTGAATCACCGCTCAATCCGGTTCCCGTAGTTCTATTAACCTGTTCTCCTGCACCCTCACAGAGATCAAAAAGCTATGAGGTATTTAGCGCTCATCAATATGAACCGTGACAAAAGCCATCAGCTCCCATCAGCACACACATAAATCAACAAGCAGATCTAATTGGCTGATGGGAAGGGCCAGAAAGTGAATGCAAATCACTGCTACGCAATTATGAGGCAATTATGTCAAAGCTGAGCCCAATTCAGGAGCTATTGTCTTCCTTTATGAAGTCCATACTCTCCTCAGTGCCAAGCCGGAATCAATGTTAACTACATTGGAAGGTTTAATGGGAGGACCTGAAATGGCTGGACTTGAATCTGCGGGTCTCCATTACTGTATTATCAACTCTGTTCATCTAATTGGGGCTATGGGATCAGTCAGAGCTAAGACTTTTTCTTTCTGGCTCTTTCTTTCTCTCTTTTAATTCCACCATCTTGTCACACTGAACAAGAGGCGGAACATTGAAATGAATAATGTCTCATAAAATGCCTGACTTGAGCGGTTAATTTGATATCAGGCTCGGTGTCTAACTCTGCATTAACTAAGGCTGAAAACACTCGTTGGCATACTGCAATCAACAGGCAAGTAGGAGATGTGCTACAAGGACTTGCACTATATAAACATGCATTTTATACTGTATTTAACAAATCATTTGGTTTTGCTTTATTTTGATGGCCCCTTTAATACATTCTGTCGACTATCAGTGGCGTTGCCTTTACATATCTCCTAACTCTAACTTAGATTTTTATTAGAAGACTGGTAGGGTTAAGGTTGGAATAAGTCAACATGTTCTTGCAAAGTTACCTATAGTCAGTAGAATGTCTGTTGGGAGATCATCACAATATAGTGTTAACAGATGTTAAACAGTCTATACTTTAATGAAAGTTAGTTGACATGTAGTTATTTATAGTCAACAGAATGTTCAAAAGTGACCATCAAAATAAAGTGTTACCAATCATTTTTTATTGTTATTTTGTAAAAATAATGTGTGTGTGTGTGTCTTTCTGTATTTATTAAAAATACATAGTAAACAGTATAACAGTATATATAACAACAGTGTGCTGTGTGTATGTGTATACAAAGATGGATAACCACACACATATGTAAAATTATTATTTTATATATATATATATATATATATATATAAATTCTTGAAAAATGTCATATATTAACTTTGAGTCATCAGCCTGTGAAAAATCTTAAAGTCATATCTTATTGCTTTTTTTACAGTCTATATAATAATAATAATAATTCAAAAAATAGTAATTCAAACCTTTCTCATTCATGAATTTCTGCGGCTACGCCTAGAGCACTCTTTATCTGTTGCGCACACTGTTCTCGTCTTCTCATCCTGTTGCTCTCTGATACAGCAGAAGTATGTGATGTTTGGAAGATCAAGGAATTTCAGTGGGCATCTCTGCCTTCTGACAACAGCTGAAGCCCAGTGGGCGCCAATCACAGAACCCCACTCCAGAACCGAAGGCAGTGGTGTACCATCCAAAACTGTGGGCTTCTCCACAGGGTCCCTTCCACTTCGACATGGCCCCAGCTGCTTAAAATCAAGCGCTGGCTAAAAAGCTGGGCCCTTCAGCTTTTGTAGAGGAGAGATTTTACATAATAATAACTCAAAATGTGTCACACCATTAAAAGGGCATATTTATATCCTTATAATGAAAGTTCGGGCCAAGATTCACAGAAATCAGACCATTTTTCCTTCTTTCTCAGCCCGTTTTCCTAGTTCTCGCTTTTTTCTTGTTCACTCTCAAAGGATTTCACAAAGGACTAAACAATGTCACTAGCGTTCTTTTATTTGGGAACAAAAATTTAAAAAATAGAAATAATCTTACACATTCAATACATTTTAACCATGCACTCAATTAGCATTATGTTACTTAAGGTTATGCACAAAACATTGCTTAAACTATCTAGCACTTTTTTGCTTTTGTTAACGCACAGAATTAGATTTAGGTGCAGCAAACAAAACCATCCTATCACTGCATTGCATTCAGTGCTAATTTTGCAGGAGCAATTGCATTTTTAACAGTTTCATAATTCCTCTAAGTGTTAAAACAATGCATGTGCAAATAAACAACACCATTAGCAGGCACAATCCATATTCAGTCCACCTCTCCGTTTTCAGTTATACAGCACTGTACAAAGAGAGCTAAAAAGAAAGTAAGGGCTTCAGTGCACTAACACAAGGCCGGTGTCACACGTGGCACATCCTCTATTATAGACATCCAGGGAAATCAATATGACTTCAGGATCTCATTCACGCCGGGGAAGCCAGCGCACTGTGTGATGGGCTTTATAATAGGAAAGAACGGGGGGAAAGATTGAGACAGGATGAAATAATGATGGAGCAGGTGTGTGTGAGCGAGTGATCGGACCAGATACCGGGATGAGAGCGAGAAAGAGGAAGGCCGAGAGGTCCACAGGGAATACAGACAATGAAGGTACTGGACAAGGGATCACGCTGCTATCTTTAGACTTTGGCTAAGTTTAAAGCGTGCAAATAATGAGGCTAATCTTCTATCCGAAATCTACCAAGTTACTTTTTTTGGTCAGGAATGAACAGAGATTTAATCGAAGGACAGAAAACGTTGCACCACGTAAATTGGTGAGAGACTTTCCAAATTCTAAATAGTGTGGCATTTTATAGACCATGTCTGCTACATAGCAACAGAAAAGCACAGAGCGCTATTACCCTTCATTTTGGGAGGTAATTCAATCTAGCGGTTCTGGAGAAAGATAAATGAACTACAATGTGGAATGGAGCACAGCGGTGAAATCTGAACCCTTCTTGCCCTGAAAGACCCAGCTTGCCTATTCTCCCTTGGTTAAAGGCACTCAAGTGAAATTCAGCGGCCTGTCTAAAAGAAGTCCGCAGGCATAGTCCGGCTATTGGACATCCCGTTGTTTCATTACATCGTGGCGAGTAAGCACCATTTTTATGAAAACCCCTGAACTTCTGGGCATTTTGCAATTTGCTCATTCCCTCAAAGTATACTCCCAGAACAGAAACATGCTGTATAAGGAAAAAAACACACATTCACACTCGTATTGTAACATGCTGCACCAAAGCTGAAAGCTTGATGTTGATGAACTTTTACTCAAGTAAGTTTCCGGACAGACATTTGTACTTTAAATTGAGGACATTTTCTTTTTACTCAATGCGTTTTCTTTCACTTCAGTATAATTACAGTACTTTTTTATACCACTGGCAAAAAATGAAGTCCCACTTTATAAGCGTCCCTTATACCTGTATACTTCCATAGTAACTATATGTGTATGTAGTATGCAACCACAGTGTAAGTACACACCGGTATATAGTATCTACAGCTGTAATATTTCTGTAACTACACACACATAACAACCCTCAGAATGATGTGTGTAAGTACAAATGTGTAACAGGACATTGATAACAACACTTTCCTCACTTCACTAAGTAGTAATTTAACAGTAATTACATAGCTACATTTTGTAACAGCAGTATACATAAGAGTAACTGGAACAGGGGGTGTAAGGGATATGTTAAGTGGGAGGAGTTGGTGCACCTCTGTAATGCCAGTGTATATACACATGGTAACTCCTCAGGAACTGCCCACTTAATATAAAGTTCTGCACACTAACCACAATTTATATGTAGAGCCTAATTTACTGCCCGCTGCTGTGTAACATAGGAGTAATTACATCCATAGCAAATCCATAGCAATTATCTATTTAATATAAAGTGTAACACTTTATTTACCCAAAAGTGCTTTTAGTCCTGTTACACACTTGTACTTTCATTACCAAAAAGTGTTGTCACCAATGTCCTATTACACATTTGTACTTACACACACTCCATTCTGAGGGTTGTTACATGTGTGTAGTTACAGAAATATTACAGCTGTAGATACTATGTACCGGTGTGTACTTACACTGTGGTTACATACCATATACACATCTAGTTACTATAGAAGTACACATGTATTAGGGACACTTAATATAAATTGGGACCAAAAAATAAATAAAATAAAATTCTATAATGTATATTGAAATCTTCTGGAGCCATGTGATACCTTTCTGTGAGAAACAGTATTGGAACTGGTTAATTTCTTAACTAATCAGTCCAATTAGTGAACAGGATCAACCAGTACATTACAATTATATATATATATATATATATATATTAGGGCCGGTAATGGTAGTATACCATTGAATAATGACTGAATACATAAGCCTAATCAACAAAATATTGTTTATTTTTGTTCAACCAAGTCCTACGGACCAATATTGTGCCGTACGTGATTTCACATTGAGTCGTATATATACAGGTCCTTTTTAAAAAATTAGCATATTGTGATAAAGTTCATTATTTTCTGTAATGTAATGATAAACATTAGACTTTCATATATCAATCTTCCTCAGGGTCCGGTCACCTCTTCTCGTTGTGCAGCGTTTCTACACTTTTTCCTTCCCACAGACTTCCCACTGAGGTGCCTTGATACAGCACTCTGGGAACAGCCTATTTGTTCAG
>JAUYWG010000055.1:15009575-15030140 GCA_034779775.1 Enteromius afrohamiltoni
ATTAAATTCTCTGACTCTGTGTTCCATTTCTTGAGCTAATAGCTCCCTAGAGGGACAGATTTTCCATGACAGACTAAAGTTTCTTTATATAAAGCCAATGCATGGTTTCAAAAGACTTATGAAGCCATATAGACTACTATTATGATACTTTTTTTCCTCATTGTATTTAAAAGAAGTGTCTGAGGATGCTTTAAATCTTTCAAACTTTTTAAATGTGTTAAAAAAAAAGCATGCAGGTTTAGAATGACATAACAGTGAGGAAATAATCACAGAATGTTTTCATGAACTGTTCCTATAAGTAGAAAACACTCAGCCATTTAATTATAAGTGATTCATCCTAAAGTACCATTTGCCATATCCCAAAGGGAAACCAAAGTGTGTTAAACTCCACTTTTTGAGAACATTATCAATGAATTACATAAAAGATGAACATCAGGGCACCAGTAAAAGGTTAATAATGGACTATCTACACTTTCACTGTTTTGTTATTGTATGTAAAGCATATAACAAGTGCTCATAGAGCCATAATCATTTCCACAAATTACTTCTACCATTCTATTGTGAGAACCGAACCATCCTTTGTGACTGATACAGGTATAACCTAGAAAAAGTTTCACAGAACTGAAGCTAAAACTATTCAGGAGGTAAAAATTGAGGCTTAAAATGAAAGAATCAATCTAATTTCAACAAGATTCAGCGTCACAATGCCCCGCTATGCAACCTTTTGTTATAAAATAACACCAGTGATTTTACATTGGACGTCAAGCAGCGACCCAACACAGTACCAAAAATTACTTTCAAAACTAAGAAAAATGTCTTAAAATCAAATCCTTAACTTGCACTTCCATACTTTTTTATGTTTCATTAAGCATCATAGCTCTGGTAGCGCACATAAAATCCCACAATGCACATGGGCAAGTAAACACAGAAATGTAATCTGTGTGTCCGGTTTGCTCCCAGGTCTGCAGTGGAAAGTGCTGCAGCATAAAGCCACACATCATTCTCTCATCTCGTCCTTGTCGCCAGCTTCTCCATTACAGATATGAAAGAAGAGAGCAAGAGGTAGCACTTATTAACACTGTATGTGTGTGTGTGAGTGAGAGAGGCTGGAAAGTAAATGACATAGAAAGAGAAAACAATGCAAGACTTTCTGTCATGCGACCAACACCTGAAGTAGTGTTTATTAAAAGTTACATTTGTCTTTTAACGAGACACATATGTAGCATAACAATGGCCACAAACACACTGTAAAGCTTTGATAGTGATAACTGCATGTGGGCATGTGCTGTAGGGAATCTTCTAATTTCAGTTGGAAATGGTCTTTGACTATGTAAAGGGGGTCTGGTGTTCTGTGACAGAATGACAGTAACACACCTCTCTTCCCTCCACCTCTTCACTTTTACAGCCTACAGCATTAAATTCTACCTGCACCACTATTCCCATCACTTAGACATGCTGTTCTTAGAGTTTCCAGCGCAGAACTATATGTATCCAAAAACACAAAGAGTGACTTTAAAAGCTACACTTCATTTAAAGTATTTCAACTACAACCGTCTGAAAGGACTTTTGTGCAGAACTGAATCCGTCAGTTTCTATTTTAACTGAAAAACTCAAATAACCTAACATTCAGATCCAACAAGTTCCCATCTTAGAAACAAATTACGAAGCTTTGAAACATGTTACCCGTTTCTGATGCAGAAAAGTTCATTCACGCACTCATGACCTCTAGACTAGACTATTGTAATGCACTACTAGGTGGTTGTCCTGCATCTTCAATAAACAAGCTACAGATGCAGCTGCTAGAGTCCTTACCAGGACAAGAAAATATAATCATATTACCCCAATTTTAAAGTCTCTGCACTGGATTAGATTCCGCATCAGCTATAAAATATTACTTCTTACCTATAAGGATCTTAATAATGTAGCTCCTGCGTACCTAACTAGTCTTCTAACACGCTACAATCCATCACGCTCCCTAAGATCGCAAAACTCTGGACTGCTGGTAGTACCAAGGATAGCAAAGGTTACTAAAGGAGGTAGAGCTTTTTCACATTTGGCTCCCAAACTCTGGAACAGCCTTTCTGATAACGTTCGGAGTTTAGACACACTCTCTCTGTTTAAATCTAGATTAAAGACTCATCTTTTTAGCCAAGCATTCAAATAAGGCATCTTAACTTTTCCTGCAGTTATATCTGATCAGATAAATCTTCATTTTCTTAGTTTGAACAGCAGCTACGCTAATTTTGTTCCTATTTGTTCTGTTTCTGCCATGGGATTGTCATCCCGAGGTAACTAGGAATGAACAAGCTCCAGCCTGGATCCAGAACACTTAAGAAGAGTTGATGTCAACCCCACAGAGGACTTCAGATGATGCCAACCCTGGAACAACAAACAGCACTGCCGAACTCTGCTACTCATTTATAATGTCCTTGTCTGTCTCACATCTATGCCATATGTACATGTACAAACTACTACTACATATACTGGAAAACATTACTTTGGGGTAAAGCTGCTTTGCAATGATTTGTAACATGAAAAGCGCTATACAAATAAATCTGAATTGAATTTAATTTAATATAATTTAATTGAAATACCACATTTGTTGAGGAACTTATTCACAATTTTGTAAACAGCTGAGGTTTCACGCATCTGAAAAAACACTAACTGATACTGATTGGCCTTACTAGGACATCGGTCACAGGAACCATGTTGACAGCTGACATCCCTTCCTATTAGCGACACATTGTGTATTAATTTTCTCTTAAGTATCCCTATATGGAACATGTTGTAATGCAAACAAGGCCGATATGGTGGACGAGTATGCGTACACGCAATCAAAACGGAATTGTGTTCAATTAGATAACAAATTTGTTTGTGCCTGAGCCTGTATATCTGAGGGGGAGAGCAAGAGTATGTTTACAGTCATGTTCAGATGAAAAAATCTAATTAACACCTCTGTGGGGGCTTTCTGCATTAGCTAACTGTTTCACAGTGTAGCCGTAAAGCAGCAGGAATCCGTTTGGATCCTGGCAGTGCGCAGCGTATGCACTGTTTAATGCGCGCATCGCTGCGGCTAAAACATAATGTGTGCCTTACTATGGCTGCGCTCATCAAATCAGAACGCAGAACTACAGTCCTCAGCGGGGCGAAATTAATGTTTAAGGAGACATCAAGCTCGGAGGAAATGACATTTTGCTCAGTCATCGATCCTTGCTGCAATGCAAACAAACAGCTCAGATTGTATAATTCAGGTTTAATGTTTTCCTGACTTAATATAAACCTAAACGTCCTAATGCAATCCAATTCAATACAGGCAAGGGAGAGTGAAGTAAATTACGCCAAGGTTTACTTAAAATATCCTCTAGACTCAGGACTCTTCAAAATAGCATCTATAACGTAACTTGAGTGAGTAAATAAGCAAGGCAATTCCAAAATGTTAATTCATTACTGGCTTTTTTTTTGGGGTAACACTTAAGAATAGGGAGCACTTATACAACGTTAGCTATGACTTTTCCTCAATAAACTTAATAATCGTTAGTAAGATAAAATAAGGCATTAATATATGCTTAATTAATACTGATAAATTGCTAATATTCTAGTAATACGGATGCTAACATACTAAAATGATTTTTTTTAAATAACACAATACATTTCTAACATTTAGAACATTTAAATAGAATTAAACGTTGTTATTTATTTATTTCATAATATTACTTATGAGATAAAGTATGACATTTTAATTGCATTCTATTTAAACAAATATATATATATATATATATATATTTTAGAATTAGCCATTACCAAACAAAACCTGCATGCATAATCTTAAGTAAAACAATTATGTAAATCAAACATCTCACACGCTCAGTTTGTTTTTTTTACCTGACATGTGGACCATTCAATTTGAAGTGAAAAAAAATAAATAAAAATCACATAATTTCTCATGTACATCATCCCAGTCACAGGCAGATAAATATAGTCACCTGACAAAAACATTCCTAAACTAATCCTCCAAAAATGATAATTCTGTCATTATTTACCCATGTTTCAAACCTGTATGACTTTCTGTGGAACTTAGAGTATATTTTGAAGGATTACAGTTTCCCTTGACTTCTGTTGTCTGGCCAGAAAAATAAAATTACAAAGAAAGTCAATGTCGAAACTGGCTATCAACATTCTTCAAAATATCTTCTTTGATGTTCAGCAGAAGAAAGTAGTTTGTAGGTTTGTAACTACAGTAAATGATACTTTGGACTTTGCCTTGTGGGTTGATTTTCTTGCTTGCTTATTTCTACTGACCCACTGCTTCAAACAAGAGCTGGAATCCTGGAAGGTCTCTGACACCTCATCAGTGTTGTGTGGTCACACACTGTCTTCTACAACCTGACAGTGGGCAGGCGCCTTATGACACCTTTCTGAAAAACTCTCACACAATCTACCGAGAGGTAACACTTAACACTGACAGCAGCATGCATGCTAACACAAGCACACACGGGGAACTCATTGAACACAGACCGAAGACTGCAGCAAATAGACCACAGCATGCGAAGACACAGCTGAAATTATTATTTTACAGATTCCACTATGCCCTTGGTCGAAAAGCGCCTGGGGATATTATTTTCCCTTTTTTACAGAACAAAAATTGCTCTCCGTTTCCCTTTGTGAACTTAAAAGTCAAAGTCTTTCCCCACAGCGTCCAAAGAAACTCAAAGGGAAAATAAATAATAATCTCTGTCAACATCAGGGCTGTTGAAACTCTAAAGACGGAGTCTTTGACAAAAAAAAAAAAAAAAAAAAGTCTTGCTTTCTGAATGAGAATGCTTCATAGATTCACGATACCATGGTCATTTACATGTCAGAGGCTTTTTAAACCTCGCCGCTTTAAGACAGAACCGCAGAGAATTACTGGGCCTGTCAACTCTGAATTGCTTTCAAACTCAAGATCCTTGCACTGGAGGCATGTAAAACAAGACAGAACAGAGTTACTGAAATCCCAGATCTTTACCCGATGCGTCACCCTCCAAAACTGTTTACAGAAAGCTTGACAGCTCAGGGTCAGAACTCGTCCGCTCGTCCTGGTTACCTCCTGTCGGTTGAGACCCCAGCATTGAACTGTCTCCTCTGGGGCTCGTTCCATAAAATTTGCTGTGTGTGTGGCTTAAAGGGCTCAGATGTAGTTCAGGTCCCAGGGCTCATGGACGGGTCTAAATGAACCTTCTGGTGGCCCAGTGAGGTTTAAGGTGATGTCTCAGGATACATAGGATTGTGCTGAAGATTGGTTAAAAGGCTGTTGCACCTGGATCTGAAACCATCACTGCAAATGTATCTTTCTTCAGAATTGCTGTTTTAGCTTCTGACAACACATGGACCTCCCTTAGCAAATAAAGACAGAGCACTGTCAGTTAACTTCATGCTTGGCACTCTTCAAAAGTTGGTAAATATTATTTATTTATTTTTTTAAATCAGTGGCCGATTAAACAGATCACAATTAACAGTAAAGACATATAGAAAATGTGCTGCCATTCATCAAATAATAATACTAATAAAATAATAACAAAAATGAAGCAGCTCAGCTGTTTAAAACAAAATGTAAACAATTGGTTTAAAAAAAATGCAGAACCTTTCTTGACCACTAAATTAGGTTACTAGAATAATTTCTGAACGATGTGACACTGAAGACTGGAGAAAAGGTGGCTGAAATTACAGCTTTGCCATCACAGGAATAAAACGTGAATTAAAATATGCAAATTTAATAAAAATAATAAATATAGCTGCAAACAGCAATTACTGAGGTTCAAGCTTTGTTAAGGTCTTTGAGTTTGTATAAGGCAACCTGAATGTATAGCTGACACTGAAGCACATTGAAAGTGGACAATAGGCTCATAGACACACACACACAGAAATGAAATGGTTAAACTATTATATTAATACAAACACACAGAGACACAGAGAAATGGAATCATTAATACTCAGTAAGAATGCTTAATGTGATTTTTAATGGTATAATAGAGATTTTATAATGTCTACATCAGCAATCATGTACATCACTGTTTTAGTGTTTAATCAGCCCATTACTGGTCTTACGCTGCCATCGAGTGGTTATTAATTGCAACTTCTTATACAACACTGTTTAATTGTTATAACTATCAGTCTTTTTTGGCAAAACTGTTTGATTGACATTATTAATCCCAGAAGCAAAGTTGTTCAGAACAATTAGATCTATGATATTATTATGAAGATATAGTCTATAAGTGAATGTATGAGGGATTTAAGATCATTTACTCAGTAAACATTGTGTTTTTGAGGCTTTTTAATGGTTATAGTGCTAGCTATAGTCTGAGCTCTATGAAATTTTGCATGTTTGCTAAGACTCATCTGTCATACGTTTTAACGAATTTTCATAAAGTTTTGTGTTTTTGTTTAGGTTTTATAGGTATATGTGGCCACGCCCCTTTTTAAATGACCCTGTTTGTAGCTAACTAAAGTACAAAATGAAACATTTTTTTTGATAATTATTAATCTAGAAAGTCCAGAAAATTGTTATGTATTGGTTTGATCCAGATTCAGAGACAAACCTGAGACTAGCTTGAAAAAGTAGGTTTTTAACATTTTTGTGAATAATTCATGAACAGTTTGATTGACTGCGATGGTTATTGAGGCAGAAGAGTATGTTGTAGAGTATGATCTATAATATGATATAAAGATTTAAAATTTCTGTGAATATAAGAATGTTCGATATCAGGCCAGACAACTGCAGCTGCAGGTCAGCCAATGTCACTGAAGAAATCCACTTGCTTGTTCTGGAGGGTTCCACCACGGATGTTGCATTAGGGCGCATATTGTTGGTACAGCACAATCCCATTTCCTGCTGAACTCCTAAAGTGGGGCCAGCAGTGTTTCTCAACTCTTCCTCTCACCCCTATTGTGAGTCTGAAGCTAAACTCGACATCCACTGCAGTGTGAGAAACTCTAAATTAATTAAATCTGTTCACAATCTTTGATACATTCAATTAAAAAAAAACGTACTAAACTATGTAGTCTTCTTGCCCAGCAACATGTCCATTGATCTACTATGGGATGTGGCAGAACTTTTCTTTAGTCTCAAAGACTAATTAATCATTCTGGTCTGTATCAGCAGACAGATTAAATCACAAACCGTTGCTTGTCCTCCGCTGCAGTTTAAAGTCTATATAGTGATTTCAATCAGTTAATAGGAAAAAAAAAATCACTTTAAAATTCTCTCTTTTAAAAGTCCTCTTTAATGTTTCAAAAATCTTGTGCTTCTTTGTCTACAAGAAGATTAGTTGTCACTCTAGCAGAGAAAAACTATAATAATAGACTTTAACTGTAATAAAATCTTTGTTTGTCAATGTCCAGCATAATTCTCTCCATGTCCATCAACACTGACAACTTTGCACCACCTTTCCAATGATTTTCCATAACATGCAGTAGTGTGCTGACATTCCAGCCATTAAAATTCAGTGGAGGAAGAACACGCTTTCTGCATGGTGACAGTCAGTGAATACATAGGCACCAACCAAGCCATGATTTGAGTATGAGAATTGGAGATATAACAGAAAAAGCTGCTTTGAAGTGCCATGTTCTCTTGTTGAGGAAGATAGCAAAATTTAAAACGGTTCCACCACCAAAGCCATGCGATGAACTACACTTTACCTGATAACCCCCTGAGCACAGGTGTTTTACACAGGCTCCAACAAAACACAACGGGCAGAAGCAGAATGCTATTTTACCTTGTTCAAACACAGCATAGAGTGTTTTTGGCAAACTGTGTTTCACGAGACTCGTACCCTGGCGCTTCACACTGCAATTGAAATGCTGTACCAGGTGCGCCACTGAGCAAGTTTACTACATCAGAAAAGCCCATTGTGTGATGGATATTTGATGTGGTCAAAGAGTTTAAAGGTCATAATAATATTTTTTAAGGAAATTAAATTTTGTGTTTTTCTGCTTCAAGTTTTCATTTCAACTGGAAACTGCACTGCATAGGTATTTATTGTAAGTATGGTTTTGGCAAAAATTAGGCAGAAGTATGTTTTTGCAATGCCTGCTTGGGTTAAAATCTACCTGGTCTCATCGCACAAATGAACCTGGATGCAGTTTTTGGCGAGACATTAAATACATACCAATAAGTACTTATCACTGCAGTTTCCAAAAGATATGTACACTAGAGGGAGTAAAACTCCTTTTATTCCTTTTCACACAAATGTACAGAGTTTTAAATAATAAAGCATAACTTTCACACAATTACTTTTAGATTGACATATTATGATTTTAAATCAATATTAATATGCTGGGATATTTGAAAAGTGATGCTTTTGAATGTTAGCATCACACATATTGAGCTTCCTATCTATGGGTGTTTATAGAAGGTAGGTTTGTTTGGTAGTTCACGGCGTATGGAGACATACTTAAGCGGCGAGGAGCTCTGGTTTAATTCCCATGTAACAACAAAATAGTTCACATCTGCATGAAAAATGCCTTTTTTAATCAGTTTTGTATTTGTTAACATTCTTTGGTAGGTTTAGGATTGTGAATTCTGAACCATCGCAATATGTAACTGAAGAAACGAAATAAAAATAAAAAAACACAGGAATATGCACCTATATCAACATAACAAAAATAACTGAACCTGTTTTTTAGCGCAACTGGATATTTCTCTTTAAAACTGAGCCGAAGCGTGCAGTAAGGTACGTTGAAATCTTGTTGTTTATTTTCACGAGACAAGGTTGGTTAAAATAGGCTATATATACACACGTCCAAACCATACTAGCATTTAAAAAACAAAAAGATTGGAAGCTGTGCAGTCATGTGACCAGACCAGTTCGAATGGCAGCAGAGACATGAAGACATGTGTCATATGTGCATGTGTGAGTGTTCAGCATCTCCACTCGGCTCAAGCTATACGAAGAGACAGTAGCTGATGGTGCAAAACTGACGGGCCTTTCAACGCAACATCTGCTAGCGCGCTAAACATCATTAAAGCGACTCGCATGGATCTGACATCCCTGCAGTATTTTCTGCTGTGATGGGCGGCAGCCAGCCAAAAGGACAGTTGAAAACAATACATAGATCTCTGAATTTGACATTTCAAGTCCAAAACATTTGCATTTAGGAAAATGCCACTCAAATCTATAGCAAGAGATACAAACAGGTTTGGCTGAATGGATTTCTTGGGGGCAACATTTTGGCATTTAAAACGACTTTTTATTTAACTGAACATGAGCTGTATGCAATGCACTTTCATCAATAAGAAAAACACACAATGCTTTTCTACTCAGGTCTGAATCAATTTAAAAGAAGTGGGTCCTTCCAACAAACACGTATTAATTATCAGGGATGGTCTATCTTTTTCACAAGACTGCAAATGAAACAGAAAACCTATTAGCTTGTGTTTGTTAAAAACATACTCGTAGGAATCAATAGACAGAGAATGAGGAAACCAGGTATGGAAGGAGAGAAACAGATGAACGTCGAGAAAAAAGAGATAAAAAGAGAAAAGGGAGAAACAGGAAGGTGTTGATGAAGTTTAAGGCAGGTGGTGCTAAATGAGATATGCAAAAAGA
The DNA here is from genome assembly GCA_034779775.1 of Enteromius afrohamiltoni. NCBI lineage: Eukaryota > Metazoa > Chordata > Actinopteri > Cypriniformes > Cyprinidae > Enteromius > Enteromius afrohamiltoni. The sequence continues at coordinate 15,019,160 of JAUYWG010000055.1, forward strand.
GGAAGGAGGAAAAAAATTGAGAGGACGAATTTGATTAAGGGCATAAAACACGCGAAAGCAGAAGAAACTGTGTTTATCTCAATCGTATCCTCTAAGCGTACACCAGGCGACGAGTGCCTCAGGTCAGTAATTGAGAAACCAATATGGTTCCTCAGAGATCCGATGCCTAACGTTCAGTAACATTCTCATATCTCACAACGAGCACGGCCAAACTTACATTTAAGATTGCATTCTACCTGCAAGCTAGAAATTTGCAGAGATATTTCTTTTATGAGAAAAAAAGGGGGGAAAACTCATTAACATGAAGCCGTGGGATGAAGTGTTTAATTTTGGAGAGCAAACAGAACTTGGCGAACAACATGCTAAAACTCTGCCATCAATCAATGCAATCTCTTAGTCAAACACCATGGTGTAAACTAAGGTAATATACACTGTTTACTTTCTACAAAATATTTTTATTTCAAATAAATGAAGTGAAAAGCAACTTACCTCTGACCATTTTACAAATCAAAATAAATCTTCAGTATGGCAAAAGTTCAGCGATATTTAGTGGTATTATGTACCATGATGTGACATGCACAATTACAGCCTTTACTCTTTGCTTGAGTTGACAATGAGTTGGCTCACCTGACATTGAAAATAATGTCATAAAACTTCTGTAAAGCAACCGATTTTGTTCATAATTTATGAGGTGTCTAATTCGTACCTCAGGCTTACAATTTTGTACAATTTCTGTACGGGTCGTTTTGGAGATGGTCATTTGTATGAATCCATATGAATTTGTTGCCTCAGAAAATACATGCAATTTTTCCACAAATCAATACAATACAAATATGAATGCCCCCACAATTGCACATTTTGTCCTTTTGGTGCTTTACAGGCCGCTGTATGATTTCATTGTAAAGCACCCTGAACATATCCTGCTGTGTTTTACAAAAGTCACAGCAAATTACTACAAAATCTTTTTTTTTTTTCAGGTGAACTACTTCTTTAAACTGCTGGTTTTGTATGATTAGAGTGTTTTTAGAGACCTACAGTAGGGAGTCTAAGACGAAGTAGTCTTGCAGTTATTGCCTCTGAAGCTTAGCTTAAATCTTATTGCTTCCACTGTCATAAGGTCTCAGCTTTGTCCCTCAAACACGATGCATGATGTAGTTTCCTCTGATAGCAATGCAAATACTGAATATAAATGAAATGTTATTTTCTAGTCTAGTTCCTATGGAGAGCAAGAAACTGTTATATTTCCTCTTGCACTACATACAAGGACAGACAGTTCGTACATACATTAAAGATGTGCACTTGATGAATACAAAATGGACTTGGGCGTCAACATAAATGAGGCACAAGGCTGAAATAAACAGTTATCTCTCCACATTTCTCCCCATCCCTGTTGAGTCATTGGCTTTATTGTGACTCTCAAAGGAGAAATGACTATGTTTTACATGAAAGTCATCTTCCGCTCTAGTTTACAGCCTACGGCAAGTCATGAAGTCCACACAACTCCAGCTGAGAGACAAAAAACAGACTGAAGTAAACTGACTGATGGAAACCTAGTGCACTTCTCTAATGAATGTCTTCACATTGCTTCCAACTCACTCTGTAAGTCCATATCACACATCCGCACAAACAGATGCAATTTTTGCTTTATTTTTTTTTATTTATTTTTTTAAAATCAGAATTATGCAATAGAAGGACCATTTTAATAAACAGAACAACATTTTTTACTTTTGCTCTACAAAAAAAAAACAAAAAAAAAAAACACTCGTAATGATATTTTATCACATGGAGCACCCTTAAAGGACATGGTGGAGGAAAACAAATTGGGGTGGGTAAAAAAAATTGAAGGTGGAAATAATTCTAATAGCTCTCTCGCAAAACTTTGTGTCTCTGGCGTAACCAGTTGAGCTCAGATAAACATAACACGCATATGGAACCATCAGCTGTCAAATGCATCGGATATTGCTGTACGCCGCTTTAAGTTGAACACACCTGTGAAAGACAGTTTGTGAGGTAATGCAAACCATTTTGCCATAGAACGCAAAGTTTTGTGAGAGAATGCAAAAAATTTGAAAAAAAATCTTTCCAACTTGAATTTTTTTCTACCCACACCGATTTTTTTCCTCCACCACGTCCCTTAAGGGGCTCTGTATTATCAGCACTTCCAAACCTCAGGATGATTCTTGAAAAGATACCTTAGTTGTTAATATTGCACAAACAGTTCTGGGGCAATCATAGAAAAATGTATTTTATTTACTTCCAAAATAAATCAAGATGGGGTCTTTAACAAAAGTAATGTTATTTATGGTGGAACTTAAATATCGTAGAAGCTTAACCAACATGTAATTACGAATACACTGTTACTTTTAAGAGTGTAAAACGTAGGAAATCTGACAGGTCATTTATTTTCATGACCATTTACATTGGTAGAGTCACAACGCATCAAAACAATGAATGAACACATGTGGAGTTATGTACTTAACAAAAAAAGGTGAAATAACTGAATACATATTTTATATTCTAGTTTCTATAAAATAGCCAACCTTTGCTCTGATTACTGCTTCGCACACTCTTGGCATTCTCCCGATGAGCTTCAAGAGGTAGTCACCTTTTTTTCCCAGAGGTGTTCAGCACTTGTTGACCCCTTTGCCTTCACTCTGTGGTCCAGCTTACCCCAAACCATCTCGATTGGGTTCAGGTAACTGTGGAGGCCAGGTCATCTGCCGCAGCACTCCATCACTCTCCTTCTTGGTCAAATAGCCCTTACATAGCCTGGATGCGTGTTTGGGGTCATTGTCCTGTTGAAAAATAAAAGATCGTCCAACTAAATGCAAACCGGATGGGATGGCATGTCGCTGCAGGAAGCTGTGGTAGCCATGCTGGTTCAGTGTGCCTTCAATTTTGAATAAATCCCCAACAGTGTCACCAGCAAAACACTTCCAAACTATCACACCTCCTCCTCCATGCTTTACAGTGGAAACCAGGCATGTGAAATCCATCTGTTCACCTTTTCTGCGTCACACAAAGACATGGCGTTTGGAACCAAAGATCTCAAATTTGGACTCATCAGACCAAAGCACAGATTTCCACTGGTCTAATGTCCATTCCTTGTGTTTCTTGGTCCAAACAAATCTCTTCTGCTTGTTGCCAATCCTTAGCAGTGGTTTCCTGGCAGCTATTTGACCATGACCTGTCCTCTTAACAGGTGTTCTAGAGATGGGTCAGCTGCTAGAACTCTATGTGGCATTTATCTGATCTCTGATCTGAGCTGGTATTAACTTGCGATTTCTGAGGCTGGTGACTCGGATGAACTTGTCTTCGGAAGCAGAGGTTACTCTTGTTCTTCTTTTCCTGGGTCGATCCTCATGTGTGCCAGTTTCGTTGTATCGCTTGATGTTTTTTTTGCGACTCCACTTGGGGACACAATGAAAGTTTTTTTGTTTAACAGTTGTCCAATAGGGCTGTCGGCTGTGTAGTAACCTGACTTCTGCACAACACAACTGATGGCTCATCGAGAGAATGCCAAGAGTGTGCAAATCAGTAATCAGAGCAAAGGGTGGCTATTTTGAAGAAACTTGAAAATAAAAGATGTTTTCAGTTATTTCACCTTTTTTTGTAATGTTCATGTAAATGGTCATGAAAATAAAGAAAACACATTGAATGAGAAGGTGTGTCCAAACTTTTGGCCTGTACTGTATATATATACACACTTCTTTGACAAACATTGCACCCAGGGTTCATTTAGGATAATGGGAGCATTTTATTTCCAGTCATCTCAAAGGCTAAAATGGCCCCAATTTAACTTAATTCACCCTTCATTATGAGGAGCATGTTATTGATGTAACACTTTACCGTCATCATACACGAATGGGCAATGATGCTTCTTCTGTGGTAAGAGGATATTTTGTCCTTTAAAGACCCTTTCTTTTCCTCACAAAGGTGATGTACGGATCAGTGAAACAGAACAGCATCAGATTTGAGTGGACATTATTAATTGAAGAGCTCTTGAACCCCCTTAAAAGACGTCCTCTCATCCAAAGCCCCCAACTCGCCTTCCCACACATCACAGCTCTTAAAAGTTTCTGCCACAAACTTGGATATCCATACAAACGAGGAGCACAGCAAAAAAAGAACTTGCCAGGTCTCTCTGACAACAGATGCCATGGAAACAAGGTCTAATGTGACAATGCCGTATTAGTATTCTCATAATAATCTATAATACAACCAACTAAACAATCTGATATTGAGCATTGCTGATTTGATGTAAAATAACATTATTTTGGAGAGTAACAATTGTATGGTATACCAACATTTGAAAGACGGCATCTTCATGACTTTATTGGGAATTCAATAACATCCCAAACAGAAGAAAACTATTTTCACTCACCATACATGGCAGGATAACAGAAAAAAAAAAAAACTTTCATTCAAACTGTCTTCAATTTTTCAAAACACTCTCAGAAAAGAACAAATCATCATTTTATTTAAAAAAAAAAAAAAAAAAAAAAAAAAAAAAGGACTAGTAAACTATAGCTGCCTCTTTGCTTTTCTCTCGTACAACATGCAACAATTTCTCCCCTACTGATGCAATCAGCAGAAACACTAAAATGCACAGAAAAGTGGGGCAGGGCTTTGTATTCTTGCTAAGACGGCATTTGGAGGATTGGTAAAAAAAATATATTTTTGTTGTGTCTGCGCATCTCACCAGCCTGAATGGCAGGATCAGAGCTTTAAGCGCAAGGAACCCTGTGGATTGAACAGCTTGTGATGCCTGTTTCACCTTGAGAGTTAAAGCTGTGATCTCACTCGTTTTAGAAAAGTAGCGCTTGAAAGATGCACATAGATCTGGCTAATTTTCAATAGATTAGCCAAAGTCAAAGCCAAAAAATGATGTTTTTTCACTGGCTGACAAACTCATCTGCCATGGTTACACTGATTATTATAGTACAGTTCACCAAAACAAATGCAATTCTGTATCCCCTCATGTAGTTCCAAACACTATTCTTCTGCAGAGCGCAGAAGCTTACAAACAAGACTACAATGTTTGTAAAATATAGTGGAATATTTCATTTTTGGGTGAAGTATATCCTTTAAAATCTTTATAAATCCAAACAACACAAATATTACAACGGAATGAAGCAATCAGAAAGTTTGCAGCGAAATGCCTTGGTCCAAAATATTCTTTGCTCACAAGTTCACAGAAGTCAAGGCTGAGTCAGCACTCAGCTGAAATCCTCTCAAGTTGCTGACACTTGACTATGTATTATTCTATCTCTTTTTATCAAATCCTGAGAAAAAAATGGTTCAGGTTGAGAGTTCAAATGCCTGGGAGCTTACAAAGCCCTTAAGCAGATCTCTGGAGGACACATCACAGGAGTTACCTGCTTTGTAGACTATATAGAGTTTAGCAAGCAACTCCAAACGAAATACTGTATCAAAGTGAATATGCAGCGGGTCAAACATTCTTATTCAGTTTTCCTCAAGATCTTGATTTACTTTAAACCTAAAAAGGGCTTCCAAACCTTTTAAAAAAGTAATTTGCTAATCTATTTAGCACCTTCAAACTGCACCTTCAAAATTGTGGTCATCGGGAATTGATTGGATTGCTGTTGTTGCAATCTCAAGTCAATGAAGTGTATGAAGTGTATGAACCTTAAGTAAACCTTAAGTAAAGTCAGTTCTAGCACACAGTGTTATGGAAACCTTTCAGAAAAAAAACTAATCAGAATCATCACTGGACCTTACAAAGATATCAGCACTGCAACAAGCAATCTTCTGTCCTCTGATGACCAGTTACTTAGAGAGAATTACAAGCTACCCCAGCCATGTTCTCTTGTCAGTCGAGCTGATACAGTAGCTGTTCCTCCCACTCCATCAGAGTTTTTTTTTCAGTCACTCTGTGGCATGAGCTAAGCCATCCAGATCTCTTGAGTGCTGTCTGGAAATCACTTTTGATGTTCAAAACTATGATGCATAAAACTATAAAAGGCCTATGAAGTAATTAAGAGGCTGTTTCACTTGTGGAGCTAAAATGCCATGCTTGTGTGTATCTGAGGGGACTGAGTAAACCTGAATGCATCTTGACAAATGAAAGGGTGGGAAGCAATTCAAAGTCATTTGATGAAAAACTTCAGGGAAATAAAAAAAGACAGCCTTCCGCTTTTTATTTTGCCTGCTTTATTAGTTTTGTAGCGCTTTTTGAAAATCTATTCCGATGTCTGTAAAAGCAGCTGGGAGATCGGGATGGAAATAAGACAATGGAGCACATTTAATTTAAAACACATTTATACTAGGCTTTCTTATGATATCTAAATCTAAGGGATTGAGGCTTCCCAGGTGGGCCCGTGAGGCCTATTGATTACGCCGTATGGTGGTCTGTATGTGCACAGTTTGTTCATGCTGTTCTCTCCTTTCATACAGCACCTCTACACCTGCCACCTCATAAATGTCAAACCCACTCCGTTCGCCTTGAAGACATTCTGCTATTGATTTCTTTCCTTCATTTCTCGACTCAAAAGAGGCTGCCATGACCTTATTCCTTCCTCTATTAATGCAACGCACGTATGCCTCCATAAAACCTCTTTTACTGAGCGGGAATGTTGTGAGATTTTACCAGACGGCTTATGGACTTCCCCTCTCAGCTTTAAACCTGGGTTTACAAGACATCCCTCCTCTATTAATGTATTTCATGCAACATTATTATACTTGAACACGGATGGGATCAAGTCCCTCAAAGACTACAACTCAGATTTTACTGGCACAGAAAAACAGATGTGATTTTCAAATACAGGAATTAATGAAAGAGAGAAACAAATCTACCTATCTACCTATCTATCCATCAATTCATCCATCTATCCATCTCCATCCAACCATCTATCTATCCATCCATCCATCCATCCGTCTGTCTGTCTGTCTGTCTGTTAGAATACAAAGTAGATATGCATTAGTGTTTTTGTCTATATAATGAAATCACTGACATACTTTATCTGATACGCTACCATTTAAGTGTCCCTAATACCTGAGTGCTTCTATAGTAACTAGATGTATATGTAGTATGTAACCACAGTGTAAATACACACCGGTACATAGTATCGGAGTGAAAAAAGTGTTGTTACCAATGTCCTGTTACACATTTGTACTTACACACACCATTCTGAGGGTTGTTACATGTGTGTAGTTACAGAAATATTACAGCTGTAGATACTATGTAGCAATCTGTACTTACACTGTGGTTGCATACTACATACACATAAAGTTACTATGTAAGTACACAGGTATTAGGGACACAACCCCCTGAGGTCCGCTCCCGCATATATGCGGGTTGAGGAGTCTTTTTCTGATGACGCCAATAAGAACTAAAATTACACACTGAGCTTTGATCATACAGATAAGAGCTATACATCAATCGAATCTGTGAAAGGTCTACTTTAATTTGTATGCACATATAATAACAACACAACTTTGCGTATTTCGAAAATGAAGCCGCGTTGGTCTGCGTGATATTCAATGAGCAAGGAGTCAATAAAATGAAACTGAAACTCAGCAAATAATGCACACAGAGACATGAGAGTTATATCTGTAGAAAGCTTGATATGTCTACTATTACGCTACAATTCTGTGATAAAGTAATTCACATGAAACCAGCGCGATGTCCAGTCTTATCTCTTAATGCGACCACGCCCCCGTGCTGCGTGAACAATAGGTATGAAAATCATCCATGCGGACCGCGCGGCGCATGTAAACACCCACATCAACACAAACAAAGCAGAGAGAGTTTAGCAGAAGTTCATCCCGGATACTGTACGCTTCGTGCTGAGAATAAGACAGAATTCACCTCAGAAATAGACGCGCTGTGAGAAATAAATAACTCAAGAAGAAGCACTGCTTTTTCTAAGAGTAATGCTTATTTCTTGCATTAGTTTGCTTGTTATTGTTGCTTAAATGTGAACAAATTTTAATGTTTTGCTTTTCCCGAACTATAATTCCTGACTCCATATAGTAGACCATAAAACAATACTGTATGATAATAGTGCATGATGAATGCTATGAGTCTAAGAATGTTTAGACCATATTAGTAATCTATTCACAAATCTATTTTATAAATCTATATCTGTAGATGTTTATTTATATATATATATGGGTGTGTGTCTGTTTGTGTGTACATATATTGATATCAGCATGCTAACAGATGTTTTGTTGTTTGTTTTTTAGTGATCAGAATCGCAGCAGCACAGAGTCCTGTCTCCTCATGCTGATGACTTCTAGAAGCGCTGATATTTGCTATCACTACACTGATATTCTCTGTAAAAACAAGCTTTTATTTTTCTTGAAAACAAGCAGCAAACACTTAAATATCAGGTATTGTGTAGAGGTTTCACTTGTTGAACAGAATCTGTTTTCAGGATTGACTCACAGTCTGTTCACTTCTCTGTAGATCAGTGTGCTCAATTTATCTTTGACCTTCATTGTGTATATTTTAACTATACTGTGTTTTAAATAAAATACAAATCATTTGAAAAAAACTGTCATCTCCTCACATTATTTCGTACCTGCCTCAGTGACAGCCACTAATGGCCCATTAGAGGAGGGGCTTTTTTCTTTTCAGGTGTTAATCACTGTATATTAATGAACATTCACACCCCCTCGCATACGAGCTTTCAGCCACAAAACATGTCTTTTAAAATGTAAAACACTATATTGTTTTCTCTGAAAAAGTAAGTGGAATGATTTTCAAATCATTGTGAAGTAAATATTCTAGCCTAATAGACTGGATACGCAAAAGTCTTGTGCAGGACCATTAAGTGTGTGTTAAATGGCCTTATTTCGGCTACTTTTATTTTTACAAAACCTAGTAACCACACATATTTTTTTCCTAAAAAATGCAAACACGTCAATTTATTTTGGTCAGATATTATTGTAGAAGTTTGTTCTGATTACAAGAAAAATACAGGTTGGTCAATAATATGTTATAAGTAGCTAAAAAAAAAGCACAAATATCAGAGCATGTTTGTAGACAGTGTTGATAGTTTGATTTATTTATTTTAAAGAAAGAAAAAAAAAATACTTCCATTTAAGGATGCATTTCATTGATTAAAAGTGACACTGAAGACATCAATTTAGATTTCAAATATGCTGCAGTTTTGAACTTTCCATTCATCAAATAATGATAATACCTGAGCTTTGTAGTCACAGGAAAACATTATGCCTACATTACTAATTAACATTACATTTTTTGTTGTTGTTTTTTTTTTTTTGATTGGAAATAAACATTGCACTTTTACTAGATTTCAAAGTTCACACAAAGAGCTTTCATTGAATAATATTATAGCAAAAAAAAATACTGTTTCACCACCTCCAACTGTCATCTTTTTCTCTCACACTGTTTTATAATTAAAAGAAAACACGAAGACGACTTCTTTTCTCCACACTGTTTTGCGTCTGATCTTTCACAATATATATTAATTAACTGATTTTCTGTCTAACTGAAGTCTGTGAACGTTTGCCTTACATGTCCTCAAATGATTTGTATTACAACTTTTGCATTGACTTTGAATTTGTTTTGTTTGCCAATTATTTATTTCCAGTTAAAAATAAAAACTCTCTCAATAAATAGTTGTTTTTGTTAAGCCTGATACAGTATACATACTAGAACCACAATTTTAACATGTCATATTTTTTAACAGCAATGGGACAGATGAGTGGGGTTGTGGGAGTGTCAGAAAACTGCTCACCACTATCCCAAAAGCCCAGGTGGTGCCACGCTCCCCAAACCCGCCAGGATCCGAGATCAATATTCAATCAGAGCATTCAGGCCCTAAAGCAAATGTGCACTCAGGCAGCAATCCTCTCAGCTATGCACATATGCGGCAAAAGTAGGACACAAATAATATAAAAAGAAAAGTGAGACATGAACGCAATATGCTGAGAAAAAAAAAATATTACTTGTTTTGGGATATTAATGTCCAACTTTTTGTCCAGACAAGCCTGTCTGCTACATTTTAAAATAAGCAAGACTAGGAAGCATCTGGTACCAGACACTAAACAATCTCCAGTCTTTCTTTTAAAGCTTATCTTCTCACAGCCCGTCACACTGAATGTGAGCGGTAATGGACAGGAAGAAGAGAGGCACCTGGAGGACATGGAGAACTTAGTCATGATGCGAAGATCATGAACCGAAGGATTAGAAGTGTCAAAAGCTGTTCTCTCCGCTGTATTTTGTAACTAGCATCTGAAATGACACTTGAAGAAAGTGTAACTATTTCTGCTTTTTAGATGAGCGTACGTCACTGACAGCTAAGCTCAGTTCTGAAAGACACTTGATCCTTAATCCTGAATCTTTCACCCCTCTTACACTTGCACAAACACCCAAAACCATCTGCATGCTATTTAATTATCCATTTAAAGAGATCGGTAATTAAGACAGAGTGGTTAAAGCAATAATTTATATATGCTTGGTATGGCTGCATTTTAATTTATTCTTTTCTTCTTTTTTTTTGTATTCATCATTTTTTGCAAATAACAAACCTACAGCATTCATTCATAGTTATGCATTGTTGCCTTCTATAAACAAATTGTTTATAAATGTTTTATAAATCATTAAACTGATTTTACAAGTAATACAATTAAAATTAAAGTTGGAAAATTTCTAAATGACATGTAAAGCTACAGTAGTGTTCAAGGTTTTAGTCACTTGTGTAAAAATGCTGTAAAATGAGGATGCTTTCAAAAATAATGCCATAAATAGATTTGATTTATCAATTAACTTCTATTAACTAAATGCTTCTGTTCTGAGGCACACTTGTTTTTCAAGTAGGTTTTTTTTTTAAGCATCTTGGAGACATTGCCACAGTTCTTCTGGATTTAGTCTGTCTCAGTTTGTTCTGTTACTTCATGTCATTCCAGACAGCCTGGATGATGATCAGATCTCTGTGTGGAGCACAATAATCCTTGTGCAGACAATAATCTCACTGCATTAATAGAATTA
>JAUYWG010000055.1:15043157-15082464 GCA_034779775.1 Enteromius afrohamiltoni
GAGTTTGTGCTGACAGTCTTGCACCTTATTGCCTCCTTTGTACTCTTTACAAAGTTTACTCTTTACATGTAACATTCTAGAAGAACCTTTATATATTACAAACACTAGGTAAAAAAAAACAAACAACAAAACTTTAGCAATAAATATCTGATGCTAAATTTTTAAAATGGCAATTTAATGTCTCCTTGCTATCAACCTATATGCACACTTAAAAAAAAAGAAAGTAATTATATAATGTAAATAAAAGCTAATATTTGTTTTTTTTGTTTTTCAAAGACTTTATTAAAGCATGATTTTATTAATATTATTTAAAAGAAAAAGAGTACACTGCCATTCAAATTTTTGAGCTCATTTGTTTTAAAGAAATAAATGAATCATTTTATTCAGCAAGGACACAGTGCATTGAAAGTGACAGTAAAGACGTCTACATTGTTAAAGGATTCAGAAAGAATTCTGGAATTTTTTTTTTTATAACAGTTAATAAAATAATAAATATTCTACTTATTATAATTAAAATGACTTATTATTATAATTATTAATTGTTATCATGCAACAAAAAATATATACAATGTATATTTTTTTATTAAAATAATATTTTTAACCACATTATTTTTTATTAAAATAATAAATACAAATAGAAAATCAGCACATTCAGCATAAGAATTCTGCTAAAGACTGGATGCTGCTAAAAGTTCTAAAAACATTACAAAATGACAAAAATAAAATAAATTTGAAAACATATTACAAAAATAAATATTTAGTTTACTGTATTTTATCAAATAAATGCATCCTTTGTTAGCACAGCTTTAAACAAAAAATAAATATCTAATCAATGGTGCGGCTGCATAAAAAAAAAAATCAAACAAATTTGCAGGGGGTTTTAAGAAAACTACTTACAATATGTGGATAAGCAATTTGTCATTGCAAATTTCATAGTATACAAAAATCTGCTTTTAAAAGCTCCTGAAAAGGCACCTGTCTCCTACTGTGACTCACAACTTCCCTGGAACATTAAGAACTCAAATTAGTGCCTCATAACTCCTAGCTGAGTTAACAGATGATGAGTCTCCCCTCCCTTCTCACCCCAGTGGAAATGACCAATGATAGCACTTGCCATTTTGCATTACCCTAAGAGCCCATCAGGAATGATCCATTACGCAGAGTGGCCAAAACGGGGGAGTTCCTCGCTCTGCCAGCACATTACCAGAGATCGCTGCCAGTAATGCATGACATCACTCTAATCTGCTTCCTCTTTCGCGGAGGCATGGGTCAGTCTCTTTGTCTGGCCCCGATCGGTGCAGTCATGATTCCACTCAACAGATCTAATGCTCTTAATGATACAGACTCCCCACATCTGAGTTTATAGCAGTAATGGTTCGATACATCATCACAGTCTGCTGCTCTGCGCTCCTGAATTCACAGACAGAGAGAAAACATTTACTAGGGTTCACGCTGACTAGTCTATTAGCTTTGCCACTAGCTGACGTGTTGCCTATCCCTTTAAGAATATGTAAAAGTCTTCTATGACCTTAAATGAATAACTGTTGGTTCAGGGATCTTAAATAATCCACTAGTTCATCCACTGCTATGATCTGTCAGAAAAATGCTCTTACTGATAGTTGCACTGTAGTCTAAACGTCTGAGACAAACATAAAATATGTTTGGAAATCGATTAAATATATAAAATAAAATAATGATAAAAAAAATACATATGTAGATTATAAATAAATAAATATAATAAATGTAAGTTTTTAGTATTTTTAATGTACAGTAGCCTGTTTCCACATTAGAGAAAGAAAGAAAGAAAGAAAGAAAGAAAGAAAGAAAGAAAGAAAGAAAAGACCCCCCACTGTAAAAAAAAAGGAAAAAGAATAAACTCCTTGTGAAATGGATTATGATAATAAAAAAAAGAGATAAAGATAAAGTCATGAGATAAAGCAATACATATAATTTACATACTATATATATGATAGAATAGAACAACAAAGCCGCAATTGTGAGAAATTAACGTGAAAAAGAAATAAAAAATAATAATTTTAAATAAAAAGTAATATTTATTTTAAATACAACTTATTTATATATATATATATATATATATATATGCTAATCAAATGTAAGCAGATATTATATATTGTGAAAATCTGAAATGTTTTAATAAATGAGTTGTGAAATGTACAGTATTTACAGAAAACTATTTTTCAGGAGTAAATAAATAAACACTGGGATATGTCTCAAAATATCTTATGTTACACAAAAGAAAAAAAGTTTGCTTTTGTCAGCAGCATGAGGGCGAGTAAATAATGACAAGTTTTCATTTTTAGGGTAAACTATTCATTTCATTTCCAAAGATTAAAAAAAAAAAAATGAATGAACCATGAATTGAATGAATTAGCATTTTTAAGAAAATGAATCAGGCCCTACCTCGATTCCCTCAGAATCTAACATTAATCTTGTCAGCATGAACTGTCAAAACAATGAAAGTATGCCTTTCAAATGTTTTATATATGTGTGCCTTTAAAATCTGAAGCTAAACAACGTTCATAGCAGATTAAGCTATAGCGAGTATGGTGCACACAGCAGACATCAAACATCATTACACCCCGTCAGACCCCCCGGCGTGGCTCATTTTCAGTAAAACAGACGTGTCAGCGCACTACAGGGGCTCACTTCTCAGCACACACAGTTCTCGGCCTCATTTTCGAGAGATGTATGCTCACAGGCATCAGCTATGCAATCATCCCTATGGGAGAAGGACGAAACTTGCGTAAGGCGACATCAAAAAGTAGCACCCTTCGCATATCCAGAAGTCTGATTCCTTTTAAAGCACCTTTGATATCCCAGACTCTCTCCCCACAAAGATACCAGCCTTAACAGGCAGTATTGCTGCTGTTGTTTTCATCCCTCCCTTTCTACCACCTGCTCTTTTTGACTCTCATCTGAGGGTTGTTTACATCCCTGTCAAGTGCACTTATACCCCGCCGGTGTTCGCACAGACCCTGTGAACCTTGAGACACAGGAGACGGACAAGTGCTTTCTCTCCCTTCACCGCATGCAACACATCCTCTGGTGATCCTCTACTCAACAAATGGCACAAACATACAGAAGTCACTTCAATCCTAAGGTCAATAGGGGACTGAAAGTGAAAGAACCTGGATTTTTCCAAGGGCGGTATTTGTAATAGATGTAATAGATGAAGGAATAGTTCCTACCTGGTCTCATGGCATAAACGTACCTTGGTACACTTATTAGGGAGACACGAAATTCGTACATTTAGGGTTCGATTTGGTGCACATACACATACTTATATCAACCTACTAAAAATGTACCAGGGTTCACATATTGAGCCTGTGTTCTAGCGCCTCTCAGTGCACATTCCTTTGAAATTGCAGCGAAACGTGCGGTAAGGTGCGTAAAAAAACGATGTTTCACAAAAAGTGCACAGAGGTTCATATTTTTATGAGACCAGGTTGATAGTTCACCCGAAAAATAAATTCCCTCGTTATATCTCACCCTCAACCCATAATATGAAACCCGTAATACCTTTGTTCATTTTCAGAAAACAAATTAAGATATTTCTGATTAAATCAAAAAGAGCCTTCTGAGCCTGCATAGACAGAAAGGTAACTACGGACATGTGGGTATGCATTGAAGACTGACACAGAAGAGAAGAAATAGTTGAATTACACAAAATGTATTCTCGTAGCTTCCCAAATTTGAAGATCGGAGAGCTTTGGGATTTCACACAAAATATGTTCATTTGTGTTACTAAGATAAACCAAAGACAAGAGGGTGAATAGTTAATGGCTGGATTTTCAGTTTTGGGTGTGTTGAAGTGCTCCTAGTCTGTGCTGCTTTGATGCATCGTTTTACATTCAGAGCAGGCACACGGACATTGACATGTATTCTGGCTGTTACACTCCCATGCAGCCAGTGTCAGACTGTCTGTTTTGCTTAGACCACATCTGTCCACATTTCTTCTGGAGGAATTTTCAGTCTTACTTGTGACTTCATGTTCATCCTAATCTCGTTTCCTACTCTCGTTTATGTCTGCACTCTGTTCCTGATTACCACAAAAAAGGATCACAGTTGTCACATTATTGGCCAACACTATGCAAATAATATTCACCCGTACCCTTTCCCACTGGGCCATTCTCCTATATATTCATTGCACTTGCATCATTATGAAGAGATGGTTTCTTACAAAAGCATCATCGTTATATTTTAAAGAGATATCGCAGCTGAAAAGAAACATTTTTGAAAAATAAATATCATCCTTATGTCTATCCAAACATGTGACTACATTTTTAATGGAACACACATTTGCTAAGTATTCATTCTCCAAGCTGGTCTTTTCCATAAAATGAAGTGATGCTTGTTAAACAAGTTTTCGGGAGGAGCGTCGATGCATGATTTGCCACGGCTGGCACCGCATTAATCAATCTATTTTCTACTTCGTCCAATCAAAACTACAAGCCTCCTCTTTAAATAAGCTCACTTCCTTTCATTCCCTATCTCGTTTCGTATTCTCTCCTCCGCCCCGCCACCTAGTTTCACGCCTTCCCGCTCCAGGGGGGCACGAGGGGTTCGAGCTCAGCTCTCGCTAGGGTTCAAACTACTAAGGCTTGGAATCCTCCGATTTCCCAGCTCGCCCCCCAGACAGCACGCCAAACATGCTACATTTATCACCATAAGGAAGCACTCGTGAACTCGTGAAAGTGAACGTTGACAATACCTATTGTGAATGATTTTCTAAGTATGGTGTTTTAGTGAAGAACACGATGTACACAATGACAATTTTATTTATGGGTGAACTTTCCTTTAAATCCGCAACCCACAGTATAAGCATGTTTCCATCATGGGATAAAAATGTAAAAAATGGACAGTAAAGTTTTTTTTTTTTTTACTCTTTGGTGGAAACGTACAAAAAATAAACAGAATAGCAAGATGTAAATGAGATTTTTTTTCCTCTTGCGTTTATAATTGTGAGATTATACATCACATTTATGAGTTTACGTCACCAAATTTTGGACTTTTTTTCCTTTAGAATTGCAAGAAAATGATCTGAATTTGTGAGATATGTACTCATAAAAAAGTCACTTTTTGTATTATTCATTTATTTAATTAATTACTTAACAGCAATGTCAACAGTTAAATTTGAGGTGGGAGTTTTACTGAACCTTTTTGTTTCGGTTTGGTTTTTACATCATTTGGAATCCTGGATAGCAGAAGAATCAGTGTTAGAGTGTGTGAGAGAGCAGACACAAATGACAAACGAAGGGTATTACTTCAGTGCCACCTCTACAGCCAAGGAGTGTGATTCTATTATTTAAAACAATTCATTATTCAAGAAACCCTTTTTCACATGTCACATTCATGCCTTATCCAATACTCCTAACATATCAGACTTCTTCATACAGTATGACCTTCTAAAAGAACAGAAAATATGTATATAAAATTAAATGAAATATTCTAAGTCTAACATCACAGGGCCTTTTGGCCTTTAACTATGCAACTCAGTCCACTTATTAATTATTCATTAAACTAAAACATCACAAAGCAACAAAAGATCAATGAGCGGCTTTGAGTGCGGCATGTGTGGCCAGACTTGTCATACTATGAAGGTTGTTATCTGCTCTGATGGATGGAAATGATCGTCAGATGTCTAGCGCATGCTACAGAAACCATTACACCATTATACCTGACAGTGACTGAGTCAGGACACAACGATGCAATTAAGAAATCTGGTCATGCATACAATTGCAAACAAACACTAGAAAATACGGCATTTGTCTCACTACACCCCATTAGCTGTGTTTACAACAATAGCAGCAATAATCTAACTACTGGCTGCAAATAAAAACAATTATATGAATAACAAGTTGCCATGTAAACAGCAGTTTTCAATTACCTTAATATGAATAATTATACATTTAAATAATATATTTGACTTTATATTTAAGATATGCAAAGACACTCTGAATTAGAAAATCACCAGGAAACTACAAAAAAAAGGAAGCTTTGTCAATATTTCCATTAGGTTATTAGCAAACATATATTAATGCCAGCAAAATAACAACATCAGTGTTAACTACTAGAGAACTTTTAACTAAACAGATGGAACCCAGTAACCTGTCAGTTTCTGGTTAACGTTTCATCATTTTTTAGATTAATGCTTGGAAATATAAATTATTTTTAACATGCTTGGTTTTAAATACACTTTTAATAAGCAAGGGTGCTTTTCTGTTCATCAAAGAAGCCTTTTTAAAAAAAATGATCCAGGTAATAAAATAAAATTTTAATTTTAATTAAAATTTTAATAAAATAAAATTACATTTTAAAATATATTACAACAAAAAATATATTTTTTCAAAATATTACTGATTTTGCTGATTAAATGCAGGCTTGGTATGCATAAGAGTCTTTAAAAGAAAGGAAGAAGAAGAAGAAAAATTACACTCACTCACTCACACACTGAAAAAAACTGAAAGTTCTATTTAAAAAAGACCTCTTTAGACTGTACACATAGGTGGAGATTTTGATTACTGCAGTCAGTTAAATGTTGAATCTGTGTGTAAACTATCAAAGAACATTATACCCAAGAGCTGTTTCCACTGAACAACACAGCAACATCAGCCGGAAAATCCAACATGAAAGTGTTTATTTGCTCTTAAGTTAATTCCTGTGGGAACCCAGATTTATATTCAATCTCTTCTGCACCATTCGGAATGTAAACTTCAGTTTCAAAGATTAGAAATCTTATAGAGGACAAAAAAAACACTGAAGTGTTACACTCTTGCTATGCCTGTGAATGATTCTTATCTTCCCAGAATTGAAATTTTCTCTGCAGTGCACAGTGCTTTGTGGCATGATGAGCATCTCAGTGACATTTTGCCACTGACATGGTCCAAAAGATTATAAAGATCCATGTTCATGTTAAAGACTCCCGGTAAGGTTAAATTCTCCCGACAGGGTCACAGCAAGAAGCAGGCGCCACATCCCAGTATGCCTGTAGAAATATTCCTCCTCATTTCGGCCCACTGCAATGCCTGTTGTTTATTATACAAGCGAGGTATTCGTTTCTGCTAGCATCCCTAGAAATTTTCCCAAGCGAAAATTGGAGTGTATGAGCAGACAGTGATTTCATTTGAATGAAAATGACTTATTAAATGTGAAGGAAGAGAGAGAATGAGAAAATGGGGGTCTTCATGACAGTGAAAATTATAGATGTTCGCACCAATGGCTTCTCTAGCCAACATTAGCTTCTAGACACTATTACGCCATGTTCATTAACTTATTATGTCTTCGTAAAACAGAATTGATAAGGATATAGTACCCCCTTCATATTTTTTTCAGCAAAGAATAAGTCAACATGACAGTCTCATGTTTTCTATGAATTATATCCACACAGTATAGGCAGAATAGAGCACAATGTTTCTGATTAAGCTACTGTATGCCGGGTTCAGTAAGATAATAATTAATGAAGACTTTTTCAAACTGTTTCCTCTATTATATTTTGCTTGGATGGCTCTACCCATGTAAAAAATAGATTACATTCATCAATCTCTTGAAACTCAAAAAACAATTCATAAGAAAGTAAAGGAAGCTATGTTCTCAATAGGCATTCTCTGGAGATTGACTCCTCTGAGGCTCCACTGGGCTTGGACGATTTTGAGAGGCTCTCCAAATAGAAATCTTTTAAAAATGGATCTGAAGGTGTATTTTAGCTGTTTTGAGCTATTGTACTAGGAAAAAAATATGGTGGCTGTAATAATAATAATAATAATAATAATAATAAATACCTTTCCCTTTAGGTAAAACACCAAGTTAGAGTTCTAAAATTCAAAGATGCACATTTTGAAAACAAGAAACCAACACACAAAAAAGATGTGTATGTAAAAGGTGCCCCATTATGGATTTTAAAAAATTATCTTGCATACAGGGAATGAAAACATCCTGTAAAGCTTTATATCCGAAAGTGCACTGTGTGTAAAACTATTGTCTCTCGATAGAATGAGCTGACTATGGATCAATTTTTTAAGTTAATCCTAATACATTTCATTAAAACATAAACTATTTGCATATTGCCCGCCCACTTAAAACGAAAAATGCAAATTGCCATTAGGTGTCGCTTTTTAAATGGTAAAACAGCTGTAGACAAAGCAGAACTGTACTCACAAATTAAGCTTTTATTATGAAATGGAATTGACCAATCTGACCAATCACCACAGAGTGCTGTCAAGCAAAGGAGGGGTTTGGAAAAACTAAACCCAACCCTACTCAAACCCTAATCCTACACGAGTGTCTGAAACGTTGAACACTACTGTAGCTTTGCTAGGCAGGTTTTTTTGAAGCATCTTGGAGACACTGCCACAATTCTTCTGGATTTAGTCTGTCTCAGTTTGTTCTGTTACTTCATGTCATTCCAGACAGTCTGGATGATGATCAGATCAGATCTCTGTGTGCAGACAATAATCTCACTGCATTATTACAATTAATGGCAAAAATAATGTTTGGAAATGTAAACTGATATTTCCAACTGACACGCTACCGCAAAGGATAGAAATAACCGACCATTTTTTGTCTGTGAAAATACTAGTGGTCTAAGACTTGCACAGTACTGTACTGTATATTTAGTGGGCAGATTTCTACGAAGACTGTCCAACTGGAAACAGAAACCCCCGTTTAGCATGTCCAAAAACAGATTGAGGCTGGATAACCTTTGCGAAATGTTGAATGAAAGATAAGGATGGATGACTAAAATAATAGCAAACATGACATTAAATTAAAGTTTTATTGTGTGAAAATCCAAACTGTGCTTCCCAATGGCAATAGGTAGTATCAATAGTACATATGAAAGCTTGTTTCTTAAGTCTGGCACTTTATGTTTCTGTGTAATGGGAGCATTTCCTACAGCCTCTAATGTACAAAATAAAAAAAGACCTAAAGTATGCAGCACTTCCTACTTTGAGCAAAAAACAAGAAGAAATTCCATCTTAACCATCTAGCCATGAATCCATCCATATATCCTTTCACCCACTGGGAAACAAACTGCATTGCTTATGCTGAATCTCAAGTTCAGCGAGCTGCTCTTGGGAGAACAGATACAATAAAATAATGAAGTCAGGCTTCAAGCCTCCTACAGAGAAGGGAAGTTATTTAAGTTAGCTAAATGAACTGATCCGGTATGTCAGTTTTTTTCTGCATGTACATCAACCAAAGTAAGTGGACTTGGGACAGGGAACTCCTGTGAGACAATCTCTAATCCACAATTCCTGTTCGCATCTGCTGCGTGTCTGCATGAACTTTAAATATTTGAAAGAGCCATCAGAGAGCAGCTGATCTAGCCTGAGTGCTAGACTCATTTCCTGTCTGTTTTTGTCGTTCGTTGGCGAGTGAAGAGGAGAGATGGTAATGGGACGATAAAAAGTAAAAGCAAAGATATATTGAAACAGCAAAACACTCTGAGGAATTTGAAATTTATTGCAGCTGTTACGCAATATCACTGTGCACAGAGTATTTGCTGGGTTATGAGGAAACCATGCAGCTTGTTTTGCTGCAAATATAGTCCAGGTGCAAGTGCTTCAAACTGTAGGCCTCTTTACTTTGTACATTAGAGACTGTAGGAACTGCATCCATTATCGCAGCGGCATATGGAAGCATGAAGAACCAGACCTGAGGGACCAGCCAGGACATGTGCGAACACAAGCCACTTTCATTTGGAAACAAGTTTTGGATTTTTTCTCCATACACAATTTATTGTAACTTCTGTGTTAATGTATTCTACTGTCATGTTTGCTCTTATTTTACAACTTACAGCGTAGCTAAAGTGTGTTGGTTTTGCAAGTTCCCAACAAGAGGGTGCAACCCTACACAACCAAATGCAGATACTTTCCTTCAAATGTACTGATCACCCAGAATCTACTGCATCTTAACATAAATTCACTCTTAATATAAAATATGATCTGAGCATGTATGAACATTGTGAAGCTATTTATAAATCTTAACAGCTTGGCTCATGAATATTAATTAGCTGATATAATATTCGCCCAGTCACACTAACTGATTTGCAATCCATCCATCCGTAACACAAGACTGTGTGGTTTTTTAACATAACCTCACTTTTCCTCTAGGTACTGTGGGGATATTTAGAATGCCTAAATATTAATGATTGAACACTTATTGATTAGATTACTACCTGTATTTTAAAAGGCTCATTAATCTTCATGAATATGTATGAAGTGCACATAATCAGTGAGCGTAAAAACAAAGCAAAAACATTTGTTTTTTCCAAGACCATAAACTATTCACTTAAAGGAGTAATTCAGCCAAAAATGAAAATGTGTTCACCCTTAAGCCATCTAAGGTCTTCATAACTGATGTGTAAAAATAGCATTGCATCATGTTTTCACCAATGGAAGTGAATTTGTATCTATTCGTAAGAGGTGGAAAATTTGTGCTAATTTGTACAAATTCATATGACCTCACACGTACGATTTGTCTAATTCCCAGTGACGGGTAGGTTTAGGGCCGGGGTTAAGTGTAGGTCATTTGTACAAAATTCATACAAATTGGCAACTTGTAAAATACATACAATTTAAGTGAGGAGTGAGGTCGTACGGATTTGTATGAATTAGCCACCTTGTAAAATATGTACGAATTGCCATGAGACTGGGCTGGAAAATAATGGGAGGCTTAAAAATTTCTCCACACTAAAAAAAAAAACACCCTCATGTACATCTAGGGTTGCCAAGGGGTTAATATTCAGTATTTATATTTTATTTTTTTATTTTTTTTAATGGATGAACTATTTCTTTAAAGGTTATTTTTGAAGGATCTGAGAAAAACAATTAAAGAAGGGAGGACAAGTACATCTGAATCTCTCTTTATATATATATATATATATATATATATAAAATACTCTATAAATAGAGTGACTTTAAAATAAAAAAGGAGTACGGTAATATGATGGAATTAATGATGAAAGAGTGAAAATGAGAGTAGAGGAAGATCCTTCCTCTACTCTAGCAGCAGCCAGATAAAAAATAATTGCTTGCTGAAATGTGTAGAAAAAAGTCACCAGGGCTTTGGGAGGTGTTTCAGACTAGAGCAATGGCTCTTGCCTCTCTACAGGCATAATTCATTCACATTTGTGTGGTGGTTGCTGTCGCTTGAGAAAGCCTCAAAGACCGGCTCAGATCTCGCCCTGCAAGTCCCTTGACATGAGAGCAGCACTTCCCTTTTCCAATAACACAACTCATTTAGAGACCTGTGGGGCAAGCGAGATGGAAGAGTGCCATTTTTTCCACTTTTTAAAGAGGGGCATGACAAAACAATCCACTGTGCATAAATGTTCATGAATACATCTTCATTTAGGGAATCGCTCCCCCAAGTAAAGACACACATACCGCAAAAGACGCAAACACAGCAGAAACAGAGATACATTTCTAGAGAGCACTTAATCAGAATGTTCCATAAATAAACTAATAAGGACCAAAGTTGCAGGAACTACTCAGTTTCAGCCTCAGACGGCGCACCTACAGACCGCCCACTTAACTTCTGATACATATTACACACAAAAAAAAACACGTGTATTAGTCCAGTTAGTTTTGAAGATAATTTTTCTAATTGTCATTAGAAAAGTCACTTTATTTATTGATGCACGCAACGGTTCTTTTTGGTCCTCTAATTTGATTGGCTGATAAGAGTGTTGATATTAGAGTCCAACAGAATTCTGACAGGCAGTGACCATTTGTATGACTCTGCTTGCTAAAGTTGCTGTATTTCTCACAGCGACAGTGTCTTGGTGGACGCCCAGATCCAATATTATTTTAAAAACAATACTGTTTTATGTCACATAATGTAGTTTTACAGGTTTTTAGGCAAGAATGTATTTGGACTTCATATTATGCAGTTTGTTAATGTCAGTTTGAGTTTGAAAATTTGCTTCGTTTTCAATGTGAGCTTCAGGGCATCAGCAGCCATTCAGTGCTGTCAACGAAAATCACCCTCAACAGATGAAAGGATAGTACGAGCATATCATACAAACTAATGTTTTATTGTGAACAAGAGATTGATCAAATGCAGGTAATCACACTCGTTCAGTCAATCTCTATATTCTTTACACATAATACACCGCTTTTAATACAATAATAAAATAAGCTTTTAATGAAGCAATCCAACATTTCTTTGTTAATAGTTCTGCTTGTGCTCCGCTGTTAAATTGTCAAATTTTGATGTAAATCTTTGGCGGGAAAAGGTAGATCTGTACAAAAAAAAGGGTTTTAAATACATTCCTAATGTTTTTCCTAATTTATTTAAACACAAGTGCCATCAAACTGTTTTATAAATGCAATATCACATTCCTAAATGTCTTGTGTCACAGCTGAATCACAGCCATATATATTTTAAGTAAAAAATAAATAAATACATTGCAAATAACATTCAAGTAAATCTTGTCTTTGGAGACTTTGGACATGGATAGGCTTCAATAAATTGTTAAATACTGTACATCCACAACTTATACTATATAGATTTAGACATAAACAATCGGATACTAGTAGTTTTTTAAAGTTTGACTCTGTACAAACAGAAACTTCTGACAAGCATTGCTCTGTGGCACTAACGCTTCTAAAGGCTTTAAGAAAATATAAAACAGAAAATACGTTCACACAAGCTGCAGTTTGTACTGATAAAAAAAAAAAAGTACACTTCATGAAACTTATTGCTCAGAGACCCTACAAAAAATCCTTTTGGTTCTCAAAGCCTCAAATAAGTAGATTCTTGAAAGAAGCGTTCAAGACAAAAGTGTATTTCTAAAACAAGAGAGCTGCTTTTCATCATATAATATTTATACGTGTCTGTTGGTACATATTGAGTTTTACTTGAAAGGCTGAGGAAGAGGTGTTATCTTCAGAGAGAAAAACACAGGAAAAAAGCACAAAAAAGAAAAGGTGAAAAATAAAACTGACAGTTTTCCTGTGTGCAGGGCAGCGTGCCTTGCTCACCAATGCCCAGTAAATTACTGACCAGCCAAGCAGAAAAGAGGAGAGAGATTCGGAGGTGAACATCACCTGTCTCTGGACATATCTCCAAAGCCAGTCGTAAATGAAGTGGACAACTGTCTGGTTACTCTTCTCGCACGGGCGCACCCCATCGGAGGAATTCAAGGCCGCGTTTGCACCGCAATCAAATGTTTTTTCTTCACGCTGAGCTCTCCACCTGCCTCACGGATTAATCGGAAATCCCTCGAAAAGTACCACCCCTTTATCCTCAAACCAAGCAAGCTGCTGGTCTGAAAACGCCCACCGATCCGTTAACGCGAAATGACAGCCCAGCCCCAGCCAGTGAAATTCTGAAAATAAGATACATAATTAATTTAAAAATAAATAACATATGCAAAAAAAACTTACAGAAAAAAAGGTGAGATGCTCTCACTTTGCTCTGTAGGAACATCTTGGCGTGGTATAAAAATCACGGCTCTATTTTAATCCACAGCTATTAGTCACCTAATCTAAAATTTGTGGAAGCAGCACATTCCTGATTATAATTTGACAAAAAGTCACCATGTGTGATGCGTGTGTTCCGTTGTCAGGCCATATGGGTCTCCCATGAGATGCTCTTCACCAGGTGTAAGTGTGTTAGTGTGTGTGTCTCAAGAGAGACACTTGAGACATGTGACTCTACCAGTGGAGAGACATCTTAAGATCTAGCATCTACAGAAGAGCCGTCTAGAGACACTTATCCCTCCTCTCCCCTCTATTCCTCTTTTTTCTTACCCGTCAAATCATCACTTCCTTAAGAACCTTGTAAGTGACATGATGATCCACTAATTTCAAGAGAGGTTCCATCATCATTTGACAAAATGATGATGTATTTCAGTTCAAGGATAATGAATCTCGCAATTCATAACAAAGAGAGCAAGTCTGTTTCAGCATTTCAGCCATTCTTTCTTTTCAAACAGATCTGAGCATTTGCAACTGAAACTGTGTTTTAATCGCATTGTACAGGATCTATTGACACCTAAGATTAGCGAAAGCATAATGCAAGCTGAAGACGATGGCAAAACAGGCTCTTTCTCCAACTTTAATTTCTCAAATGTATTTCACATTCAAACTTTTTTCTTGTGCAAAGTGCTTCTACTCAGCTGTAGTAAGATGGCTGTAATAGCTTCCACTTAAACGTTCCAAACTTAAATGTGTCATCAAAAATTGTCTTGCACACACACATCACTTTATCTCTAAAGCAATTTAAATTACACAGCTCGTAAGCAAAACCCATCTGAAACAACCTGGGGTTAAGTGCTTTGCTCAAGGTCACAATGGGCCAAAACTGAGCTCAAAAAAATGGCTCATGTTAGTTTCCATGCGCCGCAAAAATACAGTAACGCTTATGTATATTAATAGAAACCTTTTCCACAGTTAACAGAATTTCAAGTGACATTATTTAAAAAGGTAAATTATGATTTGATAAGGTTTTCAACTTTTTAAAGGACTGTGAAATGTCCTTGGATTATAAAAATAAATTAATATAGAATTGCTAAAAGGTTTGACAACATTCTGTCCCTCGGCTTCAGTTAAATTCATCAGACATTACACACAAGGTTTCTCTGCTCAGACAGATTTTTGTAAACACCTTGCAGCGTTTCAGACAGCATCGATTTTATCCTCACAAGCATTGTGGTTAATATGCCAGTTTACAGAGTGACCTTGCAGGAATCCATCATCGTTAAGCCACTGAGATAAAGCCTTCAACCACAGGCCAGACCTATGTACGCCTCCGGTGCTACTGCCAGCTAAGAACAGACACCAACTCACTTCATAAAACCTCACTGATGTATAATGTAACATTGAAGGATCTCTGAATTTGATTATCTGGTTGTTTGGGATCACATCTATTTTACTGATTTGGAAAACACAGGCTTGATAAGTGTTCTTAGAAGGCAAATTTAAGAAAGAATTATTGCACAAAATGCTGGCTAATACTAGACATATGGATTTCACCTGGACTGATCGATCAGCATAGTCTGATAAAGGTAGTTAAGAAGTCTTCTGGGACACCGGCACACCACTATTCTTTTCAGGGACATTATAATAGACTGGCATTTTCTAAAAGAAACATCAGCACTTGCAATGCAAGATTTAGCTAAGCCTTTTGGAGTTTATGCATCAGTTCTGCTTAAATGAAATGCTGAATCAGAGCTGCTTTGCTGTTGTCGTAACACTCAGCCGTGTCTTGTTTTTAGCCAGTTCACAAGTATCAAAATGTAGACACTGTGAAAAGACAACTATGAGTCAATCTGGAAAGCAAACATAAATTCATATGTCACTAGCTGCAAAACACAATTGTGAAATCACAGCGTTATCATTAACCGGTGTTATGAGACTAAAACTATTTGTTTTCATCAAAATGTGATGGTGATGGACGTTGTTAGGCTTGTGTAATCCAAGGTTTCTTGGAGGTTACAGTGTACAAATAAAACGATCATGTGATTTTTATGTAAACCAGGCAACCTGTAAAAGCTACAATATGTAAGTTTTTGCCATTAAAGGTCACATTTTCAAAACAATAACAAAGGCGAAGTTTGATGACATTATGAAGACGTCCACGGATGAGGTAATGATATTTTTATTTTTTATTACCTGTACCTTCCATTCGCGTGATAGCTGAATTCCGTCAGAGAGTGCAGGTGAGTGCAGCTACATGCCTCTGATTGGCTATTGCATTCATAAGTTCGATACACTCAACAAAACACTGCTGCTCCAACATTTTTCATTTGCATTTTATTCAGGACAGACAGGAAATGCGGATATAACACATTACCTAATGTTAACAAATTATGCCTTATTTTAAATGTTACCAAAACAATTATATTAAAATGTATTTATACTTCCTCAATCCGCCTGGTGCACCTTCATGGCAGATTTAGACCTTTATTGCATCAGAATGGTCATCAGCGGATGTTTCTTTATTGAATAAAACTTCTATAAAAATAGAAAGAATAAAATTCGACAAACAAATAAATGAATACTTGGGCTTAAGGTTTGTAAATTTTTTTTAGAACATATCAGTACGTGCATTGTGGCATGCAAGCACTCTAATTAAAACATCCATTCAGCCTTCAGTTATCACCAAATCTATTCAGCCCTGCCTCTGCTTCTTATCATTATTTGCTGACACACATGTTGATTGGCTCTGACCTTCATTTGATAAACTAGGACAGGGTAAAATCTGGAAACCTGACCACTTTCCCTCTGCATTTTAGCACTCTTCAGACTAATAGAGGTTTTAATCTCCCATTAAATGTTTAATGTTTCATTTCCACAGCCGTGACTGGTGCAGTACGGAGGGGGCTGATTAGACAGCAATACCAGCGGGTGCCATTAAACGCGACTATTGGCCTGGTTTTAGGTATCAGAGTACAATCTGAAAACAGAGATGCCGCCGGTCTCTCAGTTGTGGAAACCGTGAAGGTCATTACTGTTATGCGCAAGGAAGCACACGGTCATCCCGATGGACGAACCTCAGAAGGGGGAACAGTAAGCCACGGTGGACCATAACTGCCATTTCCACATACGCTTAAAAAATGAGAGGCCATCTCAGCATACGCCACTACAGGGATCATAACTGTTAGCAGGAAATAATTGCAGTAATTAGTGTTAGGCCACACATAATGAGAACTCTAATTGATGTTACAACAAGATATTACCTTAGGCCACTTCCAGCTGACCTAATAGTCACGGTTTTGCACTCAAAAGGACGATTTTTAAGATGTGACAGAGGACAAACCGTCCTTATAGTGCTAAATGTGGGAAGCTATAAGTTTAACCCCTGAATGCATGAATGTTTCATCAAATATTTTTACATATTCAGGGTCCGGGGTCCGTATCTACCTTGGATGAAACTCTAAACTGCCCTAAAACAGTAAAGCAACAAAACTGCTACACAGCAAAATAAGAACAACACAATGGCAACAAGACACAACACAATGGTAACAATCCTGCATATAATGGTTAGGTATGTTTTGATGCTGGTCTATGCTGGTTTAGGCTGGTCATTTTGCTGGTTTATGCTAGTCCTTTGCCAGCACATGACCTAGACCAGCAAAAAGACCAGCTTAAACCAGCATCCCAGCATCAAAACATACTGTACCTAACCGGCATATGCTGTTTTTTTCAGCTGGGAAGGTGCAGCACAATGGAAACAAGCCAACTAAATTAGCACAACAAGCCACAACACAATGAAACTAGCACAACAAAGCAGAAACAAGCTGCAACAAAATGAAAACAAGTGGCAACACAAGCCACAACACAACTAAATTAGCACAACAAAGCAGAAACAAGCCACGACACAAAAAAACCAAGCAGCAACACAACAAAGCAACAAAATACAGCAAAATGAACAAAACACAACACTTGTAGTAATTTCTCCTAGTTGTGGAGATTTTGTTGTGCTGTGCACTACTTGGCCACTGTCCTAAAGACCTGAGTTATGCATCTAAGGGTTAAATACACAAACTGCAGTGCAATAAAAAAAAAAAAAACAGAAGCCGATACAGATGGTTAGCTGATTGGTTGCACGCACAGATCTCTCATCTTTAGCGTCTAATATCTCTTAAAACAGTTAAATTTAAACTAGCTTTGAGAGCACACAGTGCTCAGTATACAATTAAGATCATATAAATACCAGCAATTACTCGGAGGACAGATGGCACGCACCCACATACAAATAAACGCGCAAAAAAACACACACGCACAGATGCCACCATTCCCCCGCCATCAACGCAGCATGCCCGTACCCCGAGGATCAGGGTGTGTGTCAGGTCCATGGCAAACAAACAGCTGTTGGACACACAGGTCTCGCTTTAGCCTTGCGGTGGACCCAAGCAGTTATTTGTGAGAGATGAGCCACAGCCCACTGTGATATCGCCAACCCGCTGTGGGCGAGCGCAGAGACTGTCTACCTGAGACAAGGCACCAAAACACCCCTCGACACATCATCATGTGACTCTTCTGCAGGCAGTGGAGCGGCACTGTCATTTGGCTGCAGCTACATGGGAAAAACATCATCCATATGTTCTGTATTGATGCATGGGTGGCTTCTTCATCTTTCTGCTTTCTATTTTTCTCTCAGACTAGGTGTTTTTCTGCTGTTTTATTCATGTGGCTGACGCTGAGGAATGATTTTTGAGAGTAGAGTTATGTACAGAGATGAGTAACATGATCTTTCATTGAATGGGAATGCAATCACCCTTATGTCACTCAAAAATGCAATTGTTTTCTGTGGAATAGTAAAGGAGATAGCTAACAGAATGTCCAAGCCACTCATGGATGAATATTGTTTTCATATAATACAAGATAACCATAAAAGAGTACTCATGCACAAGTTTTCTAAGTAAAAATCATGCACTTGCCTCGGTTTTCTTGCAAACTTGTTATTATCTGGACATGCACATATATATGTATATTCAATGTTTAAGGCTGATTTGTGGATTTAAGGATAATAATAATAATAATAATAATAATAAGTATTTCTTCATAAAAAAAAACAAAAAAAAACTGAATTTTCTTGCTTTAGTTTTCTCAAAGAAGTGTTCATTCGGCTCTATAAATATATTCTTTCAAATATTAAACCTAAAAGTTTTTTTTGAGGAAAAGCCTAGGAAGACATTATAAACAATTATCAAAAAGACATAAAAATACATATCCAAGTAAACAGAAATATTTGTTAAAAGAAAACCAACAAATAATAAAAAATTGATCAGTGGAATGCATCCCAAACAGTCTCATAACCACTCAGTTCGTTGCTCTCTAACTTGAAAGGCTGATACAGTATCTGGAGTATTTGTGTTTGCTAACCACTAGACCACAGCTCCAACCACAATAATTTACTTTTTTTTCTTACTCACACTCATTTGATCTGCGGTCTTGTTGTACAACAGAATCATGCTATTTTAATCTTCTATTTTAGAATCCGTTTTGGAATCAGCCACTCATACAGCGATCACAACATGAGTCCTTCATCGCAGGTCCTTCATGCTCAACATTTTACAGTGCGATTTCCCTGCAGTAAGAAGACTCCAAGGATATTAACAAGGCATGACACGGAAGCCTGATTCCTGATTCCAGTTCAATAATAAAGCCTTTATCGTGGCCTTGTGTTTTGCAGCAGTCTGACCATGAACGCCACAGAGAAGAACGTAATTAAGGAGTCACTTTGTGGCTCTCGCAGAGAGAAAGAGCTTCTAAGATGTCAATTGCATGGTTAGTTAGTCGGTCTGGGGAAATGCTACGCTTCCTAAATATGAAAGAATCGCTCAGGGGATTTGTGTGTGCCTGTGTGTGTCTACACATGTGGTAATGTGTGTGGGCATCTCTGTATTTTCATGTATGTGTGAATGAGAGTCGGTGCCACTCTCTGTATATTCATGCGGTCTGTGTGAGAGTGTGTTTCTGCCTGCCTCTCGGTGCCCATGTGTTCTCATTCCCTAACGGGTGGATCTGTGGGATGTAAATTTAAACAGTGGGAATTAAACAGCTTCAGTCGATTGCTGTAATGTGAGAATAAATATCCATTCATTGGAGGCACCGTTGCAACTGGTCTCTGTTTGTCAGCCTACTATGATTTGTCTGTCCTCTCTCAAATCCTTATCCACAGCCATTTCTTTCAGTAACCACCAAACCACCCCACTGTCACACCCTAGCATACACTAAAACACCCTAGCAACTTAATAGAAACAGTGTAAGATACTCTTCCTGTACACACTGTTACACAGTGTAAACCATAAAGGTGCTCTATGCGATGCTGCAGGATTTTATTGCAGCCTCTGTGTTGTCTTTCGAGAGCGGGTTTTTTCCCAGTGTATTCAGAGAGCAGACAGCAAGACGATCGAGGGGTGATGCATACGGTTTGAGAGAAAAATGAAATCAAGCTAAAATCCTGCAACATCGCATAGAGCACCTTTAACAACCTCACTGCAACACCAGCCACCGACTACACCCTAGTAACCTCATAGCAACGTGTCATACACTCTTAGAACAAAACACTTCAGAAACAACCTAAATCTGCTTAGCAACATCTAAAAATCTTAAAACCCTGGAAACCAAACAAATCCCCTAACCGCAACTTAACAACACGCTAAAGAAAAATAATTGTAAACAAAACCATAACAATAACCTAGCAACAACACATACTACATAGAAAAATCTATCCACCCTACAACACTTTGGCTGCCACCCAAAATACCCTAGCATAGGAAACACTCAGAAAATCAATAAAAACCACACAACAACATACTAAACACTCTGACTACACTACAACACCTTGGCAACCACGAAAAAACAGGAAAAATGTTCTAACCACTTACATGCTTAAAACCTTAAAACCAAAGCAACACCCTAGCAACCACATAGCATAAAATACTTTTAAAAACTTTAGAACACAGCAGCTGCACACAACAAAACCTTGGCTACGGCTGCTTGATTGTGGCAAAATACATTATCACAATTATTTTGCTTAATACTGTAATCGCAATTATTTAACACAGTTATGAGCGGGCGTGTTAAGTGATTTATCTGAAGATGGTGATTATCTGTAAATAAGGTCACGGTAGGAGCCTATTTTGTTCAGATATTATATATATATATATATATATATATATATATATATGGTGCATTTTTTGTTTGGTATGTTTTTGTGCATTTGTGAACTTACATTATTCATATGTGTCGTTTAGATAAATATTTTGTCCATTTTGCATTGAAAATATGTACCATGCTAAAATTGTGTCCTGGCTCTTTAAAAATTTTGTCTGTGAAATCTGGTGGCAGTGCGTTCTTTGGAAGACAGCGGAGTCACACTTGAAATTTTTCTTTACCGCATTCATACTATTTAAATATTTTTTATTTATTTTATTTCATTGTTTTATGTATCTCTCAGTGAAAATTAAAGGACTATATAAGAAAACAGGAGCATATAGATTTCTTTATTGGACACAGAGCAAGTAACGGAAACAACTATTTGTCACTATGACAATTACATTTTACAGACCAGCAAAATTTCACAACTCTCAATACTACAGCAGAGTACTAAGGTAACTAATAATAGGAAATGAAAACAGTCCTTAAAATGATTGAAAATAGTCAAACTAAGCAATTAAAAAAACAAAGTACAAATAGAATAAAAAGATAAAAATTAAACAAATTGTGCTTAAAGGATTTTTTAATGCAAGTCTAAAGCATTCAGTTAACAGCCTACTACATACAACATTGTAATCAAATTAAAACAACAAATAAAATAGGATTGTCTTCACTGTACGAATTAAACTTTCTTTGTCTTTTATTAAAGCTACAAAGTCCTTGATGAGTGAGTGAGTGATTTTGTCTTTGCTGTTTCTTTTTTAATTAATATTAAGCACACAATCCGCAGGAATATATGCCACTATCACTTTAAGATTTCCTGTTACACATGTATTTTCAATCTCAACCTTTTATGTTCATTTATTACATAGCCAGCAAGGTTTTACGTGAATATTCACTAAGTACCAAATTTTGACACCTTTTTGCATGTATTTGACCACATGTAAAAGTTGACTTTACATGTACGTGTTCTCAAGGCATGCACAGAAATCCTCCTGAGGAACTCACACTTTTAAAATTTTAACAATAATAAATCATTGTGCAAAAATGGCGTTACATGATTTTACAAATTTGCATGTGAAATTGGGCTTTAACAGAGGGGAAGCGCACCGCTGGAAAGGAGGCAGGATGTGGCGCAATAATCATTATGTACCAATTTTTGTTATTGTCATAATTGTTAAGAAGCCAAAAATCAAAATCGAAACTGTATTTCGATTAATTGCACAGGCCTACCACAAAACCTTGGCAACCACAAATCACACATTGGCTCATATTTGCTTATGAATATTCAAACTTTTATTTTTGTATTTCGAACAGTAAAAAATCTGTTTGTTCAGAGGGCTCATAAGGCAGCACATACACATGGAAAATGGGAGGAATAAATACCAGAGAGTAAAAACTTGAAGCCAGAAACTGCTGCGATTCCTGTGGAGCTGGCGACTAAGATACACAGCAGCGATGCAGCACCGCCTGCGAAAACAGTCCCTGGCCTGGATCCCCCACCTCCCCCTCCCTTCATGTGCTGCCACGCGCCCGTGATTACTCCTAGTGTGAGATTGGCTGGAATTAGCCGTGGTGTAATTACTCCTGATGTGCTGCAGAGGGATCAGCCGGAAAATGTGGTTATTCCCACCGGTGTAGCATGGGAATTAGGTGAAGTGTGGCGGCGCAGAGGTGTTGCTCTACATATGTGTGCGTAAGGTGGTTGGGGTGAGAGGGAACTGGCCCATCTGTGTGATTAGATGGAGAACAACATGCCATTAGAGGTCAGAGGCTCCAAGGTTCTCAGACATAGGAGGTGAGCCAGTGGATTATTCTAATACTGACATGCCCGCTTGTCACACTCGTTCTCAAAGCCACTCGCAATGCCAGGAGAGAAAGAGGAAAAACAACAATGATGGAGGAATCAACTATAGCAAAAAAACTGCATACTGCAGGCAAGAAACGACAAAGACAAATCCACTGAAATGGAGACTGGCTGAAAAAGCGAACAAATTAATTTGTTTTTGCACAAAATGGTTTCGCAAAGGCAACATCATTGGTCGAAACAGTGATTTTTATGTATTATTTTATTTATTTTATTTTATTTTATCAGTTAATGTCATTTTACAAATACTTACATTTAATTTAAAGTAAAATGTGCATATATATATATATATATATATATATATATATATTTTATTTAGGTATTATTGTTGTTGTAGTTGCAGTTCTATTTTTATTAGTCAACTATAATAACCATATGAAGGGCTGTTTAATTTGAGAACATGACACCCTGAACAACATGAGTTCAATTACCCAAACTGAATTGCTGAAACATTATTTTAAGTTTAAGTTTTCAGCTACACTTTAATGTTAGTTTTGCTGTTTAATATAATGCATCACTAAAAGTATGTGTAATCATTAAAGACACAGCAAACAGATGCAGAAACAGCTGTGGTTAGCATCACTCCTTCATCAAGATAGACGTGTTTGAGCATTAGTGCTGTAAAATGTCAAGCTCTGATGTGCATGCGCTTGACGTACACTTTTGAGATTGCGGGTGGTGTGGATGTGAGAGAAAGGGAGATAAGGAGATGTAAATGTCAAGTGCTCTGCAGAGTGAGGGCTTTGATCCCGACTGGGGTCTGCGTACCTGAGATTACCCTCCTCTTCAGAGCACACACCCGCTCTGCCGTGACCAACAGACCTAAACCATACGGGTTATAAAATCGAAAGAAAGCCATCTGCAGTGTTGGGGCAGCTACAATGGAACTGTGTTTGATTATTCCTCCAACATTAAGAAAACAGTCATGTACTGTTTGGTGATTCTAAATATTTCTGGATAAAAAAAATAAAGAAACGGCTTCCACAAGAGCTGCTTTACTTTTTAAGCAGCTACAGAAAAACTTATGTAAGTGTCCCTACTTTTACTTCCCAAAACTGTCCGGCACTCCATTAGCAATCCCTTCCACCTCAAAGGCAGGTCCTTGGCCGGCGGAGAACCCAGAGAAGTAAGTGACTTGGAATTTGCCACTTTTCCCCTCAAAACTTTTTGGCCCCAAACACACACGCACACACACACACACACACACTTGTCTGCCTTAAAGTTTGAAGTGCCCCGAGCAAGAACAGTGTGTACGCTACGCAGCAGCAATACGATAAAGAATGATCTCTTATTAAGAAAAGAAGACTTTTTATTGAAAAGACAAACCAGAGGCGTCAGGCTGACAGAGACTTTTCAAAAACCCTGCTAAGAACACTTTATCGGACCATACCGGTGGTGCGGAACAAAGCGAGGACGGAATAAGAGCAACTCTTTTTTTTTATTAAATCTTTTCCTAGCCAGACAGGTGGATATCAAACTAAGCAGAGCCGCTTTAGTTCTCCTCTACAGGGGGATAGAAACCAGGTAAACCCTCCTTTATCTGTCAAACGACAGAGGACACAAAGAGAAAGAGAACAAGAGCTCTGGAATTCTGGAATCAAAGTATCAGCTTGTTCAACCGAGCAAACAATTCAAAGGAGTCGTATTGTTATCTGGAGTTACCACAGGGTGGTCCTTTTTTTCTGGCAAAGCTCTACATATTGAAAGGTCTCTTCTTTGTTGGTTAAAAACCTGAAGAGATTCTTTCATGTTCTGATGCAATGCTTATTATAATAGGAAGAGGGTGGGATTTATTGAAGGTCTAGCCAATAAGCTTTAGACATGCACCAGAGCTAACAAATTGTTTTTCAGTTATTACCCAAATGATTCGTTCAACGATTCTTTAGTTTTTTTTCAATGCTGCTTTGTGTACAGCATTACCAGGAAAGCCGCTATTTGTAAAGCTCCAAAAGCAGCACCTAGTGGCAAAGAATGAATCTGCATTTTTTTTTTTTTCGACCAATGCAAAAAGCAGGCGGGCAATATGCTAATGTTTAATTTTGATGTCAACATGAAACGCCTAGGGATTGTCAATGATTCCAAGTCGACTCTTTCTTTTCCGAGAAATTACATTCATACACTGTGCACTTTCAGATTTAAAACTTATCAGGATGTTTTTTTTTTATCAGGAAGCTCTTTTTTTTAAATCTATAAACAGGCACTTTATTTATTAATCAATTCTTTTTTTTTTTCTATAAGCTATCAGTCAACCTGATAAAGTCCCCATCAGACCTCCGATGCAAAAACAGAAAGGAGCCACCATGTGCACAAACTCGCAACACACATTAACCCGAGCGTCTGACAGGCCAGCTGACAGCTGCATCATTGATCACGCACGCGTTTTGTAAAATAACTGCCTCCTCTAACTGGAGTTCCTGTACGGCAGTCGGCTTTCCTTCACTGAGCCGCTCGCTGGCTGCCGAAGAGACACGAATCATTACAGCCGTTAATCGCATTGATGCATGGAGTGAAGCAAAAACATATTTTCTTTTCGATTAGGGACGTTCAGTTATTCACGCAACAGTATAATATGACTTAAATAAACCTGCAGTTTTCACGTGGAGCTCTTCTCTACACACTCACTGGCAGTAGTGCAAGTGGGAAACAGAACACAGGACGTAGTAGATAACAGAGTTAATATCTTACTCACATGGTAGTACGCAATGGCCTCTCGATCCAGAGCTCGGCTGACTGCCACCTCTCCTGTCAGACGGTTGATGCTGAACACACCCTTAGGGTCTTGATCTGCTCCCCTTCCTGTCAGACGGAAGATGTGGTCTTCCTTCATGTCAGATGAGATCACCTATATCACAGGATAGCAGCCAAAATCATATTAATGTTAGCGTTATTTTTACAGTTACAAAACACTAAAGCCGAGCATAAAACGATACAAATGTAAATAGTTTAGATGTACTTGAATAATGTCTTAATTAATTTCCTAAATATAAATATTCTTTGTGCTTCATGTCTCATATTTTACTGTATCCACCAATAAATACTCAAGTAATTGCTGTGTTGTTACCCTAAATAAAAATAAAACTATTAAAATGTATTTTTATTAATACATTTGAAATAAAATATTATATAAAGCTTTAAACTCTAAAAATACTGCCTTGGCAACCAAGTAAAATAAGTACTAACATAAATTAAAAAAATAATTTAAATAAAACATAAGCTAAAAATGAATAATAAAAAATGAAAACAAAATTCAAATTAAAAAACAATCTAATTAATAACAATATTAGAAATATTACAGTAGCATATAAATAATACAATAAATAATATTAATACCAACAACAACATAACTTGTTATTATTGATAATATTATTTTTATATTATTATATAATAATATGGTTTATTATTATTTGTACTATTTCTATTATTAATAGTCAATTTTGATTATTTAGTTATTACAGTCTGAAGATGAAAACAATAATGAAAATCAATATGTTACCCTGGACCACAAAACCAGTCATCAGTAGCTCAGATATATATGTAGCAATAAATTATAGATTTTTAGGATATTAAGTAAAGATCATGTTCCGTTAAGATATTTCAAAACTTAATCAGTAATGTTGCTAAGAACTTCATTTGGACAACTTTAAAGACATTTTCTCAATATTTTTGCACCTTTAGATTACAGATTTTCAAAAAGATGCATCTCAGCCAATTATTGTCCTATCCTAATAAACCACACATCAATGGAAAACCCCATTAAAAATACAAAATTAAAGAAGTACAATTATGACTGGTATCGTGGTCCAGGGTCACAAATGCTGTTGTACATATGTGATATTGGACACCTAAACATTACGATAATCAATATTTGTCCATCTATATTGACCAGCCCACATTCAGCCGGTGTGTACATTTTTCATTCTTTCAGGTTTGTCAGCAGTACTCACATGCGACTGGATAAATGCAGCAAAGTCCAGAGTGTTGCAAGTTAAAAGCAAAGAAAACAAGAAAAGTTAATTTCACACGCTCACCAGCAAACACAGCTATGTGAGAATAAAACATGCACGCATGCTAAATATACCCTCATATGCTTGATCTCACATTTTAAATCTAAATTCAGAATTATTTACCAAATGATTCTCAATGACAACCATGAACACACAGCGAGTTTCAAATCATGATATAACAGCACTCTAAAGATGATTATGTTAACTCAGAGTTTTAATGTACTGAAGTTTGCAAATGAGAACCATTTGTATATACCAAGATCTTTGTTTGGCTAGTGTGACCAGTGCTACCACCTGCAGTTAATTTGGCTTTTGAGTAAATCATATTTATGTGCAAATTAGATTGCTGCAACTTCTCTCGCTAATGAAAGCTCAGTTATTAACTAATGACTTTAAATACAAATGAACAATAGCTTCTTTTATGAACCCCTTTTGTTTAAAAGACCCTTTCGAAAAGTTGTTTTCATCAAAAGCAATAAACCCCAGTGCATATATCGAATCACAAAGGCAGCCCACCTTGAACCCTCCCATATCTTGTAATTAAGCTTAAGATGAAATATCCCATTTAGAAAATGAATCCAAGCAAAGTAATTGTCCACACGAAAAGCCCCTGTTAGCTTTATTTATCTTTCCCACACAGATCCTTTCTGCCAGATCATACACTAATACTGTTTTTCTCCTTTATAATTACAAGCTCTGTTAACCCAGGGAACATTGTTATTCTGAGAAATGCACCAAGTGGTTTCCCTAAGACTCTGGTGAACATAAATGCAGGCTTCACCGGAGGAGGCCTTCAAATCTTGGTGTATTTACTGTGGCCGGCAAACAGCTGTGAAATTGCAGATTTTTATTGCACAATGAGAGCTGTCTTGTTTAGTGGACGGGTTGTTAATGTAAGCGACTGTAACGTGGACTAAAACGGATCATGAAAACAACAAATCAAGTGTTACGCTGACAGAAACACAAGCGCGCACACACGGTACTGTACACACACACACACACACACACACACACTATTGTTTCAAATAAAGCTAGTATCAGATAGTACCAACAAACCTAGATCATACAATTTTTGCATACTTTTTTTTCATACTTTTTTTTTCTTTATAGATACACTGTAACATGTTGGGTTTTTTTTTAATAACTATGTTTCTTAGTTTTTTTCTTATCAGTTATGTTTATTAGGGTTGTATGTCACATGTAATGTTAACATTAATATAATAATGTAACATTAATGTTTATTGCACATTTCATTATGGTGTTTAGTGTTTGGGTGAATAACAGTGAGCACCTTCTTCATATGATCATATTTAAAAGCTGCTTGAGATGGGCTTTGTTTCATTATATGACTCTCTCATCACCACCTGTATTTAGTGGTTATCCGTGTATTTTAAAACAGATTTGAGTAAATTAATAGGTTGGTATATTAACATTATATCATCTAGGGAAATTACTGTATTTAACTGTAAATTGAACTTAAAACCGTAAAACCTAAAATGTTGTTACCGTATTTTTTACAGTCAAATTCCAGCAACCACAGCTGACTTTTTTTTTTACCTTTTTTTTTTTTTTTTTAACAATGTACAGATAAACATTTGCCTCTCTGAAATATGCTAAATTAAGAACAGACCTTTTTTTATACAGAAAAGTCCTTATGTGCAAATTACATGAAACACATCCCGCAAGTACCGTGTTGCAAATATTTGCTTTACTTTTGATGTTAACACCCCAGTTAATCACACAAGTAGATTACACACAACGTAATGCAAAGATTCACATAGACACAAATTTGTGTCAAAACATTGGCCTCAATCAGATCTTCTGTGTCCAGTTTAGTCGAAAACTCACATGACGCATTGTCACGCAATATTGGCTTTGCTTTCGGTGTGCACATACCGTTAGTCTTTTGGGGTTTTGTAGACCAACTAAGCTAGGTTAAACCAGTTAAGATTCACAAAAACACCTGGCTTAAGCCATGGTCCTTTAGGCAGGGTTGCAGTTTTCTTTTAAAAAACCCAAGGCAGGAAGCTCAGAAAAGTACTTTCCTATAGAGCAGGTACACCTGTGACACAATCATGATTGAATCCCACAGCAGGTCATCTGTAAATGAACTCTTCTGTCCATCGCGAGAAAGCCAAAAGACACCCGGACAAACTGCAGTGTCACCTATTTACAGGAGTCTCACACCAGGGTCTGTCAAGCTCAGTTCATCCTTCTCTTGTCGTGTCTGTTTTCCTCCCACGCCGCTTTCGGCCTTGTGAAGATCTCCTTAACGGCTCAGGGTATGTCTTGTGAGTGGTTGCTATGGAGCTTGTTTGCGTTCTGCTGTAAGCTGCACACAGCTGTGATATTGATCCAATAGAACAATAACACACAACTTTTCTCTCTGTACTTCAGAGGTGTTTTATTAAAGGTGCAATGGTCTCCTTCAGCACAAAAGAGTATTAGAAACGAACAAAAACGAAAGGAGCCATAACTCCAGAGGAGAGGTGACGCATGAGACGAAATGGATGAAAGAAGGTGGAAATTGGACAGGGGGAAAATAGTGGTTATAAACTGTGGCATTATACCTGAGAATTTACGGTGCTCAATTGACCTCAAGGACTTTTAGCGGAAAATAGTGATGCAATGACATTACCGTTTTCGTTAATATCCATAAGCTGGTAATTATTTTCATAAAAAATGTCAAAAAGTGTCAAAAGAAAAAAAAAGGACAAACATTAATATTCTACATTATTTTGTGTGTAAATATATTTGAAATATAATTGTTTACACACTTTATTTATCAAGGATTACTGAAAAAAAAATCACAATTTTTAACAAAACTATTTTTAACAATGAAAAAAAAAAATGTTTCCTAAGTAGCAAATCAGCAATTAGAAGGAGCAATGGCTAAAAATATTAAACTATTAAAAAATGAAATAAATAAATCAGATGTAGTCTTAGTGAATGTAAGATATTTACAATCTTCACTAACAAGCCATTTTTAATTTGTTGTTTATTAATAGTTAGTAAGGCTGTTTTTAGGTTCTGGGTAGGATTAGGTATACAGAATATGGTCATGCAGAATATGTGCTTTATAAACAGTAATACATAACTAATATGTTAGCAGGCATGCTAATAAGCAGCTAGCTAACAGTGAGTCCCTATATTAAAGTTACCAGATAAATAAATAAATGTAAATTAAATTTGTTCAAGTGCCCTTTAAAGTGAGCAGGCCATTCTCATGTTCACTTTCAAAAATAATTCACCCAATGTGTGGTGTGACTGTAGCAGTAAAACTTTCAGTGGAATACAAGGAACTGTCGGAAAGTGATGAGACAAGTTTTGAATGATCAAGGCTAGTGGTGGGGTGGAGCGATAGAGGCCGCGATCGCGGGCGCTGCCTCGCTGTTTATGGCGAGCTCATAGGTGGTGGTTTATTTGAACGTACAAACACATGTACACAAACACAAACAAGCCTACACAGCCTCCCTTGGCTTTCTTCTCAGTCATTAGATGTCAGCGAACAGCCCTGGGGGAGACACTCACCTATTTCTATCAGCTCTCATTAGGAGCAGGGAGGACATGAAAGAGCAGCCGTTTCTTGCCACTGCTTCTTTATGACAGGAAGGAGGGACCCGACTCGAACTTCTCTGACAATACAGCACTGAAGGGGAGGAGAGGATATGTCCTCACTTTCATATTCTTTCACTCTTTCTTTCTACCGTGATAGCTTTCGGCTGTATGAGCACCACAGTGGTGTATAATCTCCCTTGATTTACGGATGCTTGACTTTGAATGGAAATTGATGCCAAAGAGGCTGTGTATTAGACACAGAGTTCTTAACTTTCCCAATCCAAAAAACAGAAGCTAAGTGGTACTTGCTAAGGAAAATATCACTTTTACTACTGCTCAAATTTTGGGTTAGGAATTTGAACACACTCTTTTGTGCTTTGGACCTGAAAAATACCTCAAACCATGCAATGCGTGTTATTACAAAAAAAAAATAAATTGGTAAGTAAAAAAAAAAAAAAGTTGGTTTTATGTATAATATTAAATATTTAATTTGATTAAAAAACATGAAATTAAATTTAATCAAATTTCAGATTTTTTTATTCTTTATTGTTTTTTAAAGAAGCCTTATATTAAAACATTATTTTAGTCAAAAATGCTGAAAAAAACTGTAATTCTGTGTTCAAAACAAAAACACTGTTCACGAAAGATGCCCCTTCTGCTAAAAAAA
Source organism: Enteromius afrohamiltoni (assembly GCA_034779775.1). Lineage (NCBI taxonomy): Eukaryota > Metazoa > Chordata > Actinopteri > Cypriniformes > Cyprinidae > Enteromius > Enteromius afrohamiltoni. The sequence continues at coordinate 15,073,887 of JAUYWG010000055.1, forward strand.
AAAATCAGGAAATAAAGCAAAAGCAGTAAAACTATGTCCAAAACTGACAAATGGCTTTCAGTGTGGGAAACAAATAAATACTGTATTAAGTCTGAGACAGATGGGGTCACACTCTCTAGAGTGCAAACAAGTAGCACAAAGACATCTACAAAGAGCACTTAAATAACTGTAAGTCTCTCTTTCTTCATACAGACTCATGTTTGTTTGTGCAAGGTCAAAGCAGAATGAAAGACAATCAGCAGCAAGCAGCAATAATGATGCACAGACAAGCAAACACATATCCCTCGCCATCTATCAACACTTCAGTGCAAGACATAATTATTCCTTCTGATTTGTGAAAAGTATTGCAGAGAGTGAGAATGAGTGCAACTGTGAAGCAACAAAATATGGCCAGTGTTTCAGCTCCGGGTGCCAAAACCTACACAGACACTGAGCAATTCAGTTACTGTGGGGAGGGTTTGTCCTGGACATAATAGAACAGAGATACCGGCACTGCCCATAAAAACCGGCCCAGAGACAATTACTAGCAGGTCCGAGAGGGAACCTCTGGACTTTTTCCCATTTGTGAGATTGCAGTGCTACAGGTGAACACTCCACCATAATAAATCCCCCATAATCCCACAGAAGACTGATGTCAAAGCCAGAACAGGAATCAGGGCAAATCTGTTCTTTATTACTTTTCCAATACTTCAAGCCCCCTTAACCGAGAGTGGATCACAAGTCAACACCATCCAATAGAACTCATCTTTACAAAAAAGGGCCGGCATAAAACCACTTGCCCCCTTGTATTTTTTAACATGTGGAAACACAGAACAGGGTTGGACAGAGTGGTTCACAAAGGATTAATTTTGAAAGCCCTCTAAAAAAATCGCATTACAGTTACAGGGATCAATGTAATCCTGGCACTACAAAATATAATTTGTCCTCATTAAACTCTCAATAGATAAATATATGGACAGGACTTTTGGGTAATATGTTTAAAGTTATACCTTCATACATCCACACCAGTAGGTGTCAGTGTAAAACCAAATAAACGGTACACTATATTTTATAATCTAATGTGCCTTGAAGGATTGTGATGGCAAATCTATCACGGTGTCTCTTATTCAGTTGTGGCTTTTCCAAAATTGCAAGCTAATAATCAGCAGCAGCGCGATTTGTCTTAATATTATAATAATAAAAATAAACAATGCCCCACTAGAATGATGCAAATTGAAAAAGAAATAGACACCCAACATGTTTACTGCCTTTCCCAGAGAGAAAACATCTGGGAAACCCCTCTGTTTCTCTTCAAGCTTCCATCATCCTAGTGGGCAATTCCCAATTTCTTTCAGCTTTACCGTGCAGTGGATATTATGAAAAATGAATCTAAGCCGTATGGTAGGTAAACAGTGCAAGGAAACAAGATTTATCCATGCGGAAAATCCATTTTGCCTGGTTTCCAATAAACAGCAGCGCTATCAAATGAATAGGTCACAGTAGCCAGTCCCCTTGTGTGGTTTCACCATGGTGAAAATTCCGCAAAAGAGGTACTATAGGTTGAGAAAGCACAGACAAATCTAAATACACATACTGTAGAAAGAGACTGAAGGAAGGTCAGTCTCATCAGACTCTCAATGGACCTTGCTGTGCTTTCCGCCACTTGCTGAAGTATAGTAATCTATGTGCAGTATAGAGGGGGTTATTCTGTCGGTGGGAGAAATTGCAATATAATTCAGCCCTTGCATTCAACACTAGAATAAAGACCATAAAAAATGGAACAAACTGCGGTTTATTCACTGTGCCACCGTAATCTAGCACTTTTATTTCATCAAGGAATAACCCCAGCCCACACTGAGACACAGCCACAGAAAGCAAGTGAACAGGAAGTACCAAAACATTTGATTCCACCTCTTAGTTTCCTAGTTTAAACACATCTCCAAAACAAATTATTTTTCTCAGGCGTTTCCATTTTTTTTATTTTTTTTTTATATCGACTATTTGACTATTGTATTAAAAAACAAAAGCTGAACCGATGGCATCACCTCCAAGCCCAAACATATTCTGCAAAAATCTACAGTATCTCCCCTGGGACATTCATATGCACAGGCTTGGACGGTGATAAAAAACGGGCAGGGGCACAACTAGGGCAACACTCCCGTATCTCAAGCTTGCAAATCAAGGATGATGTGCAAAGCCTGGTTTGTGTTGTTTTTTCCTACAATTTTCCTGTATGCTTGCTTTCTTTTCTGCCCCATCATTGGTCTCAGCGGTCCTTGAAAAACTACAGACCTGAGAAAACAAAGACAAGAAAAGCTGCCAAGCAAAGAAAGTGGAATACATAAATCTCAACCCGAAACTATGACACAAACAAACAAATTCCACACATTTTCATTACTGTTTTCATAGAATATTAAACGTGCTATTGAGAAGAATAATCAAGTTAAGTATAATTACTTACATTTTTGTCTAGTCTGCTCAGGATTACAAATGAAGGAATGGCCTTGCAACATGGGGGCAAACAGAACAAGCGGTGTAATGCAAATAAGACCAAAGGTTACTCTAGAGAATTTAAAAGAAAACATTACTGGCTAAGGAAGCAAGGATCTGTATTCTCAGGAGTAGATTTATTTTTTCTTATTTCAACGCACTATTAATGTCCAGCCAGAATCAGTTCAAAACCCAAAAATGAGTGTTTTTTGCACGTTTGGTTCCATCCTCCCAACATTTGTTTTCTTCATTAAATGTCTGAAATAAGGTGTGCGGTGAACACAAGCTCAAGATATTGTCACATTTTATTCAACAACATCAGTAATACCACACTCATTTTGTTTTTACAGCTAAAAGGTGGTTGATAGCAAACGGTTAAATGGAATAACAGGTTGTAATGGAATTACAAGTTGTCGGGTGCTAAACATCACATGGAACAGATCACCTCATCTACTCACTAGTCCGCTTTTACAGCCTCGTTGTATTTATACTTGCACCCACACAAACTATTCCAACTCAAATTTTTCACCATTGGTTTTAAATTAAGAAAGACTTTTCGGAAGCTTAAAGCTGAAGCTGCAGTCAATTTAGCTTTTGTGTAGTTCATTTATAGCTAAACCTCTCGAAAAAAATGAAAAGTAGAAGAAGAAAATTCCTTAATTTAGATAGGACAGTCTTATGACAGGAAGAGAAGTGGGAATGAGGGGGGCGGGATCAGGAAAGGTCAATGAGCTGGAATTCAGACAGCTGTAGCGCAATAGTGCTATATGTTAACGTACTACCCACAAGGCTATCAACACTGACAACTTCTGCATTTGCTTAATTTTGTAATTCATAAAAGCTGTGATCATTTGTGAATATTACCTTGATGGAGAAACGTGTAAGTACAATAACATTTTCTGAGTTCTGCAATGCTCCAAGCTCCTTTTCGATTGCTTCCTGAAGGAACCAAGGTGATGCTAAAGGTGTGTTCATGCCATATTGCACTTACCGTAATTACGAGACAACAACTTGTAAAAAACATATACTTTTGTGTACTTGTAAAAGTACAACTTGTAAAGTGGGAAGTTTCTGTGGCCCTGATTACACTAGTGTGTTTTTGTTTTTTTTATAAAAATCTACACTGGCGGTTTTTTTTTTGTTTTTTTTTTTTTTTTACAGTTTTTCAGTATCAATCTCCGTCTAGACTACACAAGCTAAACACATGTCAAGTGACCATTGGAGTCGTTGAATGGGGAATTTACCTCTACATGTCTATGGGTACAGCAATGAGCGTGCTGTTATCGTTTACACGGTCATCATCATGTGGGCAGCCATTCCATAGTTTTCAAAAGTCTACTTTTTGGTCTATTTACACTGAAACGCAACACTGGAGTTTGCAGCGTTTTCAAAAGTCAGCGTTTTTGAGGGCTGAAACCGCCAAAGTAGTATAAACGATAGGCGTAACCGTAGCAGAAGTTATGCAATGAAAATGAGAGCTAGGGCTTGTTCCATGTAACTGCTGTACCTGACCCGGAACCAGAGAACAATGGTGGCGCTTTCAAATAAAGCTATTACTGCTCTAAAAAGGGTAAAAATAAATACTTTTACAGTATAGATATTATAATGTACTATAATATAAAAACATATGTAAGAGTTGTTTTTTATTATGTTGTTGTTTGTTTAGGTTAGCAATAACACATTTATCCATGTCATTAATAATATAATAATAATAATAATAATAATAATAATAATAAGCAAACAAACAATAAGTAATTATTTTTACCTGACATGCTTTCTGTGTTCTGCAATATTTAACAGTAGCATACAAATGTAATGTCAAAATTTTTCACGCGGGCTCGTTTTGTTGACTGTCACTAGAGAAACTGATGATTTCCAGTCAGAAGATGCGAACAGCACCAAGTTGAACATCAGGTGTTGTCACCTTGGAATTACGATAATAACAGCATGGTGTGATAAGCTTAATTTCTTGGTTATGCATAATTTTTCCGCTAGTTCATCAGAATTTTTGGAGTCAGAGTGAAATAAAATTGAAAACCAGAGAATTTAAAAAGTCTTATATAAACCATCAGGTAGCACTGTCACACTTATATCCAAAACACAAAATATAGTGGACTAAGGCCATGGTGGCAATGCACATTATTAGGACTAAGTGAATGTCAAAGAGCATTTACCTTTCCAATTAACCTGGGGAATGGGGCTCGCTGGTTCTCGGGGACAAACATGGGGGGCACCAGCAGGGATCTTTTGGATCGGTATGGCATCATGTCTGATAGACCGAGGATCTCCTAAACCAAGACAAAAAAAAGTTACAATTTATAAAATACAAGTATTGAGGTATTTGCTGCTTTATATAAACATCAAATATAACACATTCAGAGGTCATTTGACATTTAGCTGACGGTTTTATCCAAAGGGACATCCAGTACACTTATTACAGGAACATCCATTGGGTTAAGTGTTTTGCTTGAGGGGACAATGGTGATGGATCATAAATCACCCCTAGGAGGGTTTTAACCTACAACCTTTTAGTTGCCATTCTAGTTCTTTAACCACTATGCTATTATACACCACATTAGTCCCATAATGTTATGAATACTTCATAAAATCAATGTAAATCCCTTCATGAAGGACACTACCAACTCTTACACCGGACACTTCCATTTAATGTTAGTGGAATGGATAGAAAAACAGCCACAATGCATCCTATTAGATAGAGTAGGGTTATAGAACTATACAGACACCTGATGGTGCTAATATAAATCTCTTGCGAGCACATCGATGCAAACAAGCCATGTTTTGCTCTTACCATAATCATTAAAAATGGTCATTACAGCAGTCCTTTGGTTTGCCATTGCTTCCCTTATTTAGATAGAAGCTTAATTGAAAGCCATGTCCTATTTCAGAAATGTAAACTAAGCAAATATTGTTGCAAGCTTTTCTTCTGCAGCTCTTAAATTAAGTTGAGTGGAGACTGAGCCTTCAAGAGAAAAAAGTGACATTAAAAGAGCCATTATACTCTATATAGGATAGTGTACAGTCAGTCAGCCATTACTGCAAAATATCACTTTTTATGTCACGCTGATGGGGTTTATTTGCGATAATGACCACCTGACTGTATACTATCTGGGTTATTATGCTGCCACACACCAAATAAGTGAATACATTGAAATGAAATATTGATTTTAATTCAAATTATTTTATCAAACAAAAAAAAAAGAGACATTAACGCTGTCTCCTACATTAGTTGCCATGGGTAATGGTCAATTATACTGTTAAGTAGTCATTATGGAACCATATTTGACCACAGGATGTCACAAGTGACCAATCAGAATAAAGTATTCCAAATAAAAAGATGCAAAACAGGCAATTCAAGCCTCAGATCTCATCCCACCTAAGGTGTATAAATTCAGCAAATTTAATAACCAAGCTAATCAGCGTCTCTCATGTTACCCTCTCTGATCCATTCTTTTTTTTCCTCACCATTTTGTTCTATTCTCTTTTCTTTGTCAACACTGTTGCAATTAGAGCCCTGAAGGGCAATTAGATGGCAGCACAAATTATATTTGTCACTCAGCATTGACAGCAGGGTGAAACGGAATTTATTAGCATGGTGGCAACGACCCGTGCAAGATCCCGCTGGCCCTAGACGGCCATGTGGCCCGAGTAAATGGCCCTATAATGTCGTTTGATGACCTGGCTCAAAATGCTATCCGCAAACCGATAGGTCAAGGCTTAGCTAATTAGCATGCTCAAGCTTGGCCCTTCTGGTGGATCCTGAAACTGCATCATCCAGAACTGCCTCTTTCACAATTCTCCAGGATTTTCAGGAAGGTTCAAGAATGTTTTAATAAACAGCAAACCTCTGTAACACTAAGGTGGGAAAAAATTATACTATATTATACTATTTTATATACTATAAATTATTAATCAAAAGCAACGCTGTATAAGTCTAGAAAACAATTCTTGTGGGTTGTATCTTGAAGTTCACTTTGTCATTTAAATTATATATTTAAGTCAATAATTTTAAATGTCAACTTTTTTATTACAAAGGGGAAACTGTATTAGTATTAAGATGCATTTTCTAAAAACAGGTTTTAATATTTTATGCAATGCTGCTTCTTAAGTAAACGCATCATATTTGAAGCACATTTAGACATTTTACTCTTTTGCCGTGTAGGAAAGTTTTGTGCTAGTCAAGCAACTGTCACTGAGATGAATGTGTGAGCAAATGGATATTACAGACCAAACCATTACAGACCACCTTGTTCTCAACAAACCAGTAATTTCAAAGCTTTGGTATCCCAAAAATAAAATGCAATTTAAGCTAATTGGAGTACAGTAGTGAAATATAAATGGCCAAATGCAAAGAGAAAATTAAAGTACATTAGGAAATCACATTATAACCTAAATGGCCCATCTTGATCTGCCTGGACAGAAGATTCCATTTGTGAAATGGATACATCACACCACCATCTCTGGGGACAGTCTGAGCTATTAATGTGAGGAAGAGTGTCTCCATTACTTTTCAGCCTGATATAAAGATTGATGGGTGATGTTTTTCAGAATATTTCCCTGTAAAACTGAAAAATTAATCATAAATCCCCTCGGATCAGTCTTAATAGTATTTCATATTTTTTTAAAAATCTGTTCTTGAAATGGATTATTAAAAGCTCCTGTTGTTTTGATGTCATTAGCAGATACACACCACTGTTTCTCTCCAAAATATTCCTTTATTGAGGGAATTACTTTCACCGTCCTGCTGTCATGAGCAAAAGAATGCCATTAAACACAGATGAATTTTATTATCAGAGCAACTGTGGCATTAATAGCCTTGAAATGCTTTATAGTAAACATAGGGGGAAGATTCTGATATCTCTATTTGTTCAGCAAGGCTTTAGAAACCTTTTTTATGCTTCACATAAGCAGCCGTTCAGCTGACTTGAAGCTGAGGACACGGCGACAGCAAGCCGCCACACAGATCCCAGCATGCATCTGAACTCATTACAACAGTGAACCTATCTGAGCTGCATTACAAGGTAGAACAAGAAGGAGGAGGGAGAAAAAGAATGTCACCACGTACCAACTGGAAAACAGCAGCTACAGTGACTACATAGTTTGTCAAGGTTGGAAAAGCACCACTAAGAAGGGACTTTTTGTCAATCCAGTCATTTTTATGCTTCTATTTCCATCTATTTCTATTTCTGTTCGCTTATCTCTTTTGCTCCTGTTCTCCAAATTCCAATCCGCTAAGCATGCACTCCACAGACAGAGAGATACCCTTGACAAGCTATTTATTGTGTCCTACTCGTGTGTCATTTTTTGTTGGGGCGGGAAACCGTTGGGGTGCGGTCACAAACTTTCCATTTGCATCTGAAGCACAGTGCGTACTGTCCTTGTTGGATGTCTTTGGTCAGGCGTAGCTGCCGTGGAGTGATGGGGGAATGTGAGAGGCTGGATTCAGAGCTGCTGGAGCCCAAAGGCTGTCAGGATGACGGAGTATACAAAGGTTGAATAGAACGGTAGGAATAAAGTCATTTGTTTGAATTGCTCTGACATCATTCACGGCCACATAACACAGCACATCATCATAACCTGGCTGTATTTGATGCTCAAGATGGTGCAAACCAGAGGTGGGCGAAGTACAAAAATCAAGTACAAGTGAAAGTAAAAAGTCCTTGTTTTTTTATGCACCTAAGTAAAAAAGTACTGATAGATTTATTTTGCAATTTTATATAGGCTACTTAATTTTATATAGCACATATGTTTTATAATCTTACTGCTCAAAATACCTTTTAGAGATTTTTGACGAGCATGATGTTCACTGGGAAGCCCACTTTGATAATTACTTTAGTTACCTGAATATCACATCTTTTATTTTCCCCCTCAGATTTAATCTATAAAAAATATTTGGACATTATCTAAAAATGACTATAGCTTAGCACCAGCAATCTTAATCAGATAACAATATTTGGCATACGGCTCATGAAAACCCCAAATTCTCAAAACATTTGCATATTTCATCCGACCAATAAAAGAAAAGTGTTTTTAATATAAAAAAGTCAACCTTCAAATAATTATGTTCAGTTATGCACTCAATACTTGGTCG
>JAUYWG010000055.1:15087599-15121032 GCA_034779775.1 Enteromius afrohamiltoni
GTCTAATGTTTATCAGTACATTACAGAAAATAATGAACTTTATCACAATATGCTAATTTTTTGAAAAGGACCTGTACTTATTTTCAGTATGGTTATGAATAACATTCTTATCTGTCTACTTGGCTAGTTGATCTAAACTATATAAAAATGTACACCGTTGATAAACAATATAAAAACAGATGTAGGGCTAAATGTGTAGCATTTTAATACAACTGCTAACGTTACAGCAGCAGGGAATATTAACGTTTTTTGACGATCATTTTCAATGTCAACAATTTAGAATTTAAATGCAAAAAAGTGTCTAATATAGTGATCATGCACACACTATGACAGTCACAACTATAATTAATTGATGCATACTACATGATAATCTGACATAAGTAAAAAAAATAACAATTTAGTGCGCCTATCTTTCATTCTTTAATTTCACTCAGAACTAGGAAGTCTTTGAACCCGTCACTCCTGAATCATCAAGTCTGTATGTGGCTGTGACGTCAGCAACAGCACCAGTTGTCTTTGCAGTGTGCGTGTGTTTAGTAACGTTGCGGTTTGCACACTTGAGCTTGTATGTTAACCAATTAGTCTATATAATTCATCTGTTTGAAAACCGCCAAAAAGACTCCAAATCTGCCCAAATTTTGTCCACCTGCCAAAGCCAATATTTACCCGCACAAACAAATTGAAACCCACACAATCTGGCAACACTGCTGGAGACTCGCTCTGAACAGATCGTTTGAAGCAGTGAGTTATCGAATTGAGAACAGCTGCAATCGGATCATTCTGTTTCGAAAATAATTCGTATGGTGCAATTTGCGAACCAACTGAACGAGATCATTAAAAAGAATCAGTTTGTTAAAGAATCGCTTGTCTGCATCTCAGAGCATGTGATATATGAGTAACGATATGTTTTATGAAATGTAGTGAAGTAAAAATTGCGATCTGTGAAGCAAAAGTAAAAGTTGCTAAAAATAAAACTACTCGTGTAAAGTACAGATACTTGGAAGTACAACTACTTCGTTGCTCGTTACGGATCTATGGACGCATATATCACCTTTGATTATTAGCCACTGAATACTTCACTCAAATCATTCAGAAATGATTAGTTCACTCAGGAACGAAACAAGCAAGTCATTGAATCATTCACTTAAATGATTCATTCAGTTGTAATATTTAAAATGTCATGGCCTTAAATGGAAAGTTCACCCAAAAATAGGAAATATGTCATTTTGGGGTCTCTTAAACTATGCTAATTATGGTAAGTACCGACTTGTAGGTCTTGTCGTATTGTTCTGAATGAAAATGTAAATTCATTCTTTGCCAATAGGTGCACTTTTAGAGCAGTAAAAACTCATAATCATACCTGAATCACCTTATAAAGATTGCTTTAAAGTTTATGTGTCCTTCAGCCTCTGTACTGAAACTTCTAATATGTCAGAACAGCATCACATCAGTCCCTTCACCTTGGCTGAGAGCACATTTCCATGAGAAAGTAACCAATATGTCCTCCCATCATAAGGGGAGTTTATGTTATTCTCATCCGCTACATAAGGGGCATAAGTGACAGAGTGACGGGTATTACGGTGAAGATGAAACATCTCCGTCAACTCATTGACTCGCTGCAGTGAGCGATGGAGAGAAAGAGAGAGACTGATGGAACTTTAAGAACCTTCTCTGTAGGAAAAATGAAGGTCTGCGGTGAGGTTATTGATGAACTCCTTTGCCACTCTTCCACGCTGCATTCTCAAGGACAGAAAAACATGAGAACACAGCGCAAGGTCTGTTGCATGCGTTCACTACGCTTTCCCTCTGCCAATGATGAACACTGTTGGCTAGAGTGTGCTGACATGCTGAAAAGAAGATAGTCATGAATCTTTAATGTTTCCTGTTCATACATTACAGAGGTACAATCATCCCTGCTTCGGCTTTCTCCGCTCTGTGAGCTAGTTTGAGCTCTCATTAATAACTGAAACAGGGCGGCTTAAAGATTAGTGGCGTACGAATCCCAGCCGTAGAGTACACTGCACCGCTGAGCTGCACTGAGGATTACGTTTTTTGAAATTCTTCCCACCATTTAGAAAATAAATTATGTGCGTTAAGCAGTTTTAATATGTTTTACTTATTTTCAATCCCTGCAATCATCTGACGGCTCATGGTTAGCTCCTTGCGTGGAACTGAACCAGCGAAATTTTCGGTTAACAGCTCTGAGCCTCAAACATTACACCACCCCAACTGCCTTTTGAAAACGATGGTCAAAACTGCAATGCAAGCAACTTTGAAATCACAAAATGAGCTGCTGGTTCTAGTTCTAGTCTGACCTGGGTCATGTTCTAATCTAGTTTCCCTCTCTCACTTGTACTTCCTAGTCTGCACATGACTGTAAATAAAATATATACTGGACTTACAATTAAAAAGCTATGAAGCAAACAATATTAATTAAAGGTTTAAATATAGACAATGAAAGAGAGAGAATAAATCATGTTTATATACACTGAAAATAATAATGTAATAATGGGTAAAAAAATGTGTGTAAAAGACACTTGTGACATATGTAGTAAAACATGTGGATGCAAGACGGCAGGCAGGATTTTTGCAACAGTATTTTTTAACCCATCTTAATGATTTCCATGATTGCCCCCAGAACAGTCAAAACCTGTGAAGGACAAACAAGCTACATTGTCTCATTAAAGAGAGAGCTGACAGAAGACATGGAAAGTGTTTCTCAACCACAGTGTTGATTGTTTTACATTTCAAGGGGAATCATTGTAATAATGGCTATTTTAGTAACATTAATGCTGCTGCTAATGGTGTGGTGTTGGAAAAAGGGCACTTGAATCTTAATGGCTGAGCTATGAGAGTTCTCAAGAGAAAACCTGGTTTATAATACCTGAAAAAAATCTGTTAGCATTCCCAATCATCTCGAAGGCACTTGTTTGGCTGCTGTGTGTTCCCTAAAGTGTAGATGGCATTCAATCCTGGCAATCATTTTTTAAGGCAATCACCTAATGACAATGTGAATAATAATTTTGGAGCCACAGGAAAATTATGACCTGACATACTAAGAATACTTATTTGTTTGATTGCACTACAAGAACACAATCAAAAGCTTTCACTATATATACATACATATACGTTGGTATCACATACATTAGTGTTAAGACTAGGGTCTTCACTAGGGAATCACTGTAGTCTTTGAAGTACCACGGTTCCCCCAGTCTTACAGAGTCTACAAAGTTAAAAACTGTTCTAAAGCAGTGCATAAAAAGCTAAAATGTGATCAAAACCCTCGATTTGCTTTTCCTTAGTCATCAAACCTCATCAATAATTAGGACTCAGGGTTGTCAGAGGCACCGCGTCCTTGTCAATTCTGCCATTCTGCTGCTGACTGCCCTATTGGGACGTATCATTACTCATTTCTGACTTCTCATTTATCCAGACGGAGAGAGGAGTCACAGTGCCAGACAGAAACCTCTGGGTTTGCATTGCAGATTCTCTGCCTGTAGTGATTCATCCCAAAAGACCAGCGTAACCCCAAACTTTCATACGAACCGCTAAAATGCCTATAAAACGATCAAATCGGATTAAAGCTAAAACCTTTGAATGGTTTCAGATGTTTTATTTTTCAGCAGGGTAAGCAACTTAACCACTTTCTATGAAACAACGACATAACATTATACCACCGGCCAAGGCTGAAAACACCAGAAAGGCCAATAAACAAGTAAAGGCAATAAACCAAACAGATTTACAACCTGTAACCTTGTGACCAGGTCATCCTCTTCTTTAGAATAAATGAAAAAGGACTGAAAGAAAGAACCCAGTATATTTATTCTTGTTTTTCAACAGATTGAAAAGGATGAAATGTCAAGGTCTTGCTGCATTTTTCCCCCCTGCTCTATTTGGTGATTCCACGAGGAAAGAGTCCCATTCACACATAGAAACGCTAGAGAGGAAAACAAATCATGAAATTAATTTCTATATTGATCCGCTATAAAATACTGAGTCATACTCTGAATTCTCACTTTTCTCATAAGGCCTTTTCTTCAGGCTTGCTGTGCTTGTATGGCAGTTAGAATTACATCACGCCAGCCTCTGGGGAAGACGGAAGCCTTTTCCATTTCCACTCGCACTTATCAATAATCAAAATCCAATAAAATGGGCATTAAGTCAAATATGGCATCAATAAGAAGCGCTTCCCTTCGGCATTCACTAGCTGATGCGAGGTTTTCTGCCGGGAACAAACCAGTGGGTTGGGGTGAGCTTTATTTTTGAAGGCTTAGTCTGACTGTGATTACAGGATGTATGATCCATAATGACCCTGCTTCCAGGCTCTCGCTTCAGCCTCTTCACACGCCGCTGTTCCCCCCTCACATAGCAATCACTTCACTCATGCTATATATCTCATCTGAGAGTATAATTCATAGTTTATCGTCTCGAAGAGATGGGAGCTAGTTGCTTTTCATTCACTAAGGCACTACATGTAATATACTAGCAGCTACAGTATTAATGACCTAAATGTTCATATGAGAATTCTAGATTGCATGTGTTTATTGTACTGCATGTGTTCTTGCAGGAATAAATGACTGAAGGAATTAAAGAAAATAAAATTTAATTTCTTTCTTTCTCTCTCACACCATGTCCTACATACGACACAACATCGCAACATCAAATAAAAGGTATCTTTTCCATGTTAACCAGATTTTTTATCCTATCTAGGCACGACGGCAACAGGTGAAATTTTTCATTTAGAAACGGTTTCGATTTCCGCAATGCCGCGGCTGGAATAATAGAAAACAAACTATACAACAATGAATAATCTCAGGTGATTATGTGCTTTATTGAAAGTTAAATGTGTCTAATATTAGTTTAAATATCATATTGTGTTACCTTACAATCATTCTAAAAAAGCAACAAAAGACAGTTAACCTCAGATCTTGAAAATAAATTCAAGCAAAGATGACCGCTAAAATTGTGAACTCACTGCAAAACAAAGAGTGTAAGTATGTACATTTAATGATGTTAAAAAGCTTTAATATATATGAATTACATTATAAACGTATCCATTTGTTGCGCTTCCAGAGAGAGCCTTTCCACGCACGCTTCTGGTTGGCTGTGATATTTGATTGATTATGTCGCATTGCGTTGACACAGGAATCTTGTTGTGTCATGTATGTCCTGAAGTCTCTTACACTCACCAAAGCTGTATTTATTTGACCAAAAATATTTTAAAAATAGAAAATTATTTAAAAATGTACATATTTTCATCAGCCATTCCACCAGTCTTCAGTGTCACATGATCCTTCAGAAATGAAACTAATATGCAGATTATCTCAAGAAATATGTCTTGTTTTGTTGCATAATATTTGTATGGAAACAGTGATACTCTTTACAGGTTTGTTTGATAAACAGAAAAACCTGAATTGGAAGTTAGACAGAGCTAGCCTGGACCCGGCCGTACTTCCTGTGACGCTACATTCAATTTCAAAGTCAGTCTGGCAAAGCTGCCGTTTTAGAGCATTTCCGTTCCCAAAAAAGTGAGAACCAATGAGAAACCAATGAGCTCCCCCATCCCCGGCATGACTGATGGCGCAGCAGTTCTGCGATGCTCAATTGCTTGCTAAACTCTTCGAAAATAATCACTGAATGACTATAAATACCAGCTGCTCTCATATTAATTTGGCAAAACCGGCAGAAATCGCTTTCCTACCGCTTTAATGAAGCTAGCTACAATTGGTTACGGAGGCTTCAGGTTCCATTGCTAACGCATACATCATCGTAATGAGTGGTCTGATTGGTTGTAGATTCGTCCAGTAGTATACAGAGGGGCATCTGATGGACGCAGGTTAAGGTAGTAAGGTAGCTTGGCCAGACTAAGCTCCTATGAGCTTTATAGCCGCGGAAGCCAGGCTAAAAAAAGAGCAGTTATTTGAACGAAATCTTTTGACACAAATGTATTAATTTCTTTAAAAGAAAATCTGACTGACACCATAATTCTGATTGGTAGTGTTTAGCCTATATTGAATTTCAATTATGTCGCGATTAACCAACAAAACCCTTCAAAAGAACAAATTCTTAGAATTCAAGTTATCATTTTAAACTCACATGTTATAATATATTGTGCATAGTGTAGATCTACTAATTTAATGTTAATGTTAAACTAATTTCATTCCATCAGTTATAGCCGTAATTGGTCAGCTTGACAGTTCATTCTAATGAATTGATTTAAATGAAGCATGTAGCATAATTAGACAACATGCTGTGTTTTTTTATGGTGAGAAAGAAAATTATCATAAAAAGCCCCAGGAGGGGGCAACTTCCCCCCTTAATAAAAAAAGGTTAATTTCTACCACTGGTCTCCTCTAAACGAAATACGTGGCTGTGTCCTCAACGATACCATGACAGGACATGATGGGTAATTTCTAGTCTGAGCTGGAGTCTGTCAATACGATGGCAGTAAAGACACAGTGACTGACACATACGTGCAGTTCTGAAAGAACAGATTCATGGGTGTCCAGACAGATGATGTCTCCGGCATAGAAGACCATTTAAAAATCACAAGATTGAAGACTTCAGGCCATTTAACAAATTCACACACACACACACACACACACACACACACATACAAACACACAAAATCAACTGACAGAGAAATGCTTACCCTGAGTTTCTGAGGAGATCTAGATGGTGCTCCAGTAATGGTCACCTGTGCCATGTCATCAATATGAACGTTGACACCGTGGATAAACATGACATCTCCGCTGTCGATCACGTCTCTTCTGGGAACTAGATTCAGGTTCTCATCTATTACAAAGTCAGGGTTCGATACTTCAAACTCCACACCTTCATTTCCAGCGCAGTCATTGAAAGCCACTGCAGAGAATGCGAGAGAAAGAAAAAGAATAACATATCAGGTTAGGAAAAACAGAATCTATCTGGCGCTTGAAGCCAAGTCAATACATATCACTTATAATACAGTATAGATGAAAAGGAATGTTAACTGATAGGATTAACCATAGTTAGCATTGTTAGGAGGAGTGCATTCATTCAAGTCTCCTAGTAAGGCTTTCAATGTAAAAAAAAAACTGTCAAGAAAGGGCCCTTTTAACGTGATATATCTCTTACGGTTGATGAAAAATGGACTTGGTCACAAAAAAATGTCCCTGAAAAGGTGACTATGCCTGACGAAGCCATCTCAGCACTCGTTCATCCATGAGCTAGAAGCAGGTAAAAAATAAAATATGGCCCATTCATCAAAGGTTATTAACATGAAATAGAGAACTTTAACCATCAGTAATATCGACCCCCACTTTCATCTTCACCCATCAGGTCTGACCGAGGAAGATACGGCCACACGGAGTCAGTTTATCCCCTCTGATCGTGTCCGTCTCAATCTTATCTCGACGCCCCATACCTCGCTTTCACTCTTTGCGTCCTCTGTGACATATTCCTCCTCTCATTTCCCTTCCCATCCCTCTTTCGCTCACCCATAACTCTTCTTTTCCTGTCCGTTTACCATCGTCTTTGACACTCTAAGTTATGTTCTTGTAACACAAGGTGACCTGGGGGGAATAGATGTGAATCGGGCAGCATGACCAAAATAAATAAATATTTAGTCAAAAATGCAGTAAGTTCCAGTATCGTTGTAAAATATTATTACAATTGAAAATAACTGTTTTCTATTCTAACCTATTTTATCAGTCTTTAGTATTACATGATCCTTCAGAAAACATTCTATGTGTAATATGCCGACTTATTGCACAACAACATTTGTTATTATCAGTGTTGAAAACAGCTGTGCTGCTTAATATTTTCTGTGTAAAACTGTATAATACATTTTCAGGATAATACAGATAAATGCAAAGTTCAAAAGAACAAAACTTGTTAAAAATAAAAGTAAAAATAAAAACAAATCCCAAACGTAGTTAAACATTAAAACAGCTGATAAGTCTGTTAAATCATATACTATTACAGTAACTATATCATTATATTGGAATCATAACGCTTCTACAGTCACACTGTCTCTAAACTGGACTCCCAGCATGCTGCGACATGCCAGAAAGAAATCGTTCCAATTATGGATCCATTTTACAGTACATACACTGCAGTATAAAAAGCATAGCAGGATCTGTACAGGGTGACACATTCTACACCCTTACAAAGGCTACACATGCATACACGCAAAGGCACAGGCATTAAAACCCTCCAGAGATTCAGCCTTTGAACCTTCAATGTTTTTTTGAAAATTCTATTACATCCATAAAAGCTTAAGTGAGAACTGTAACCAGCTATAGCCACATTTAAATATGCCATTTAAATGCATTCAATGAAGATTTCATTTGAGTAAGTGAGCTGGAACAGCGCCAGTAACATTATGTTGCGTTCGCCCAGATATCGCATTCCCGTTCAAAACATGTAGCAACACCGGTGTTTAGCATGACACGTCAATAACGAATGCCTCTGTGACCAATTACCTTAATTGCTTAGCAGCTTTGATATACGTTGCACACTGCAGGATGCTAAAAACTTCAAACACCTCACACCTGTGCAAAAACTACTTTTTTTTCCTGTGCATAACTGCTTCCTGCTTCCTTTGTGAACCACGCTGGTTGTTCGTATAAACACAGTATTACTGTGGCAAGCAGGTGTAGGTGCAAGATGAAGATATTGTCTTGTTCTCACACTTAAACATTCACCATCATGCCATACATAGCAACCTAACAGCATTAGCGTTCAGCTAATTGAATTAAGCCAGAATCAGTAATGTGACGCCCTATCGATAACCTCCATGAACACAGGTGATGAAACTGCAGGTAATCAAATCAACAGTCATTTTATTGCCTGCGGAAGCACCTGTTTCCTTTTAAAGGGATCATTCTGTGGATATTTTGATGCCTTTCAAGCAAATGCACTTTTTTTTGCATGCATTTTTTTTTACACTATAAGCGATCTGGACACCCACAGAGGTAAGAACAAGAATGTTACTTCAAGTTTCAAGTAGGCCCTTCAACTGCAGACCAAAACAGACTGCAAACCATGTGTAGGTTTATGTGGGGGAGGTTCTTTCCAGGAAGCAGGCGGCATGGCAGGAAATTATGCATTATACGATTTCTCAAAAATATATCTGTGGTGGGAGAGGAATACAGGCAATTATCACGTTTAAGGTAATCCAGGACAGAATTATTCAAGGAAAATCATGACATTAGAAATGTAACTATGTAATTAATGCCACAATAAAACAAACTGAATCTTAATTAAGCTAAATTAGATTTAAATGAGATAATATGAAATACAGGGTACCATGTGGGGTGGTGGGGGGGAATGTTTTTTTGATTGTGATATCTTTAACGACAAACAAATTATAGTTCTATAGAAGAAAAATACAAACAAAAATACCAAAGCCCCTGTTGAGATGCTTTGAAATGAATAATTCATTTCTTTGGGGAAAGAAAAAGTATTGAGTGCAAAATAATGAAATAAAAAAAATGCTATACTGTGTGAGGAAATCAGTAAGGATGGTATTATTATGACAATATGTTAAATTAAATAAATGCAAAGTTACAAATTTGGTTTTAAATTGACCCTTTAATGTCTAAAGAAATTAATGGATAGTACTGTATATGCAAATATTTGCATTATATTAACAATGTTTAAGTAGTAGGATGTTAATAAAGTATAAACCTGGAGAAATTATTTTTTCTATTTAATTTACTTTCTTAGTGATTTTCACAGTAACTATTACTCATCTTGAGATAGCAATAGCAAATTAACAGTTTGCATTCAAACTAATCAATTAAATATATATATATATATATATATATATATACACACACACATGCACCCAGTTTTACCATAAAGGCCAGGTTTATGACCAGGAGTATAGTTGCTGAAAATGCATCGAAGAGTCACATGAAAGAGCCCTTAGACACATTGAGGACCATGTGGTGTAGTCAAACAGAGCCCTCTTCTACAGGTCCTGTACTGTATGTGACTGAAAGACACAGAATCACCAGGGGAAACAGGAAGATCATTCCGGATTCTTTTCTTTCTGTCTTTCCCTTACAGTTACCGATAATCATCAACAGCAGTAGCTCTCCTCAGCTGCTGTGAGCACTACAGTCAGAGTCAATCTCTCACACTCTGAATGTGATGTGGGCTTGGGTTAAGACACTGGGAGAGTTAGACTGAGGATCTTAATGAGCTCCCGTGTTCATGTCTCTCTCCGGGCTCCAGGGACGGCAGCGGAGCAGGGCAGTGTGTGCCGCTGTTGTGTGCAGAGATCTGCTCCTGCACCTCGGCTGTAATGAGTTCAGTCTGTCTGTCAAACTACCCACCTATCACTGTTGCGGTTATCATCAACAGCACAATTGTAGAGCTCAAAGGAACACATGTGTGCTCTAATTATACTCTCAGCTCTGTTGTTTCCTAGCCTTTCAACTTGTTCATGCAAGGTTTTTGTAGTCGGTGTATTCTCTAAATGTCCACCTTTCAACAATTGCTCCTATTGCTCATCTCAATCTTGCTTTTTGTCCTCCTCTCTCATCTAGATCTTCTTCTCGTCCCCGTATTTCTCAACATCTCACAAGGCCTTTGTCAAATTGTGTTCTGTGATTGCCGGTGTAACAATAGTCATCCATCTTTGGTCAGACAGTTAAAAGTGGGATCTGGGAAAATAAACTGATACTTGCTGGCAGCAGGTTAAAATGAGTGTATATCATTTTTGTTGCCTTTTTATTTCGAACTGACCATGCAACACTATTTCATATCAGTTTTATTAAAACTGCACATGACAAGTGAATTACGGTATATAGCTGTTTCTGACCCATATATATTTACAGTCAGTGTGTAACACATTATTTAAAAAAGCTACTTAGAAATTCAATTAAATAAGAAAATGGGTAGTTGACCTATGGAAAAATGTACACGTAACCACATTGGAGTACAAAATAACAACATGTTCAACAAACTACACTTCCCATAATTCACTGTGGCAGCCCAAGAATGATCAAATACAGCAATTAAATACCTAATGTTCATCCTTTGCTCTTCATGACCATGCATTAGAGCTAAAACGCCTTTGCCGGGAATGGAAAACATTAAAAAGAACTACAGAACAGTCCAGAAAACATTAGAGCACACATCACGTCCGTTTTCCAAATAGGAAAGTTAAGAACGCAACATTTTGCACAGGGCAAGAATGACAGTAGTTTTGTTATTAGGCCATTTGATTATATTAAAAATGTTTTTTACTGTAAAACGTAAATGGAGTGGGAAAAAAAAAAGAGAGAACAAACATGACATGAGCCATCACCTCTCCATCTCCGGCTGTTTGCTTTCACCTCGGCTCTGTTTGTTAGGTGCAAGCAGGGTAACTGGTTAGTGCAGTGTCTACCAAAATCAATACAAATCAAATCCACTGAAGTTTTCTCTTGAGCACTTAACCTTTTCAACTCGGCCGTTAGTTCTTTTATCTTTTTCAACACAAAAGCTTTCAGGGCCATTTTGAACAAAGATGCCTCCACCAACACACACATATTTGCACACATTCCTGCTTGCCGGCATAATTGAGGACGGTCAGGAAAACATCCTTTTGTGCTTAACAAACAGCAAAGTCAAAGGATTACTCTTCGCGGAAAACCGAATGAAGCAAAGACAAATCTCTCAAGCGCCACATATCTGCTCATTTCCCTTTCCATTACACCATTTTAGATTGCTTTCAATGAGAAGGGGAAGCTCTTTATAGTGTGCCAGTGGCAAAGCAAACAGTGTCAGGCGTTTCAAAGGCAGCGCTGTGAGTGTTTGATGGTATTGTGTGTTTGTTGCTGTAAAGGACAGGAGTGTTTTGGAGAGGGTATAGCTATGGACCGCTTTGATGTTGGCTGTCAATAGCAGACCCCTCTCATCTTAAAAGGAGTGTTTTTGAGCTCAAATTGCATCGTGCTACGAGGATTAGCTTGCGGGAGTTGTGCGGTGAGCCTCGGCGGAATTCAAATACACACATGGGAACCTGCTTATACACAGGCGAGCATTTTATCACTGATATGCACATTACATAACTATAAAGCCCAGATCTGATAATTGCTAGCAACATTTCATTTACTCATTAAAGCGGTGTAAATAACTGATAGCGAAAAACCTCAACAGAACGCAACAGTAGAGTTCCAATATAAAAAATCTCATTACTCCACAGCGTAATTGATTTTTAACAATAACTTATAAACCTTTTCATAAAGGCCTATCATGAGCTTTGAGCTTTATAAGCAATAGTTTATGCTTGTAGAAGGTACAATTTTATATGATTTCTTACACTCAATGAAGATTCTCTTTTTGGTATCCTTTAACATCAGTGGAATCCATTCATTGCACAAAATATTACTTATAGCGGGTAAAAAGTTTATTTAGATTATTATAATGTTCATTATGCAAAGAAAATGGTTCTTGGGGTACCTACACCAGAGATTGTCTATAGCTTTTTTTTTCTCTTTTAATTTTTTTGTAGTTCAGATTTCTCTTCAAATTCAGCTTTGTTCAGTTTTAACATGTTTCATCAATACATTTCATAGCTGGCTATTTTGTTTCAGATTTGAAGATCTCTATTATGAAATTATAAGACTATAAATGGGAAAATGCTTCCAAACCTCCACACGTCATCTAAACTAAACTGAAAGTGAAACTTGAACTTTTTTCAATTATAATCCTTCAAGGTGACTAAAGGCTGGACTACACTACAACTGTTGCTCATATTTCTGGCATGATTTACAGTCTGCATATTTTGACTGTTGCCCAGATATCAGAGCCTGTCTGCAGATATGTTGACACATTTCATAAATTCGTAAATCATAAAACTTTTTTTGTTTTTTTGATTTATTGACTATGATTTCATCTGATCAGAGGATATCAAAAATCTGATTTTAGAACACTCCTAGGTGTGTTTGTGCATAAGTTTGTTGTGTTCTGAATGATGTGAAAGTCTGGAAGAGTGTGATCATAATCAGTACTGTAAGTTTTTGCTTTGTATCTTATTAAGTTGGCAAGTATGATACCTAGCGTTCTAACATCTGTTCAGATGTTGTTCAGAGTATTCCAGCTTTAATGGCAGTCTGTGAAGACTAAAAGTTTCAGTTAAACTACATGTAGTACATGCAGCATACATTTAACACCATACAATGTAATTATAGTAATTAGTGAACAGGTACAGTACAGTGACCATAATTTTGCCAGACAAAGCTTTGTATAGTTCTGGAACAACATTCATTTCAAACTAAACAGACCTAACCCTTACATTAACACTTATCATTACCTTCCACAAAAAAAAAGAAGCTAAAAGGTTTTTGGTTGATAGGAACAACAGCCCTGCAGAGTTTAGTTCCAACCCTGCTCCAACACAAACCATGTAGTTTTTAAATAAGTCTGAAGGACTCTAGCAGGATCATCTCGGTTACGTATCTAACCCTCGTTTCTTGCGTAGGCCTTGTGGCCAGGTGTATGCCAGTGCATCCATGCCGAGAGTCCCCTCGGTGCAGGAATAATACCACTGGCAGTGGGAGGACTCGCGGGAAGCGAACAGGTCCACCTGTGCTTCCCCGAATCAACTCCAGATCAGCTAAACCATTTTGGGGTGGAGGATGTGGATTTGAATTCGTGCTGGCTCCAGAGGAGGAGAATGCGGGCGGGCTGAGACATGCGAGGTGATCGTACACTCTCCTGGTGGTTGATGTACAACATGTGCTTGCCATGCAGCAACGTCCGCAACTGCCACAGGCCTACGTGCTCTGCCATCAGCTTGAGGCAATTGATATGCCAAAGCAGACGAAGCCCTGTCCAAAGCCCCGAGACTGCATGCTGTACTGGAGGTATCTGTCATGACGACAGCATGCCGAGACACCTGGCCCAAGGACACCCCGCCCGGTAGGAACGCAACGTCTGTCCAGGGACTGAAGGTGCAGGGACATGCCGGAGTGATTACCATTCGGAATGCCCTGTGGCGCCATGCCCATCTCGGGACCTGGGAGTGCAGCCAGTGCTGCAAGTGGTCTGCTGGAGCACCAGATCCCTGTGATCGCACAACTGTTCTCGCGACTGGGCCAGTATGAGCCAATTGTCGAGGTAGTTGAGGACCCTGATGCCCACTTCCATTAACGGGGCAAGGGCGCCCACAACGACCTTCGTAAAGACCTGTGGAGAGCGTCTTCAGAATGCCAGATACCCAGACACTGAAGACATGGCCGTCATTGGCAGACAGGTAGTGACCACACCCAAAAGGACACAGCCAGAACGGCATCTTTAAAAAGATGGCTGCCAACCATGTCAGAAACTGCTCTTTTGTGAAACGCCCAGGGGAATTGCTGGTTGAACAGGGAATCCGCTGATCACTTTGTAATGCCACACTGAACAGCCTCTGCTTCCTTTCTCTCGTTAGTCAGCGTCGAACCAGAAGAAAACTGCATGCAGCTCTCAGCTCTGAAGCAAGACCTGTTGAGTGGTTGCACCTGCTGCCCTATTTATTTTTTTTATCAGAGCGAATCAGGGCTCCCAAGTATGAACCCCAGTCTGTCATCACAACATAACTCATAGTGACTGACAGACAGGGAACAGTTGAGTTCAATAAGGGTTAACTCTTTTGACACCCCTGTTTTATGACAAACAAATATGTGGTTCCAGGAACCAAACATTGCTGAACAATTCATTTTTGTGTGAGCTCAAGATTTAGAAAATAAAGATTTAGAAAAGATTTAGCTAAATAAATGTTAACCAATTCTGGAATGACAACATGGTGTTTGGACCTAGCAGGGTCTGCACGGATTCCTGCCTTTAACTTTGGATTACACTTGCACTGAGCCATCAGTAGGTTTAAAACCCTGCAGTGGATATCATCGATTTTAAGTGTTTCAATTTCCACTCTCCTTTTGACAGCTGATGGTTTAATCCCAATTAACCAGCTTGTTAGAATCTGAGGATGTTTATCGGCAGTCAAGTAAACAGTCACACAAGATTTAGCTCAGTGGGAGGCAATGACTAGAATAACATTTCAGTGGCCCATACTCCTGATCAGAGGTGAATCAAGCAGTTTGACTCAGCATCTGATCTCCCGGCTCTAGCCAATCCCGCTTCATCTCTCTGTAGCTGGGTTCTTCTCCAGCTGTGGGCTCTTTCAGTCATCCACTGAAGAACTGAAGCCTCTGTCTAACCCAAGCCTTTCATGTTGGGATTCTCAGATCAAGACCATTAAAGGGCTGATCTAACATTCGCTTTAGAAGTCACAAACATAGCTTCCTGCTCCATGGGTGGGCCAAAAGCCCATTTTCCATTCAGTACACTGAGTTTTGACATATTAATACTGTAAAGATACTAGCAAAGCCTTTTAAAGCCAAGATCTGAAGCAGGCAGGCGGCAACGAGAAACGTCTACTCAACAATTGTCTGCACAGCTTTATAAAGACATCAATCCTTGGTTAAAAGTGGTTCTTACACTGTCTACTGAGATTACAGTCCTTGACCAACCAAGCACATTTTCATCTGATGTATCGAAACACCAACTTGTACGTATTCGCCCTTTTAAAGTTATGGACAGGTCAGTGGACTACAAACATGTCAAATGTAATTGAAGGTAAGTCTTCAAACCAGCTCAGTAATCCCACACATTCTCCGCTCACCTCCACCTACTCAACTCTTTGGTTGGCAATGGTCTCAAGGGCTCTCTTAACAAGAGCAGTCTGATCCTGCAGAACTGACCGTCCTCATCATCCTGGCCTGCTTTTGTCTCACAACGGCCTATTCGGTTAAATCACGGTGTCTTGAAAAGGACAATTAAACATCGCACCTCTGCCTGAACCAGAAAGACAAACCCATTGGAATTCCTTCAGATTTACACCGGGGCTTTTCACAGGAACCCATTGACATTCACAGCTGCTCAGTTGAGGGAAAGTTCAGTGAAATTGATCTCTCTAGGCTGGTGGGTAATCACTGAGCTAGAGCCAGCCGGATTCAGCTCTGCCTGATGGCTGAGCAACCTTGGCCTAAGCCAAGCACTTTGTTCCCCACTGTTCCTTGAGCTTTTTCGAGAGTATCCAGCCAGCACAGTTGTGTGACCCCTGGAACAGTCATTAACAGGTACCGCAAATTATTTTATTTATCAATTTTTTTAGATAGTAAAAAGACTTGGAATAATATATTGCATATCCAACTAGGAATGTGCAAAAGTTAAAACATATTTTTTTAAATGATCCAGTTAGCTAATAACCTGACAACCTGTTTACAACAGATTGATATACAGCCTTTATTAAACATTACAAAAAAAATCTAATTGCTGAAGGCCAGATAGATTTACATACAGATTTTAAAATTTGATGTTATGTTTAATAGGATTGTTAAATAGCATATTTATCTATCTATCTATCTATCTATCTATCTATCTATCACTCTCTCTTTCTGTGTGTATATATATATATATATATATATATATATGGTGTGGACCGTTACCTGCATTAACATGATGCGCTAACGCGAGACTCTTATCACATGCTAAAAAAAATATCGCCATTATTCACAAAGTTGTGTTGGAAGCTGGGTCTAAACTACACAAGCTATGATGACTTTCACCTTGACATTTTAGCGCGGATGTATACCTAACCAAATTGCACTGTAGCCCTATTTAAACTAGTTTTCTAAACTACTGTATGTGTGAGCTTTGCTCTTTGATAAAGCATCTATGGCATATCGCGTTGGCCAAAACACACAAGGAAATTAGCTGTGAAAAAGAATATCACAGACATCGCATTCTGACTCTTTTATCACAGAGAAAAACACAGACATACAGATTCGGATGGGATTAAAATCACCAAGTACATCTGTGAAACAAAACATTCTAACATTCACGACCCCCCTGTGAAACTAGTCCTGTCCGAATAGGGCTTTACTTTTAGTCATTATTTAGGTAGCACACATATTCTGAATGCCTTTGGCAGAATTCAAATGAGCCATTTATATTAGATTAATCTAGATTAAAAAATATATATCTATGCCCACCCCTAATATATATATATATATATATATATATATGGACAGATAGATAGACATCTTGCACTTAGTGTGAATCCTAAACCAAACCATTATAAATAAGTTTTACGATCTATTAAACATGAGGGTTTGGATGATCTTTGTAAATGGGGTTGAGTTGTGGACATCACTGATTCAAACCCCTACTGTTGGATCCACTGGGTTATATATAGCAGCCATCACTGTATCACCTCAGACTGGTAGTAAAATCTGAATTGCGTCAGTTCAGGCATTCAAAGAAGTCTTTGTAAGCATTGAAATATGATGTCTGCACATATTTCAAGAAGTTGTGTGATTGAATACTCACATTTGGCTCAAAGCATGTGGTGAAAGTAAAAATCAAGGCTAGGCTTGATCAGACAGGCCTGTAGTCATCTCTTATTTTCACATGGAATGTAACTCATGCTACCTGCTTTAGAGGCAAAATCTATGTATAAAAATAGTGATGCTAGCTTAAATAGATTTTGAGTAGTCAAAACTAGTTATTTTTTTAGTAACAAGCTATTGCTTGTTATTTCTGTTTTTAGTGTTACTATACAGTATGCTCCACTGCATAAACAGCTTTACAAAAGCAACAACAATAAAACACTTAATGGTCATCTTTAATTATCTTTTCATTATTTCATTCAAATGAATCACTAGTTAAAATTAATAATTTTAATCAGCCAAACAATTATGACTAGTGACGCTAATTAAGTCAGCATACAGCATGTATTCAAAAAATTATGAAGTCTTATAACAAAAACATCTGCTTAGGTGATATTTACAACCAGCTCATCTGCACACTGATGTAAAACAATTGTGCCACAGTTAGCTCGCAGTATCCAAATATTATTACAGCGTGATACCTAATGTATTGTTCAGCAAGATGCAAGTTGATGTATTGCATATTTCCATGCAACTTGTCATTGCTTCAGCCAAAAGTGCATGTAAGTGTGATCTAAATAAAAGTTTCTTTTTGAAGACAGACGTATAGTTATAGGGCGCTTCTCTTATTATGTTAAAAGCAGGAATACAAGAGATCCTAACCTTAGCCACCCACACAAGCCTACCCACACACAGACATTTGTTGCACCATACATGCAGCTGATGTGAATGGACAACAATAGCCAAGAGTATCCGGCCAATTAATCTGCACTCATCTGAGATTGCTATCTGCATTTATCTGAGATCATAATCATAATGTAGTGTTTTTGAGAAGGCTGCTCTCAGCGGGGGTGAGCAGCGAGTTTAATTGTTTTGTTTTATCAATAAGATGCTCTTCTTTTGGATTTTAATAGGAGGTCTACAAAAAAAGAAAGAAAATCAAAATACATAAATAATAAATAAATAAATAAATAACTGAGAAAAGCCAAATTTCCATAAAATAAGATAGGAAAACTATACCTTGTTTGCAATCAAAAACTACTTAAGTTTCCTTCCATATTACATTCAAAAATCAGTCCATTTAGTATATATTCAATGAGCACAATGAAATTACTGGTGTCACGTCTGAATGTATTCTGACAAAAGCACTGAGACTACATACCTTAAACTGATTTATTTCAGGTGACGAGAAACTAACAGCCTAATTACCAACACCATTGCTTGTTAAATGTGTCCTTAACAGATAAATAGATCACTGTAAAATTCTGTAGCAAATACCAGAATCTAAATGTCAGAATGGACGAAGAGTGCAGAAGCTGTAACACTCCTTTCATGTATTAGGTTTTTCTGTGAATTAAAATGAATGTACTGCATATGAGCAAAGTCATTTCCTCTCTCCACGATGTACATTCTGCACCAATAGAGATCAAACTCATGCGGTCAATGTTAATGCAATGCATCTCAGCACAAGGGATCTACCCAATCAATGGAAAATGAGTTTTATTTTGCTATTATTACAGGTAATGTTGCAAGAAGAAAAAGAAAAAAAAAAAAGATCAGTGATGCTATAAACTTAAATCAGATATTTGAAACCATTACAGAGACCAGAAACGAAGTGCAAAAGCAGAGGCCAGTATTCTGGATGCCATCAAGTATAAGAAGCAATTTCAGCTCTATACCCTAAGGGTGCTCCAGGGCAGCAGTTCAAACATTTTTTCTAGGCGAATCCAACAAATCACATCAGTGGATTAACTGTCGGAATAACTGTTGTGTTTGAAGCTCTTGGTTCTAATGTTACAGGTCACAAATTCACTCGCAGTAGCCTATGAGTTCAGCTATATGCTGCGCTAGCTTCATGGTAAAAGACTCAGCATGTGCTTACAGCGTATTACTGCAGATTAGCAGTTTGCATGTGTGTCCGTGTGTGTGTGCACTGTATGGTAATGATGGTGGAATAATGAGAGGATGTGTTATGTTTTTTCTGTTGTGTTTGCTTGTTATCTCTGAGAGTCAGCAGGCCAGAGCAACAGGTTTCATCCGACATACACCCACACACACACACACACACACACAAACACACAAATGTATGGACAACACAAATGTGCAAGACAATTCACAATGTGCCACTACTTTTCAAATAAATACTTGATTAAGCCATTCATACATGAACATCTCTTATCAAAAAAAAGAAATCAGGACTGCATGATGTTTTACCAATGCTAAATAACTAGAACAATGCTAAATAAATATCACATTGTGTAAACTATATATATATATATATATATATATTTACACATAAATACAAGCACGTAGATGCATACGATTTTTTAATATATTAAATATGTTTATAAATAATACAATATAAATGAATATTCATGTGAATATCAAAATATATGCTGTATGTATGTGTGTGTGTTTATATATACATAACAAATAAACACAGTAAACATAAAAACATAATTGTGATGTGATTAATTGTTTGTCAGTACTAATATATGTATGTTTATACATACTTATACACGCACACAATACAAAACTATTTTAATATTGTTTAGTAAATATAATAAATTATATAATTTATCAATTATCCACCACTAAACATTCAAACAATTACCAGCTTATCAGTATCCGCCAGAATTGAAATATAATGCATTCCTGCCAAAAATGCAAACGCCTTAAAGCAGCTCTGGGTTCTCGGAACTATAGCACAGAAGAAAAAGTAGAGACTGGCTAACAGAAAAGACACACAATGCATGAACACATACTTCACAGAATGTAAAAATCTTCCTCTCCAGCAGCATGCTTTAAATATGGCACAGATATGAGGAAAAGCAATCTAAAGTCACTCTATTTTTGTTTTGATTTTCATCTTTTTTCTCACCTCACCCTGTGATTTAATTTGAGAATTGGGAAACATAATGTTCTGCCATCACAGAACAACGGCCAGAAAAGAACCTTGGGCTTATTAAATTTTAATAAGGTTCT
Organism: Enteromius afrohamiltoni; assembly: GCA_034779775.1. Taxonomy (NCBI): domain Eukaryota; kingdom Metazoa; phylum Chordata; class Actinopteri; order Cypriniformes; family Cyprinidae; genus Enteromius; species Enteromius afrohamiltoni. Next base: position 15,107,996 of record JAUYWG010000055.1, read on the forward strand.
CCAGGCAACTTTCCCTCGCTGTAATTGCTTTGTGTATTTCCCCTATGGGGACCCCGCTTCTTGTTTGTTATCGACACAAAGCTGTTCAAATCACAGCCAGCTCTCTCTCTCTCACACACTCTCACTCATCGCCCCGCTTACACCATCTCAATTTTTAAAATAAACATTAAATTAAACATTAATTAAGCTTTAAGTTGATATTCAAATGCCCTAATTATAATCAACTTCCCATGTTGTTCAACAAAAAAAACAACCTGGTCTCTAAAATACATACCTCTGTACTCTTTTTGTGCAACACCATTTTTGGATGCCTTGCTACTCATTTCACCACAGATTCAAAGAGAAATATCCACCGAGTGACACTAAAACTCAGGTTCAATATCTGAGCCCTGGCACAGTTTATCACGTAAGGGATAATGTACAGGCAGCCGGTAGTTATCGTTTTAAATCTCCCAGCATATTAATAATTTTCTGAAGTTATGACATGATATTCTTCAAGTAATTGTGTGAAATTTATGCTTTAGTAATCAAATTCTACTGCCTCTAGTGTTAATTTCTTTCTTTATTACTTCTTTCTTCAGAGATATGGACTTATTGGTACACATTTTGTGTCTCGCTAAAAAAGTTCACCCAGGTCCAGTATGTTTATACCATGACACCAGGTAGAAAAAAACAGCATACATTGTAGGGCTGAACGATTCATCGTATTTTTATCACGATAACGATATTTATGACCCATAATCAGTTATTAAATATTGTCGCAATTTTACAGTATAAAGACCAAACTGTTTTTATGGGCAAAGTTTACACATTGGACTGCATTACTATGACGCTACTGCGTCTAAATTGCAAGCGCTTTCTGAAGCAGTAGAAGAATAGCAGAGGGCTGCAAGATAATCATCGTGTGATATATAATGCGCATCTTGTCAGTAAAGCCTGTAAACAGCGGAAAATTCCATCAGGTGCGTGATCTTACATTGAGCCGAATTCACTACGCAGAGCTGTTATTCTCTGATGAGCTGTGCAAAATCACGCTGATAATGAACCTGAATTTGTGCAGCTCGTCAGTGAACAACGGCTCTAATCATTAATCGGCATTAATCGTGATAAAAGGTTTGAGCAAAATAACTTTGAAAATAATTGTTTCTGTTATCGTGAAGCCCTAATACATTGACCACAAAAAGTATTTGAATCAACTCCAGATTCCACAAAATTCCGCCAGCAACAGTTTGCAATACCTTGAGAGTTAGATGTAAGTAAGGTTATTTACTCACATCATATTTGGCAAACATTGCATCACTTTGAACTGGTAGGTGGACCATGAGAACTAACAGTGTTGAGGTGTTTGTCACATTACAGATGTCACACCATCCTACATCTTAATGCCACATACGTATCTTCCTCTCACAGATGGCAGATCAGGTGTGAACTCAATGAATCGCCTTCATTTTCATTATATGAGTGATTCAATAAAGCGTCTAATGTAACAGCAGGCTTCTTATGACAGAATGCCTCAGATTCTAACAGAGCTATGAGCTTTTCACAGACAGGAAAATGATGCTTTCCCGACACTTTTCCTGCAGAGAAATTGTGCCCCCTTAGGTAAAAGTGAGCGGCGGAGAAATTAGCCTGCCTTGCTGATAGCAAAACCACTTCTTTTTTCACGACGTGTGAGAACAAAGAAGGAACGACTGTCATAACAAATGCAGAGTCTGCTGTGATGTGTTCAGAGAGAAAGGAAGAGACATTTATTCGCTTTCACTATAAAAGTACCTTAAACGGTGCCTCTCCAGTTTCTGCTTTAATTGAGTCACTGTCCTGGCTCTCGCGATGACTGTCTGAGATTCTGTCTTGCATTAGAATGTGTTTTATATCTGGTTAGCATTATGTACATTCTTTATTTGGACTAAATTTATACTTTGCATTTTAAGTTGATCAGAAAGAGATTACACTCAACTAATTACACTCAGCGATAAGTCAGCGATACAGAACGTCTCAGGTTACGACTGTAACCCCAGTTCCTTGAAGGAATGAGACGCCACGTCCAGCAGACGCTATGGGGAACGCCTCCAGTGCCTACGGCTCTGAATGTGTGTGTCCTGCCTGTGAGAGGAGGTCTCTTCTGACTGGAATCTCCCATGGGGAGCCGTCCACCAGAGACATCAGGTTCGGGAACCACACTCGGCCCGGCCAGAACGGCGCCACAAGCAGTAGGGTGACCTCGTCCCGGTGCACTCCCTCCAGAACCCCTGGAAGCAGAGCAATCGGGGGAAAAGCGTACAGATGGAACCTCGGCCACGTCTGTACCATCGCATCCAGCCCCAGCGGAGCTGGATGAGCTAGAGAGTACCAGAGGGGACATTGCACATTGTCCTTTGATGCGAAGAGGTCCACCTCTGCTGTATAAAACACTCTCCAGATCTGCTTCACCGTCTGAGGGTGAAGTGCCTGAAACACGGCCAGCATCTCCAGACAGTCCATGTGCCAGGAGAGATAGTGACCGATGCACAGACCGCAGGCTGAGCAGCCACTCAAGACCGCTCCCCAACTGGTGAGAGATGCAGCCGCCGCAAGCGTTATGCGGCGACACGGAGCTCCCAGCATCGGGCCCTGATACAAGAACCTGGGTTCCCTCCACATGTCTAAAGCACGTAACGTTCGGCGTGACACTTTGATCATGCGGAGGGGATTTCCTCTCAAGGAAAAGCCCATGTTCTTTAGCCACCACTTTAGGGGTCTAATGTGCAGTAGACCAAGAGGTATCACGTTGGATGCAGCTGCCATGAGAACCAATCATTTCTGGAACTATTTGACAGTCAGTGACCGACCCTCTCTCACACCTGAGACTGCCGTGCAGATTGACTCGATATGGGCACGGGTCATACGAGCGTGCATCGCAATCGAGTCCCATATCACGCAAATATAAGTGATTGTCTGCGCTGGCTCCAATGCAATCATTTTGGCGTTCAGTCTCAGCCCCAGAACGTTGCATATGGGCGAGGACGCCATCGCAATGTCTCCTCGCCTCCTTCACGGACTGCGCTAGTATGAGCCTGTCGTCTATATAATTGAGGTTGCAAATGCCTCGAAGTCTCAACGGCACAGGAGCTGCATCCACACATTTCGTGAACGTACGGGGTGAGAGGGACAGACCAAAGGGGAGAACCCGATACTGGTATGCTTTGCCACCGAAACCAAACCTCAGATATCTCCTGTCCGAAGGATGAATGGATACATGAAAATATGCATCTTTCAGATCTATTGTTACAAACCAATCCTCGGACTTGATTTGTGACACAATCTGCTTGACCATAAGCATCCTGAACTTCAGTTTCATTACTGAGCGGTTCAGGGGTCTGAGATCTAAAATGGGCCTCAGCCCTCCATCCTTATTGGAACAATGAAGTACCGGCTGTAGAACCCGAACTGAACTTCGTGAGGAGGGACCACCTCGATGGCCTCCTTCCTCAGTAATGTGTCTACTTCTTGCTCCATCACCAGTGCCTGCTTGGCGCACACGAGTGTCGGTTACACACCCGCAAAGCGCGGTGGAGGTTTCCCAAACTGGATTCTGTAACCTCCTTCTACAGTTTGCAGGACCCAACAAGGTACATTTGGCAGGAGCTTCCATGCTGCCAAGAAATGTACTAAGGGAACCAGCCGCTTGAGGTTGGTCTCTGGTTGAGAGAGAGGAACTGATTAGTTGCAATGTTGCGAACCACCCACAGGTGGCGTCGCAGAAAGTTCCCCGCGAGTGCCTGATGTACTGGCCCTTAGCCCCACTAAGATGTTTCTCGGGTCGGGCTGAGACTGAGGCTGGCACTCGCTGGAGGCATTCACCCCTTAGATTTGTGGCAGGGTAAGTGAAAACACCTCCTGAGGGCGCTGCAGACCAATGGGTGCCGTATACTGAGGCTGGGGGGCAGGGACCTCAGGGCTTCTTTCGAGGGGTCCTCTTAGCCTGAAGCACAACTCTCAAGTCCTGCTTAGACTGTGAAGACCCCTGCATGGAGCGCCGCCAATTCTCCCTTTTACTTCTAGGAGGAGCTCATTCAGCGACACTCCACTTCTGCATTTCCCGGTATGAGGAGCCAGTACTCGGCTGGGGCGGCGAGGGAGGAACCGCTGAAATGCCACCACCTGTTTGTGTCTCTCCTGGTGCCTGTCGACGGCATCGCAGTGAAGACTCCCTTCTTAAAGAGAGCCTCCCTGGATCTCAGCACGCGGGCAAAGAGTTTCTCACAGTGAGGGAATATAGCTTCCTCGAGAGCTGATGCCGCGTGCTCTGCACCCAGACAAGCCACACACAGCTCATGTGAATCACCCGGTGCAATAAAACGCTTGCAGGGGTAAGCACATGCTCAATATAGTGACTCGCTGTCACCCTGATCACTTTTCTTAGTGGATTTCGACATTTTTGAATAAATGCTTGGGAAAACGCTGATCTGTTTCTCACAATCACAGTCACAGCACGCTTTGCTAAATGGCAAAATGCTAATGCCGGTTGCATCCCATGTGCTCATATGCTTCCCGACTGGTGACGTCATCACCTATGATGTCTGCCCATTTCATTGGTCTGATTTCACACACATTCAGAGCCGTAAACGCTTGAGCGGACGCGGCTCGAGTTCCTGAAGAGAACATACAAATACATACGTACAATATACAATAGAACATACAATACAAAACATACTTACAGCACAATATCAAACAAACAAAAAGGAGAGTATTGATACTGCATACCTTTATTTATTCATTTTTTATATAATAAAATAAGCAGTATTTGTATGATTTAAATGTTAATTTAATATTTAAATTACACAACACATATCATTTTGAAATGTCCATGTTAAAATATTACCTTAGTTAGATTTTTTTGTTGTTGTTTTGCTACCTTTTGAGTTAATTACGCCATTGAAACAAAAACTAAATATGTTCTGTTTTTCTGTGTGGATATGAATAAAGATAATTACAAAAAAAGGATATGCATCCTTGTTGTCTGACAAACAGCCAGTCATCATTTAAAACAATAAGCCACTCAAATATCCTCCAGACACAACAATATGATTCACTGTTCAGCATTTACAAACTGACCACTTTCAGTTAACTTTCTTTTAATCTTTCTTTTTTTATTTGAGCTTGTTCAGCCAAGGGCAGAGCTTTTTGAAGTTACTCATAACAGAGCTGTGTTACTTCAGAAAAGCATTCTGAGCTCTGCTTATATATATATTTGTGTGTTTCCATTAAGTTTTTTTAAGCTCAGGGTTTTGGCTGAAGCATCTGTGTTTGATCTAAGGAATCGCTCAAGGAATCCAAAGAGGATTGGTATCTTAATTTATCACAACAACAAACTTCAAAACAGGTTTATTAAATGCATGGCTTTTTGTCAAAGCTATTTTTCTCTTCTTCTCTCTCACTGGGTCATCTGGCATCATCTCATCTTAACAGCTGTCACTCTCTCCTGACAGTTCACGTAAGAGTGCTTAAACCGGTCTCACATCAGCACACTCCAGGTGAATGACTGCCGGCAGCTTTCTTTGACTCTCTGACATGAAAATAGAGTGAGGGAAACAAAAGCAAGGTTTTAAAGAGGGGTTTTTGTATTGAATCCTTTCAGTCCTATGAAAAATGTAGCAACCTAAAAGGCAAAGCGATCAGTATAACTGACAAGTAAAATCCTGCCTTTATTATTTACTCATTTCTTTTTTGGAGCACAAAATGAGATGTTTGACACAATGCACAAGCTTCTCTAAAGTGTGTGACTGGACACTGCCAAGTTCTATTAACACCAAGCATCATAAAAGCAGATAAAATGACTTCTTGGGGTAAATCCCATCTATTTCCAGCAGAGAGCTAGAATAATGCTTAGGAACTTGTCACTGTATGCTTTTAGAGCAGCATCAACATTCAGAAATGAGGCTGAAGAAATTATGACAGATTATTTATTTTAGGTAAACTGTCCCTTAAATGTGTATCCAAGTAGTTCTCAACTTTTTATGAGATGAAATACAAAGTGCATTCCTAAAGTTACCTGTGGTACTTTCGGAGAGATGCCCAAACCAGCACCAGTTTATCAAAGTATATATATAGTTTTATTTTTGTATAAAATAGTGAAAAACAATATAAAACAATTAAATTAGAAATATATATACACACACACACACACACACACACACACACACACACACACTCACATACATATAATGCAATGTTGAATTTTGGCCCAAGGCCCTCATTCAAGCTTTTGGTTTCAACATTTCAATTAAGATAATGTTTATAATACTAAGTATTTAATTAAAATTGTTAATAAAACTAAAATCCATACACAAACAAGTTCTTACTCCTAAGTACATATTACTATGTAGACTTTAAAATAACTTTTTAAAAAAAATCATCCGTAATGGATAGACCGAAAAATCAATCTCACAATTATTTATTCATAACTTTCTGAGCATTTAACAATCTTAAATGTCTCCATGAAGCAGTCAGAACTTCTACAGAAATCATCTTGCATTAAATAGTACTGCCAAACAAAAAAAATTGATTCCAAAATAAACGTTTTGGTTTACATATTTGTGTAATGTGTATTTATTATGTATATATGAATACACACACAGAGTATATATTTACATATACAAGTACATATGTATATTAATATGAATTGTGTTATATATAAGTTCATTTAATGTATAGATAAAATATATACATGCATGCGTGTGTATTTATATACACATAATAAATACACATTACACAAATATATCATGTAATCAAAAACCTTTATTTTGGATGTGATTTATCATGATTATTCGTTTGACAGCATTATAAATAATATGTTATAACATAAAATCACAGCCCATTTTTTTGTATACACATATAAATGTACACACACAAACACACACACACAACTGTCAAAGGTTAGCTTCAGATTAATAAAACATTCCAATGCCATTTATGTCAATGTTTTAATGGCGACAGTTTTTTAATATATAATTATGATAAGGCCGATGTCTGCATGGTGAAGTACAGTGATCTTGCACAAGTGGCAGCATTTTTGCCTTCTTTGGGAGTGAGAACGGGTTGCATGCCTCCATACATTATTGACTACATTACTTTCTTTCTTTTTTTCAGTGACCTATGCTGTCAAATGACCAGTGGTGTGGTTTACCGTTTGGGCTCAAAAGAACTTTTTCCTTCAGTACATTTCCTGCTGTGAGAGAACCGTGGAGGCTGTAGGCCTGTCATTCTCCTGCGTTGCTGAATGGCCCGTTTTTTGCTCACCGGTGGATCGATCTGAGCACAGGAAGCCAGAGACGCCAGGGATCAGACTTCAGCGCTCTGACTGCCACTCTCCTGCCCCGGGCACACGGCACCAGGCCAAACATCCGCTCAGCCATCAGGACCAGAAAACCACAGCACACAGACACAAAAAAGGGTGCACACACACATACACATGCATGCTGTGATTGCCTCTGGAACTGCGTTCAGCGTTGAGCTCCTGTAATTTTCAAGTCATTTTTTGATCCATCATCTGCAAAAGTGGTAAAGCAGAGCGTTTATAACAATGGATGAAATAAGGTAATCACTTACGAACTGACTGCTTTCTCAAAAATTATGAACCTCACACACTCTGATGTAGTTATTGTTCCTGTCTAGATACTCAACGATGGTTATGGCAGGTCTAAGAAGCAGGTTATTATGGCTGTCCGTATAAATGCCCTATTCGGCAATCATCAGCAACTACGGCGCAGTTTTAAGTAGCTGAAAATCGGAGTTGAACAGGAATAAGGCAATGATAAAAAGCTTTGATTTACTGAGAATCTTTTTGATGCTTTTCTAGCAGAGATGAAAGAGAAAACTGTACACCCCCCCCCCCCCCCCAAAAAAGTGCAGTGTGTATGCCAAGTCTCCTGTGGTTGCTTTTGTTATTTTGCAGTTTCTTTGTATTATGTTAGACTGACCTCTCCTTGCACAGACATAAACAAACCCATATACATATTGCGAACAAGGACATAAGAACCTGAGTAACTTGAAAACTTGGAAGTGCAGCGTGGGTTAATCCTGAGTACTGACCCAACCTGACCTGTGTACGGTTTAAACTAAATATTTATGGGCACCCAGACAAGCTCTCTGAACTGTGGCAGACCTTGAAGTTACAAAGGAATTTAAAGAAATTAAGAATCATTATTTATAAAATAGTTTTAAACTGTTTGAACTGAATATGAATAACCCTTAGATGTTATAATAAAAATAACATACACTACTGTACAGTAAAAAATTTAAATACATTTTTTAATGTTGTTTTTGCATTCATTTAAGCAAAAATGAAATAAAAACAGTAAAAATGTAATATTAACTTTATATTTACACATATTTTAAAATTTAAGGTATAACTTAATAAGGTATAACTTAATTTAAGGAACAATATTTGTGCTTTTATTGTATTTGTGTTTAAATAAATGCAACCTTGGTGAACACAATGGACTTCTTTTATTAAAAATAAAAGTAGAAAATAAAACCTGACAACTGATTGTGAATAAACAATTTTTCAAAAGAGAAAAACAAACAAACAAACAGTAATTTAACCTTTCACACTTTAAAAAAAGGGCCCTACAGAAATGATTTTCTTGAAAGTGATTGTTGTTTGTGCATTTTGTTCACAATTTATTATATGCTTAAGGATACTTAACTTCCTCTTCGAAATGAAGCCAGCTACATGACACAGATTCTGGATTTATTGTTCAGCTGAAGAGGAAGAGAAAAATCTTTCATTACCTCTCAAGCTCAAGGGCTTCTTTTTTATTAAATTAAATAAAAAGTTTTCACCCTGAGATCTGCATAAAATACTTGTTTTTTTTTTTTTATATATATTTTGTGTATAATTTGCAGTCTACTATTAAACATGAGATATTTTTATATCAAAACCTTTGTGCCACATGTGGTATTATATAAAAATATCTCATACAACAATCGGATTATATCAAACAGTCACAATTGAAACATTTTTAGTGCTAAAAAGCCAATGCTTCCTTTTGCACAGCACTTATTCAAATTTATGGCAAAAAATGCCTTGAATTCCAAGAGCTCATTAAAATGTATAAGTTTGCCGCTGACCTTTTAGGCAGAAGAGATGTAGCAGATTCTACTCTAATGGTTTCGTATTCTAGTTAATTTGAACAGGTGACTGTCGAACACTGGACAGCCTTAATTCAGATGGTTCATATCAGTGTGAATCATGCTACACTCTCAAAACTCTCCTTCAAAGCTGCAATTACAAAGATCATGTTACTAATAATGAACACACACTTTGGTGAACGGATGCAGTCGAATTAAACACATTTGGTTATTTTCCTCTCCGCCAGATTCGCCGCCGATTTGCATCAAAAATGAAATTCCTCCTCTAAGTAGGTTAGCGAGTGGAGTGGGGCCATTTTGCAAAGTGCCATATACCTCGGCGGAGAAGAGATCAAATGGCAGTCACTGTGCCCCGAGCAGACAGGGAGCAGCTGCCAGTGCTATGCCCCCCCTTAGGCCACCTTCTTCTCAATGGTGTCCTAGAACTCAAGCCCATAACCTCCCTCCATGCACTTCTAGCCAGCCTAGCTTGCTGACATCCTGGAATTTATGGGTCAGTGCTCAGGGAGGAGACCAGCAGGAACTACATCCAAACAACTCAAAAGAACAAGTTCTTAGAAGAGGACTTTCACGAAGGCAATGTCATCTCATGCAGCTTTTAAATACCTAGCTACAAGAAAGTATGGATGTCAAAATCACAAAGTTGCTGTTTAGCTTTCACCAGCTAAAAAGTGACCAAAATATCTTTAAATCAACCCAAGGGACCAGTCTAGAAGAGACCAGCACACTAGTTTTCAGTCTTAGATGGTGGAAACTGGTCCGAACTAGGGCTTCCTAAATGACTTCCTACTTAAATATGATCAAAATTCAATTATATTTAAATTTAAAAGGCCTAATCTCAGTTAGGGGGGAAAAGCTATTGGCTCCAGTTTTTGCATTCAAATGTAGAGGGTTTTTTTTTCAAAATTCTATGACTATTCTAAATTCGACAGCCCTAGTAGGAACTTATTTACACAGGTCTCATAGCCTTGGCCAAATTTATAAAAATGAAAGCTTTTATTTACACTGAAATTCCAAACTAGTTTATTTACAAGTCCCCCACACACCCAAATAAACATTTATTACATATCTTTTAAATATTAATTTATTACGTACAATTTCACACTTTCTATTAGGGGTTCAACTGTGTGGCTTTGAAACACTATTGTAAGTGTTCGAATAGTCACGATTTCCACATAAAACTGTTCGTTTAGACTGAAGCATAAGTCATAGAGATTTGAAATTTAGAGGGATGGTAGTACTCACACCGCCTAAAACGTGACCAAAGCTCACCCCAATCGGGTGATATATATTTAATATAATTATGTTTCTACTCCAAATTTACACAGTGGCTTATTTGGCACTTAAAACCTAGTGTGTCCAAATAGCTGACAGATTTACCGGTTGTACTTTATCGAAGTTGAGTGCAACATTGTGAAATAGACACAGACGCCGTCAAAACATGCTATCAGAAAAGCGCTGATTAAACAGCATTGTTTCTATAATACAGTGGTGCCTGCAATATAAAATTCCATACCAAAACCCAACAATTAAAGCCATTTCCTAAAGCACTTTTTGACAACTTCACAGTACCCCTGAACCCTCATACAGCTCTCTATGCCCTACACTTCAGTTCAAAGTCAGGGTAGACGCATTGAGGGTCATGTCTGCAAGAGCGAACCTGCTCGCCTGGGCTCCATTCTTTTCCACACATATACACACACTCACAAGCGTTTGTCTCACCTTGCCGACCCTTCACTTAACTGAAGGGAAACACTCTCCCTAGCACTGAAACAACTGCACTGTAATTACCGTCATTTGTCAAGCGTGTGCCTGATTTATAGTCAATTAAAAATACCCCAAAAAGTGGCAGTGGGCCGTGTTGTATGTGGGCCATGTGATTAATGTTGTACAATTACAGCTGTGAGAGTGGCGTGAGCTGGAGAAAGCCGTGCTGAGAGACACAAGGGCTATACTACACGGCTTAAAACAGAGATTAGATTACCTTCTTTTGAACCACATATCATACCTCTTTGGAAAAGGGGGGAAAATCTATATTGAGATCTGTTAACAAAGAATATAAATAAATAAATAAATATAAAAGGAAAGTGAACCCCAGACAGACAGATCTTACTCAGTTTACTCGAATCAAAGATAAATAAAATATTTGTTACATTAGACAAAATGGTGTTCAGCATCAACTCGAAGGATTCTTCAGCAAAGCTTCTTGTAAGCTTTTAGCAATAAATTGATGTTATTTGACCACGGCGTGAACTGTCATTTAACAGCCGGTAAAAAACAGGCTTACAGTAAAGCGTGTTTATGCGCCTTTGACACGCATGGAAACACTTACGCCTGTAAACTCAAAGATCTTAAGGCTATACCTCAATTCAATTTATTTAAAACCAGTAAGCTATGCAGAGGGCTGAGTGCACTTAAGAAGGAAAAATGATGAAGTCAAGCACAACGCAAAGGAGGAAGTCTGAGGTCTTTCCAGGAAGAGCAGAACACACTGTTGACACACTGTTGTATGGACTGAGAACTGAGGAAGTGTCTGAACATTATTGTGATGACGGCCAAACAAGACTGTATCTCAGAGTCTTACTGTCATATTGGTGAGAGTGAATCACACGTTGTGCGTTACAGTGACAGTCTGTATTCGGGCTGAAGAATGAGGCTGGTGCAAAGTTTCTGGCCTGGTTTTGCATGATGTAATGACGAGCAAGAGGGATAGATGGAAGTAAATGTTTGAATTGCCAATGGGGAGTTAGAATCTGGTGGAAAACGTCCCAGAATGAAGCAACGAGCACATTATGAATTAGTTGAACTACTGTAGCTATGAGCGACACAATTGAGCCAAATTTAAAAAAAAGGGTTTTTAAGTGCTGTGTTGTAAAAAAACAAAAAAACGAATTAAACATACATTCTTATTAAAGTTTTTAAAACACGTTAAACATTACTAAATGTTATTATAAATATACTAAACAGACACAGTCAAATTTTCATTTTTTAACGTAAAGTTTTTTAATTTTACAATTAAAACTTTAAAATACAATTTCATTCCGTGATGCAAAGCTGAATTTTCATCAGTCATTACTGCAGTCTTCAGGGTTTTAGTAATAAAAAATCTTTACTTTTTTATCACTTTTCAATCAATTTAACACATCCTTGTTAAATAAAATATTCGTTTCTTTCAAAAAAAACAAAAAACAAACACTCTCTCTAGATCATTTTTTTAATATGATTAAGGGAGTTTCGCAAGAAAAAGATCTAGATGATGTGATTTATAATGCAATGAGAAAAGGATAAATTGTCCAGTCTTCAGGCTGTGACTCAATACTCGTCGGTGTCACCTTCTACTTTTGATATGTGATCTCTCTGATCTGCGTCGGGTGATATTCTAATTTCCCAGCGGCAGAGGAGTTTTGAGCCGAGCAGAGTTTGTATTTTTGGCGCGACCAGCTGCGGGATAATAAGTGTGTGAAATTGGAGCTGGTGTTGAATTAACGGTGAGGGGCTCTGGGAGAAGAAAAGATCAATCTCATTGGCTTTCATAAAATTGCATTCCATTTTTCCTCCTTCATTATAGTGTGGGACGAGCAGAATGGAGATACCTATACGGTGAGTATCCAGAGAAATGAGAGCACTCCACTTTATTTGATTTTCGTTTTAGTAATATAAAAACGATATCCCATTCGAGAGAACGCCACAGTTATGTTAGCGCAGACTTTTATTGCCGAGGGAAATGACTTTACTCCTAATTTAGGTATACAATTTGATAGGATGGAAAAATGTAACCATATTTTATTCAGATTTATCTCTGGACTGACTTCTCAGTTTCCATGTTGTCAAAATCGAACCTTTTAAATGTAACTTACATATGCACATACAAACACAAATTTAACATTTAGGATCATTCAGCTTTT
>JAUYWG010000055.1:15133090-15143138 GCA_034779775.1 Enteromius afrohamiltoni
TGCTCACATGCTCATTCTCCTTTCAGCTCCAGCAGTGGTGACGGCATTTGCGTTTTTGCTATAGATTAACGTACGCAATGGAAAACAGTACTCTCTGTTTCTCATTCATTTTTGTTTGTATGTATGGACGTTTTATATTTATATTATATTCAGTCATTTGCCTCCAAAATGTTTGTATTTAGCGGCAAAAAACCTATTCGCTGTCAACAATGACGTTACTAAGAAACCAGAATGCCCACTAGTGACCTAATCTCCAGCCTCTAGTGACATGCAGCGACAGGAGTGGCTGCTAGTGTGAACGGGGCATAAGAGTGTTTTATAGTCTATATTTATATTTATAGTCTATATTGTACAACCTAGTTTGCAAAGGGCCATTAGAAAATTCAGTCGTACACCATATGTGGTAAAATTGGAGACTTGTTTTCCACTGAAGGGTTTTAAGGTTAATATAATTGAAAAACCAAAACAAAAGCAGCAGGAACATTACAATCACTTGACAGACTGCAGATGGCAAAACGTAAAGACTTTTTTTCTGCAGTCATGTTGCATTCTTCACAACTGATAGCACTTATAGAAGCACATAAACTCGCTGATTCGTTTTTGTGCCTCGCAGATTTTTCTCTTAAATAAAGATGTCAGAGGAGTGGATAAAGTTCACCGGGTTTATTGGGTGAGAGAAAAGCAACGACCAGATATACGGCGAGCATCAGATCGATATGTCACTACATTCCTCTGCTAAAAGAGAAGGCTAACAGCTTTAAGTGCGTCCTCCCATCTTCTGAGTTCAAGTTAAGCCTTCTTCTGTCATTCAGCTGCTAAATGAGAACAAATTGATATCAACATTATTATCACGCAGCCATAATGATGGTAGAATAGGCTATTCATTCTTTATAGATCATGTCCCTTAATGCTGCTCAGAGAATCACATCTTTAATTAATTAGCCCATTAAAGTCATCAGCAACTTTAATAAGTCAGAAAGAAATTAACACAGACTGAGAAAGTCTTGCATATTACGACTATATCAGCATAACAGGGCAAAGATATATTAGTGAGGTAAACTCGAAATTGCTTAGGACTGGGACTCCACTTACTTTCATAAAACACATTCCTGTCTTATAGCAATTCACAGGCTCATGTTACAAGACAAAAAAAAATGCTGTCTTCATAACACAACGCAATAACTTGCTCTTCTGAAATTACTTTCCTTTTCCACTTATCTCACTTCATAGGGCTATTGAGTATTGTTAACCAACAGCCAAACAGCTATTTATGCATTACTTTCAGTGAAGCTCTATTTTGGGATGGTAAAGCCACCAACAAAATAAATCATTAAAATCCTATTTTACTTGGAAATACATCGCATTACGAAAGCAAAATGGGTTTTGAGCATCAATTTACAAATCTACAGATGTCAAGACACCAACATTTACAATATTCAGGCTCCTCGATGCAACTTTTTTATCCTACTGCAAAACTTATATGCTACAGTATGGAACCCATTGTGTGCTAAAAACTTAATATTTATATTTACCTAAATACACAGTAGCACTTCTTTACAATGCATATAATGAAGGTGTAGATGCATAACAAAATGCATGAAGCTTATATGACGCAGACGCTCTGAGTTAACTCTGACATTTACACACAGGGTAAAGAACTGTATTTTGGGCATGTGGCTTTCTAAGAACCTGGGCACATGGTCACTCTGTAGTGGGTTCTGGAGGCTTTAGCTGGAGCTGTTGTCTCTTTAAAGAGTATAGTGGCGATGGCCTCCGGGCAGGTGCTGTGACAGGCCTGAAGTGTGATTAAGGTTGAGACTTCATTGATGAAAGCCAGTGCAGCCAAAGTCACTAGGCAGAGTCTGGTGTAAATGTCAGCTCCAAAAAAAAAAAAAAAAATCAATATGGCCATATGAGTTCACAGACCAGCTGAATGAAACGGCTGCAGCGCCTGAAGTGTGTAAAGAGCTTTGTGGTGTTAGAGGTAAGTTATGATTCATGTCCAGTCATTTATGCCACTAATTAAAGCCATTCAGAGGATTACAGCACTATATTTATATGTAATCATGCTCAACAGTTCCGGTGTATATAGCAGTTTATTTTTCATGTAAACTGTTTAGGTTGTAGTAAAACAAGTTTATTTTCTGTTTTTTAAAGATGCTATTTATGCTTTTTTTTTTTTTTTTAGCCTTTCTTCATCCAGATTTTAGAACCACTAAGCTTTGCATAAATAACTCAGAGTTGCTGAATTTTTGCAAAATCTAAGAGCGCAACCTGGGAACATGAAGTACTCACCAAACAAGTGGCTCTCTACCAGTGAAGGATGACATAAACATATTTCAATATTAAAATAAATGAACTGTTATTGAAGTTAAAATGCAAAATTACAAAATCAAAATATTTATAACTACTAATATAACTACTTCTTTTTATTTTATTTTACCCCAACTACTGCTTTTAAGTTCTAGAATACACAATGCACATTTTGGAATTATGAAAATAAATTTGTGAGAACCTCGGTATTAATAGTGTCCTTGTTAAACGATACATTTCAATTATTCATACATATTCCTACCAAACTATAACCCTAAAGTAGGTACAAGCTGTTAATTATTAATATCACTAATAATTAATTACATAATTAAACTGTATAAGGAACACCTTAAAATAAACCTGTTTTATCTCAGAGATAGTCAGAACTGTCCCAATGAACCATCTTAAACTACATACACCAGAATAAACAATGCTTGGTTCCCGTCCTGGAAGTGATGCCCCTGGGCATGTGCCCAAATACCCACATGGTTCCTTCAGCCTTGTTAACAGATGTAACATATCAGCATACCTTTCAAAGTGTAAAATATTCCAATATTGCATCAAGTGAAGGCCTCAGGCTGATGCACAGATGCCCACTAAATCCCTCATATCCACTGACCCCTGGAAAATACCCACATCACCAGACTGTATCTAACATGCATTAATTACTGAAACCGCTTGGGATGGTACTCATTCCTTTCCAAACCTTCTCTCCACTGATGTCTCAGCTTTCAAATCTGGCCGAAACAACACCCTACTGTTCCCAGCCAATGAAAAGACCAGGACGTCCCGTAATCCACCCCCAGCTGGGCAAGAA
The DNA here is from genome assembly GCA_034779775.1 of Enteromius afrohamiltoni. Taxonomy (NCBI): domain Eukaryota; kingdom Metazoa; phylum Chordata; class Actinopteri; order Cypriniformes; family Cyprinidae; genus Enteromius; species Enteromius afrohamiltoni. The sequence goes on from JAUYWG010000055.1 coordinate 15,136,221, forward strand.
AACATTCCCCCATCATTTCCTTCCCTAGCCTAGCCTGATTCTTCTGCTCTGTGGTAAATGTCAGTGCGCACAGAGGGTGTATAGCAGGGGTGACCCAGGCCTGGTCACAGCGAGAGTTCACAGCGGAATCAATCAGTCGGCCGTCCAAACAGCTGCATCTGGCTTGCCAGTGGGAGAAGCAGCCTGCACAACCATCTGGACTCTGGACACACTACACCTGCTGGGCCAATGAATAAGGGTTGGTGCATAAACAGACAAAAAAATAAAAAAGCTGGACACTGGGCACAGCAAACAGACACTAAATCTTGCACGGTATCTGCATTGTTGCTGTTATTTAGAAGGCAAGGCTAACAGGGTTCACAATGGTGATTCCAACTCCAGATGTGTAAACACAATGCACCACAAAGGGATCCTGGCCTATCATTTAGACCCAGTTTAGCAACAATAAACTGTTCATATTCAACAGATGATAAGATCTGTCCAAATTACCTGATTTTGCAACAGAGAGATAAAAACATTTAGTACACTATCTACTTTGCAAGCACTGGAACAAAACTTGGCTCTCCTGAGCTTCCAAGCTATTGGAAAATTAGAAACATAAAGGATCCAACTTAAAGCAAAAACCACTGCAGTGTGAATGAAGGGCACATCAGGACAGAGCAAAAGAAAACAAAAGTGTTTACCTTAAGACATTACCATTCAGCTGGGCCACACAGCTGGCGCTTAGCCACTCTGTTTAAAGGGCAGAGAGCAGACCTTGGATGACTAAGCAGATCACTGGGGTCATAAACATTCTGAATGCTAAAAAAATGGGGCTCCAAAAGCTAGACGAGTCTAGGTTAGGCTCCGATCCTAAGTCTACCTATAAACAAAGCAGTATCAATCACATTTATGCATATCAAAAACAGCATATCAAAAAAGTTGCATGACCAGATTATTTCCTGTTTGGCCCTCTGAAAGATGATGTCAGTATTAAAAACTTGAGAAGAAGAAGCTAAATCTAAAGCTAAATCAATCTTATTGTCAATTTCAATCAGTTAAACACATTATTGATAAATAAAGCTATTTTAACATTTTAAATCAATTGTGCATTTATTGAAACAAAAAAAAAGCAATTCTTTAGTCCCTAAACAAATACCTGCTAATATACTTTATTATTGTCACTTTATTATTTAGCATTTTTGGGTCTTCTTGAGCAACAATAGTTTCTAACCAGTTACAGTGACAGTAAGCCATGTTCCCCCGATGCTAATCAGTCACCTTAGAACATTACAACTGCAGTGATGTGAATACTGGCTAAAGTGCTAAAAACATATTTTAAGCATATCAAAATGATTTTGACCGCTGAATGATATTTTGCCATGACATTTAAGTAACTCCAGCCACAGCGGCTCAATATTGTACCTGCACTTTCTTTGATACCAGCTGAATCTGCCTCTGGGTCAGCAAGGTCATCTACATCAGAACTGAGGTGGTGACAATTCGCTGACAACAATTGTGCCATCAACTCATATAGCATTGCAACACCCCAGGTTGTGTATTAGGGGTCAAAGGGTGGCATCCAATACGGGGATAAGCAACTACAAAAGAGTCCCAAAGTCAGGTTTCTGTTTTCATCACCTTCACCAGGGCTGTGGCGGAGAGGAATGGACAAGATTAGCCAGCAAAGCTAGCAATAACTCACATACTCCCAAACAACCTTCCCCTGGTGCTAAGCCCTTCCACCGTAGCGTCTGAAAGCAAGATACGGTCGGCGTGAGCGATTGCGTCCTTTTTCCCGATTATCTGCTCAAGTCTCACTGTCAAATCCAGCCACGGTCACACCATCCATCAGTTTAAAGGGCAAAGTTGCCAATAAGCCCTCCAACCCATGAAGCAGCCCTCCTTCTTCTTTCACCAAGATTCAATAGTGGATTGAGAGTGGAAAAGAACGATTTCTTTAGACATTTGGAAGAAGCAGATCAAACTACTGGGCGATGTTCATGGGGGAGCTGCAAAGATATCGAACTGGACATCCACTTTTTCAACTTCTTTCTACAGGCCCAATATTTCGCTTTTGCTTTATCCCCCTTCCTGGGAGGCCCAAGCGGTCTATGCTTTCTGGAAAATGCTGTAGCGTTTTACCCCTGGCTACCGCATCGAGTGATTCACGAGAATTTACTAAAGAAGTCAAACGGTTTGACTTCTTGTCTTGGCTTGTAAACAGCACTTACCCGTCTCCTCATGTTTGGACTTCAAACCTTTTTTTCCCTCTCTGGTAAAATTCTGTGATTTCATCTCACCGATCACTTCCTCTTGCTTTCCTCTTTTGTGTTTTAAACCCTTCCAATTAATGACGTGTTCCAAAGGAGTATAGAATTCCTTCCTGTCAACAATGCCAATAAGACGCTTAAGCCAAGCTCAAAGGAACACAACCGGCAGTTCAAAAGAGATATGCAAATGAAGTGTCTTTTCAGATCATTTGATACATCTGCACGTTTGATCTGGGTCCTTTCATTTCCCCAAGTCTCTTCGTCTACAGTTCTCCTACTGTTAAATCTCCCACTGTTGGCGTGATTAATGACAATGGAGGCCGTGCGCTCGTGTTTTTTCCCCCTCAGAATCAAACTCTTTAATACCATTTTATAAGCACGTTAAAAGGCCACTGAACTAGCTTTGAAAGGTTGTTTTCCTTTTTTATCATCTCCAGAGGGGAAAGCAGAAAAATCCATTTTGTCTGAATCAATATTTACTCCTGATGCTGTCCTCTCCCAAAATAATCGACAGCTGGTCTTTTGTTCAACCCCCGAAGAAAGTAAAAAGCAACTTAAAGGTTACCACAGTAGAGTAAGTTTTAAAAGCAGAAGGGAGCCAGGAAGAACAACGGTAATGATTATAATTTACCTCTTGCCACATCCCCTGAGGTTTACTGTTCATCTCTACAACACTGTGAACCGAAAAAGCAGCTGAATTTCTGTAAATGGCGAGGCATTATGTAAAAATACATCTGTTTTCACAAAAAAATAACATTCTACTAATGAGCAAAATCAAGGACTGAACAATTGGCTTTTTCAGTTTATCAGTGTGTATTTGAATTGAGCATCTAGCTTTCTATGAATTTCAATTCATTTTAATTATTTATTTCTACTTCGAACTGCACCACCTCAGCTTTACATTTGGTGGATTTTAACTTTAAAAGTTTATTTGGAATTTCTGTCTTTTAAGCACTCTTTATTCAATCCTAAATGTTGCACATCTCTGTTCACATGGCTCAGAAATATTGAAATCATAGAGTTCTGTCATTTCGCATAATGTCGGATATTGATTTACAAGTTAAGTCAATGCAAAGACGTAATTAGACATTCTGCAGCGCGATCCGTGCCAATTAAGCGGCGCGTTACACATGCGTTATTATAGTTCACACAATAAACTTAAGCAAAGTTTTCAATACGTGTAAATGAAAAATTAGCAGAGCCTGTCAGGAAAAAATATGTCTGACCCTTCTCACATTTTGTATTAGAAATATTACATTTGCCAGGCAACAGAAGGCTTGCATGCAAATGCTAGATTGAATAGGTTAAGCTTTGAGATCCAAGACAAATGTTGGAAAGAATTCCAACAATAAAAAGTGTAATAATTGAATAATTACTCTATTATGTGTCAAAATTAAAGTTAATTTAATGTAATGTAATTCAGTTATGTAAAGATGTTACTGTTATTTAATTTTGTACAATTTAGTTTTAATTTGATAACACTGTTAATTTAAAGTTGTTGCTAGATTGCACTGTAAACTGTATCTCAGTTGAGAAATACAAATTCAGCATTATTAGTATAGCGTTATTACTTTTCCCAAAGCTCTCTGTTCCATTCATGCTAAACGCTGATGAATGTGAAGTCAAACCATTGCAGTATAGTTTATACTGTAGAACAAAACACCACAGAACCACCGTTTCATTATTACCAACCATTCGAAAGCTTTTCTGCTCCACTGCCCTCTGAATATATTACTATATATCTCATAATAAGAAATGAATCCATTACATACTCGTTCAATGAAGTAAGAACTCCATTACCAATCAATGGAAAAACAGCTGCACACCTGCACATAGAAGAAACAAATTGCCTTTTTACAAGTCTCCATTATTAATAGCTGAATTTATAATATGACAATGTTAAAAGAAACAAAATGATTTCATTCTGTCTGTTGACCTCACTGAAAGTAAATTAGTAAAAGACGTCAATATATTGCATCAAATTGTATTAAACTGCACATTTCTTACTCCAAGCATGGTATTTATTGGCAAAACTAAGAAAGTTTCTCTCAAACTACTATCAATTCACCCCGCAGGCATGTCACTTCCTCTCCTTTTCAAATTGTTCTAATCTCAGATAATCATTGCTAACATGAGTGGCTTTCTTTTAGTGGGGGAAGAAAAAAAACTGTCTAAAATAAGAGACAGATACTGACTAGTAAGAGAAGTAAAAAGAAAAAAACTGGAAGATAATTTTACAATATTGTCACTTTCAGTTGTCATAGTACAAGAGATCCGACAAGTGGAGATTGACAATTATGTGGCACATAGAAAAAAAGTGACATACGGTGGAAGTTCTTAGATAATGCGGGAAAAACAGCGTTAAGACAAGCAGATGTGAGGAGCTAGTCAGTCTCTTAGGGTTATATTTAAACATAACAAAGAAAGAGGTTATATTGATGCTGAGGAAACGGAGAAAATTTCAATACAATGTCGGCCAGGAAGAGGTTGGTGAGATCAGGTTGGCAGCTTAAAGTTTCAAGGCCGTTTTAAAGGTGTTGGGAGTCCTATCTCGGCTATTGTGCGGCCTGTCTTGTATCACATAGCACTTGATTACCTGTCTGTCATGAGCGTGTTAAAATTCAGTCTCTCAATTCTGACAAATAACTCAATTTCTTGCACGCTCGGAATAGCAAAACCCATTTTGTGCTATTACGCTATGAGAACACAAAGCAATGCCGGAATCAACTTTCCTACAGTTTGGCAGCTGTGCTACAGCAGCAGTTGACACTTTATTGAATGAAGTAACTGTTACGCTTACATTTTTTTGTGCCGTTTTAACATTGCGGCTTTTGAAATAACTGTATCAGAAAAAACAGCCATAAAAACACACAACAGAACAAAACAAGAAGCGCAATGTGAATTATTCAGAGAATAACACAGTAAAGGTATGGTAAGTTTTCGAGGTGATGTAGCAAAATGTTGCCAGTAGCTTTGCAACTGCAGAAGTATGAATGTAAAAAGAGGATGTATGATTACAGCTATAGAATGAGTCATTTTAGTCAATTTAGTGCTTTATTTAAGCAAATATCCACTCATTGTGTCCTTTAATAGCTCTATTGTATGTAGACATAGAGGCAGATATACATATTGGATGGTGTGAAGCACAGAGCAGAGTTGAGTGAATGCCTAGAACAAGATACGTTTTGTTATTTAAAAAAAAAAAATATATATATATATATATATAAGTCAGAGCATCCGTGTTTTTTTCTCACTTCAAGATCACTCTGTTACCACTACGTCATGAGCACAACACGTTAATGCCCCATAATGCTACTGCACGACAACAAGAATTCATCATGTGTTAAACAGCGCACATCCTGTACACTAGTCAAAATGACAGAATTATGGAATTTGTGAAATATGAAAAGACAAATCCCATGCACAGAAAGTGAACATGACCGTGGCATTTTAAAACATTAACTATGTCTTTAACATAAGATATACTACTACTAATAGTTCTGTCAAACGATTAACTGTTTTTAGCAGACAAATAAAAAAAACTGATTTTACGTAACTGCTAAACAGTAAACTCAAAGTAATGGAGAAGCAAAAATAAAAACAACGAGTGGAGTTGGAGTGAAACGATGATATTTGAATAATTTGTTAAGGCAGACCTGTTAAAGAGGTCAGAGTAACACAGACAAAAAGTAGAAACAGGGAAGGAACTATAGCAAAGACGAACTGGACTGAGTAATTTCCTCACTATCGTACTAGAAACGCTGCGAGAAAAGTCATCAGAAGACTCCTTTGACGTTGCACAGAAAACTACACCATCCCTAGCAGAGCCTCGGCCTGTCCAAAAGCAGTAAAACATGGGCTTTATTTCTTGACGCTAAATTAATTTGACCAGATCTGACTTTGCTACTCTAGGTTAGATTTGTTTATTGCATTTCGGCAGGAACTCGTGCGAGCCTCAGAGGGACTCTTGAACTCTCTTGCCTGTGTGAAGGTTTGTGAAAGCATAGGGTTTAATGATCCATGATCATCGTATGCAGCTTTCTGGGTGTAAGGCACTGAAATGATGGATTGATCTGGATTTTTACCTATTCAAGCTGCTGAAACGTGCTGGTTCATGCTGCGGTGAAGGAGAAAAATGCATTTGTGCCTTAGCCGTGTCTTCACCTTTTTCTAAACCATCTCTCCATCTCAAGACAAAAGTCTTGATCTGTGCTGTGCTGCCTAACCGCAAATACACCGTCTAATAAAACCGCAGCAACCACTTATCCATCATGGTGTAAAACTCCCTAGAGATATGCTGAACTCATCTCAGGAAGTTTTACTACGTAATGTCTCTAATCTTCCTCCATTTACTGGACGCAATACACCGTAGGTACCTGAGCTTGGTGCATTAAGCAGAACAATTTTCTCTTTAATGGAACATGATGAACCATGGGAAGAATGGACAAAGAAACCAAATGCACGGCTCTTCTCAGTGAAAAAAATACAAAAATGAACTGAATGTGAACTGCATGGACAGAAGATAATGTTTTTTTTAGACATTTAGATAAATGTTGCAAATAAGCTGCATGGTGAGACAAATATGTAAAAATGGCAAGTGACGTGCAAAGAACAGAACAAGAGAGAAACACGCATAGCTGAGCATATGGAAGAAAGTGGAGCTAGT
>JAUYWG010000055.1:15150177-15170622 GCA_034779775.1 Enteromius afrohamiltoni
CAACAGTGAAGCATGGTGGTGGCAGCATCATACTGTGGGGGTGTTTTTCAGCTGCAGGGACAGGACGACTGGTTGCATTCGAGATGAACGATGAATGGGGTCAAGTAAAGGGATATACTGGACCAAAACCTTCTCCTGAGTGCTCTCCATCTCTGGAGAGACCTAAAAAAGGCTGCCCATCCAACCTGACAGAATTGGAGAGTATCTGCCAAAGAGGATGAGAAGATGGCCAAAATCCAGGTGTGAAATACTTGTTGCATCTTTCCCAAAAAGACACATGGCTGAATTATATCAAAAGAGTGTTTCTAAGCAAAGGGTCTGAATATTTACTGTAGGACCATTTGATATTTCAGTTTTTCTTGTTAATAAATCTGCAAAAATGTCAATAATTCAGTTTTTTTTCTGTCAATATTGGGTGCTGTGTGTATATTAATGAGGAAAAAAATGGATCCACTCTTAACACCAACTAATATAAAGAAAATCCCACCCTCCACAAACACGCTTGGTATACTCAAATGTACAAAATGATTCACAGGCAGCTGTGCCTTACAAACTTTTCCTATCACGCTTTTCCTATAACTTCTCGTTATACTGTTGCTTAAAAAGTGACTGTGGAAAAACAGTTAATGCTAATGTCCCTTGTAGCAATGCTAAAAAAGTAACAGCATTTGGAGTGCAAAGATGCCTGTAATTGAGCTAGCGTAGCTGGAAGCATTTGTGTTCATATTCTTGTGGAGAGCATGTTTTGAGCCTTAGGGTGAGTTATATGTTGAGTGAGTACAAAATCTATTCCTTCTGAAGCTATTTTCTGGCACATGAAATGCTTGGATGGCACTATCAAAAGTTTATTTAGATATAAACAAGCTAGTTTGCGCCAAAAAGCATTGCTGAACTTGCAATGCTGGGAGAACTGTGTTTCCGGGCACCCTCGAGAGAGTGTCCTTCCTCTAACACAAGTTTGACTGGAGGGGAAGCAAAAAAATACATGAATCATAAACGCCTCAGGATTTTCAATAGGTTTTTGGACAAAGGGGAGGGGATTCTTAAATGCAAGGCTTCTCAGTATGGGCCAAAAGGGAAATGTAATTAGAAGAGTGCAGCCTTCTGAGCGAAGACAGTAATTAGAATGCGTGCACGTTACAAGAGAAAGGGCTGATTGCGGGTACAACACCGATTTCCGCCTGGTCTGCTCATGGTGACCTTCATACTTTCCTATGTCTGTTCATTGAAAGAGCAATGAAAACAGGAGCATGTCGATACTTAGCCCTTCCACTCGTCTCCCTTCACTACTCTTAATTACAGCCATTCAAGCAATCAAGGCCTTGAGTATGGACAGAGCTCCAAAGCATGGTCTCATTGATAAATATACACAGCATACACTACTGGTTCAATAGGTATTTTTAAGGATACTTCGATTAAATATCTCAAAAAAAAAAAAAGGATGTCACTCTCATCCTCATCCTTACCCCCTGTTCGGAGTATATTTTATTTGAATGAAAGAATGAACGAATTAATCAGTCAATCCTGTTTATTTGAATACTGAAATGATTTTTACGCACCAATGCTGCTTATCAAGCAGCAAATCAGCATAGTAAAATGATTTCTGAAGAATCATGTGACCCTGACGTTTTTAGAGGAATAGTTTAAATTTTAAAATATATACAAAAACAAAGCAACTCTTTCAAATTGCCATATTATACAGTATTACTATTTTTAGATTTTTTATCAAATAAATATAGCATTTTTGAGCACGAGAGACTTCTTTCAAAATATTTAAAATCTTAAATATTCTAAACTTTTGACCCATAGTGTAACCTATACTGTAACATCTTGCATCTGCACAAAAGTTTTATGAATGTGACATTGCTAAAAATACTGAGTGAACTGAAAGAAAAGAAATGATAACAAAAACTATGACAAATAGTCAAAAATATTTATAAATAAATTTGCTGCGTCTGAAATCGCCACAATATAGTACGCAAAAACAGTATGGGAAGCGAGTAGTACAGTATGTTCGAATTCATAGCATTCGAAATTCAGTAGGTGAGAAGTAACCGGATGACCTACTGCTTCCGCCCAAATTCGATAGTAGGCATACCATGGACACTTTTGAACAAGAATACATATTGTTATAATAATAATACATTTGAACAAGTCACTAACGCAGTATTGATGTAAAGCACAATATATGACTGAAAGGACTACAGACAAATACCCCCAAAGCTGCAATTCCTAGTTTTCAACGCAAGTAAGGAATGAGTCAACTCACCAATCAATGCTGTTTTACACGTTCACTATTTCCTCACAGTGGCGACACAAATGCAGTCCACAGGGAATGGAAGAATCTATTTCTCCTACCCTTCTCGCTGTACTGAAAACCTCTGTCACCACCCCAGGGGGTTTGAGGAGGCGGCGTTGGGAAACAGTGTAGAATTTATGAAATATTGATCCCCCTTTAAAATGTGGCCTGTCCTCTTTATATAACCTTGAAAACCCCCCTCTGCTCAATATATTCCGATGCCTAACGCTACAATTTTAGCATCACGCCATGCACTTCACACTCCAAAACATTTCCACATGGCTATTGATACAGAGGATCCAATCTCATCTCATGTATTCATGTCTTTTAAATTCGTTTGATGAAATTCAAATAACCCAGAGGGGAATAAAGATCTGCAGTATTTACTGCCCGACGGGCCGTTTGTTCCTATTTTTCTAGCTGTTGTTGTGCTGGGAGACTGACATATCACCATAGGTGCTGTCATACATACAGATTTTTTATTAAACTACGAGGTCACTATGCCACAAAATAATTCATCAAGTACGTATACAGACGTACAGTGAGCAGTCAACTACGTGTGTGTGCGAGTTGAGTACAAATGAATCACAAGTAAATGCTTTTGGTTGTGATGAACCAGAGGCTTGTTCAGATGGTGCATGCCTTCCCAAAAAGCCACTGAAAAACCAAGCACCTGCGCACATAGACAAAACTTTTAAAGGAGGGACACTTTGAGTAATGACTTTCGGCCAGCTCTCTCTCCTCTAATAGCCTTATCGTCTAAATCCCTGCTGGTGCAAAGGGAAGCAGTGTGAGATTTTATTTCCCTCTTGTCACTGCTCTCTGGAGAAGAGAGCCCTACCATAAAGGTAATTGTGATGAACAGGAGACTCTCTGGACATACTTCTAGTTGCACAGCAAGGGTCGCATATGAGACCTTATCTCTGGTAGCCAACCACTGAGAATAAAACATGACGGATGACATAAGCTGTCTTTGAACACCTTGCCACGGCTTTTTGTAATGTGGAGCTTCCGTCACCTGATGCTGATCGAGCATCCTGTATGATAGATTCATGATCAAAACAAGAAGCAAAGGGAGAAGTGAAAAGAAATGGACTGTCACTTTCACCTGTAATGCAGAGCCAAAGAATGGTCGATACCCTGATTTAGGAGAGCAGAGTTAGCATAATATAGGCTTAATATGCACATACAGTAATGTGGCTAAAGCACGTACCTCTTATATTTAACAAATTTGCCAATGACCAAACAGCATACAAGTAATTCTAGAGAATCTTCTGGCCCTCTAGAGATTGTAAAGAATCCTTAATTGGCTAAAACAGATCTATTTGGTCTTCTATCATGCTTATCTGTTTTTAGCTTGTTTGTTGGCTGATCTCCCATCCTTAAAAGCTAAAGGTATTCCAGACCTCTCTAAAAGGATTAAAAAGCTTTGAGATCATCTAACCAAGTTTTACTAAGTTACCAATAGTTTAGGGAGGGTCTTTTTTATCAGCATGTTAATGACACATAAATTAACACATATGGACATGATTAGAAAAAAACTTCATGTGTCCACGTAGTTCCTTTCTGATCATGCTTGAATTCATGAACAAAGATCAACTTTTGATAAGAGGTAATTGTGCTATAAAACATTCAGAGCTCAAAATGTTCGTGTTACTCTAAAAAACAGCTTATATCAAAGCCAAATTTACAGCCAGCTTCTATGTAGTCTTAGCCTCAGACGTCACGCCTATGGAACGTTAGCTAAATGTCTGATATGTATGGCGCACACACACACACACACACACAATAAATAAGAAATTGGAAAATAGGTGCTGGGTGTCCAGCCAGAGGAGAACTGGCCCCAACTAAGCCTGGTTTCTCCCAAGGTTTTTTTCCCCATTCTCTCATAGATGGGGTTTTGGTTCCTTGCTGCTGTCGCGTCTGGCTTGCTTAGTTGGGGACACCTAATTTCTAGTGAAATTGGAACACTGGATCTTCAAAAGTATGTGAAATACATCCTAACCAAGTTTGCATCCTTACAACTTCAAATGACTTAAATTAGACCTAAATTACAGCAACATCCATCTATGAGGAATGTAACGCTGTTAAAAATTATGCAGTGGGCATTTGCTTTCGAGTCTACAATCTATCACCCTAAACAGAGCGTTCAGATGAAGGGGGTTAAAAACAAATAACAAAAGAAAAAATAAAAGGCAGTTCATGACCCCTTTAACAAGTAGACGTTTATGTTGCGTGTGTATGAGAGACAAAGAGTTAAATATTCTCTATATGATGATATGTACAGCAAAGGTGATCAAAAGTATAAGAAGAAATGAATATCCAAAGAGGCAGGAGACTGCCAGCTTGTACACTGTTGCTTTATCTGCTATTTGGCTGTAGAAGGTGAGCACGACAAAGCAATGCAGCATCGGTTTTATGCATCACAAAGAAAAAAATCTGAATAATACATCAATGATGTGTCATATTGACAACTTCTGTAGGCAGTAGGGATGGTTAGCAGGCACACACACACACGTATGCATAATTAACGTTTCCCTATACTTAAAAACTTGAATAAATCAAATAAAACTATTTTTTAACATGTTGCATCAATGTAATAATGTACATAATGTATGCAGAGGTGGTCGAAGTATACAAATCAAGTACTTGAGTAAAAGTACAGATCCATACTATAAACCATTACTCCAGTAAAATTAAAAAGTACTCCCTTTTTGATTTTTTGGAGTGTTTTTTTATGTACTTAAGTAAAAAAGTACAGCAATTTTTTACGGTCTACTTAATTTTATATAGCAAATATATATATTTTTTCATAATCTTACTTCTCAAAATACCTGGGATTTTTGATGAGCATGATGCAGTAATGTTTAATGTGAAGCTTACACTGCAATGTACCCGAGAGAAAACTGTTTTGAGTGTCTAATCTTCACCTGTAAGAAAAAGGTGTTTTAAAGCTTAGGCTATAGTTTTGCAGATCGTCACAGAACGTTATATATGACATGAGAAGAAGTTAAGAAAAACATTTGAAGGAAAATATTATATTTTCTTTTTTTTTCTCAAACCTTGTCTCTGTTGTAAACACCATCAAATCCTTTCTTTTTCCCCTCTGATGTTATATTTAAAAAATATTTGGACATTATCTAAAAATAACAGCACCAGCAAGCTTGTTAGCTAAATAATCAGCATTAACGTTAGATTACAATATTAAGTATTTAGTATCTACTTATTTTCAGTATATGGTTATTAATAAACATTCATATCTGTCTACTCGGCTAGTTGATAAACAATATAAACACACACAAGGAGCTAAACGTGTAGCATGAAGTAAAAGTAAAGGTTGCTAAAAATAAAATTACTCAGGTACAGATACTTGAAAAATGTACTTAAGTACAGTAACGAAGTACAAATACTGAATGTACGCTTAAAAGTTTTTTTTCAGAAACAAACAAAACTTCACTTTACATTTCATGGATGAAACATTTAATTTCTTAAAAGAAATAATAGTTCAGACTGCAATGAAGTTTTCTGCCTAATTAAAAAGTGGCTAATAAAAGAAGTAGGATGCTCCATGACATAAATCTGCATTAATGTTTCAGTCTCAGACCTCCACTCACCAAAACAAATTAAACGTCAGCATGAACATGTGTGTTTGTAATAAACTCTTTAAAAAAAAAAATACTGAAATATTTTAATTAAATTTTTAAAAAAAAAAGGTTTTTTTTTTGAGAGTAAGGCTTATTAAGTACAATATTAAGCATATAAATATCAAGTACAAAACCAATAGAAGCCAATAGAAAAACAACTTCTTTACAAGCTGTTGCCTATGATTTTCAGATACAATTAAGTCAAGCATGCATGCCATAAATCAATTAATTACGAGTGAATAAGTAGCATTCCCCAAGATAGACTTCAATACTAAATCTTGTCTTTCACTCTCTCTCTCATCTTTGTGTTTTGATGTTTGGAGTCAGATCTATGCATTCCCCTGCATGCTTTTCATCAACTTCTACAGTATCTTACAGCAGCAAGCTGTGCTATCGTGGGCAGGTGTGTGAGCTATGACCAGCAGAGGTGTGCGTACAGCACCCTTTGATGGTGCATTAGTGCCAGAGGAGAGACGCAGTGTCTGAACTCTCTTGGCTGTGCCTTTGTTTTCCATTAGACAGAGTTATAGTGGTGGAGACGGTTCATGAGAGCACTTAAGACCGTGATAAATACGCACACGCACTAAAGCAAGGCCGAGGACTGTCAGCTCAGGGACGCACCGCCTCCGGGCCTTTAATCAGACACTCACAATCCCATGAGCATCATTTTGTTATGAAAAAAAGTGGCAGGGTTTGATCTATAAAAGAATATTAGCTATTTTCCAAGTGGAAACTCAAACGTGAGCAATAACTGTATGTGAGGAACCAATCATTGTTCCTGGGCATTTTAAGTGCTCTAATTAAATGAATTAAATTTGTTTTATCTAAAATTTCTGGAAATTTCTAGAATTTACTGATTAATTGATTTAATAACTTAAATTAAAAAAATATATAAATTCTATAAATTATTGAACTAAAATTTGTAATTAACTCAAACTGAAAAAAAAAACCTACTAAAAGTGATTAAAAAAAGCATACACTGTAAAAAAAAAAATTACAGTAAAAAACTGAAAATGCTACGGTAAAAACTTGTTAAACGGTTAATGGTAAATTCCTAAATGAATATTTATTGCACATTTCAGTTTAAAAATTTTCTAATGATGGTGTTTAGTGTTTGTGTGAATGGCACTCAGCACCATCTCTATATGTTACTATTTAAAAGCTTCTTATGATAAGCTTTGGTTCATCATGATTTTCTCATCATCACCTGCATTTGGTAGTTATCAGCGTATTTCAAAATAGGTACAATATAGATTTCACTACTTTAAGGAATTGGAATAGGAAGGTTGGAATATTTACATTAAATCAGTTATTACAGTTTATTATTAGAAATTACAATATTTTCAGTAAAACAAAAAATATTGTTGCCGTATGTTTCACGGTTTTATACTGGCAACCACAGCTGCTGTTTTTTTACCGTAAATTTTACAGATTTTTTTTTTTTTTTTGTATATAATCTGTATTGTATACAGATTATATACAGATATGTATAGATAAAAACTACTAAAACTAAAATAATAAAAGGACACAGACACTGCCAAGCAATGTGTCAATTCCTGTAGGCATTGTTTAAAATGAAGGCTTTCTGAGTTTTTCTTATAATAAACTAAATATCAATCATTTCTTTTTAGAGCTAGAAAAAGCACACATTACAGGAAGAAATTTTAGTATACATATTTTGGAACACTATCTTTCTATACCATGGATAAACACTTTAAAACATTTTCCCAAAAACATTCAACTTGGGGACACTTTCTTAAAAATCATATGAAGTTCCTATCTCTTGATTGCATTTTATACATCGGTCAGGAATATTGGGATTAAAATTGTGTAGTAATTTTGAAGTTATGTATACTCTCATAATCAGTTTTTTTAATGCAGAAGTTTTAACCTTGTATTAATTGTCTGGGATACTCTGCCATTCATGTCCTGTTATATTCTCACTCATATCTTGACAACACGCCAGAAGTCTATTTTCTGTATTTTCCTTGCAATTAGTGGAAATTAGTCTATAAAATCAAGAAATTAGTTTATGTATACAAAAAAAAAAATAAAAATTTAGCAAAATTACAAAATGAAATTACATTAAAATGATGATGGAAAATGTACAATCAAAACATAAAAAACTGTAATAGTATTCAGTTGTTACTTCAATACTAGAGTAAAAATGATATATCGTCTCATCATAAATCTGTAAGGAAATCTGAGAAAAAAAAAAATGGCAGGTGTAATAGTGAAATATGTTGGAGCAAACACACAGAATGTTGCGTGACAACCTGAAGAACATCTGGTCCGTGGCTACCTGAGGTCTGTTTATGTCCTGTCAGTCCATAAATTAATGCCCATGCCACATGCCTAGGCAACAAATAACTCTATAACCCCACAAAGCATGACACTGGTAATAACTCCAAGGAGCAGCATATCCAAAAGAGAAATGCAAAGCTATCTACAAGACAAGCTCTGGCCGTATTTCAGAAATGACTTACTACTTCAATTTGTCACAAGTACCATGATTGACTACAATGCATTTCTGTTCCAAGCCTACAATCTTGTGTTATCTTGCTTTCCATCAACTTCCACTTCAAAACCACAACCCTGTCAGATCAAAAAAGAAAGGCGTAGCTAATCAACTTCTACCTTAATATGCTTTCAAAAACGTTTCTATTTCCTCCTCTGACTATCAGAAGACATCTAAAGACGCATCTAAAAATAATGGACATAATGTTACAAGAGGGCAGATTCATTCTGACAGGATGAAGTCATATTTCAGATGACACAGCCTTGTACCTCAGACGCGTTCCTGCTTCCAGTCACGGAGAAGCATGAAGCAAACATTCAGATTAATGTTGAAATATACAATGTGCGTTGCTTTCCATTTTCACTTGAAGTAATTCCAACTCATGCATATTGCAGAACGTGGAAATCATATAAAAGAGAAAGATAGCATTGTGTGCCAGCGTAAATGATCTCCCAAAAGATCTTTTACGCTACTAGATGTTATGTCCTAGATTAAAAAGTGTTTGGTTTTAAGTGTGAAGACGAGGACAGACACTAAGAGAGAGACTGTTGTCAAAATTATTATAACTGCAAAAATTCAAAAACCACTAAATTGTGCAAACATTCTTCAGTTGGCAAATACTGACATTCACCACCACTTTGAGTGTCGACTCAAAATTATCATTTTACTCTTGTCAAACCTATTATTGTTCAATTCACTATTACTGAATATATGCAAAGCGCCACAGAACTACATATTATACTAAGAATATATTAACGTGCAAACACTCAGAAACAATTACAAGTAGAGCAGCCATTCATGCAAACAGATTGAAATTCGTTGAAATCCATTCTAGAGAAAATAATAATATATACATTTTATTTATTTTATTTTTTTTTACAAATGGTTGAGAGAACTGACAGCATCACTAAAACACGTCAAGTTAATAAAAAAAAAGTGATTCAATTGAGCTAGATCTGAATTAAATTTCTAAAAGACTAAATGATATATTATATGTACACCACTTCAACATGCCAGGATTAAAGAACATTTTAAAATAATAAAAATATTGTTTGGCTGGAAAAACATGTAGCATGTTTAAACTATTCTGTATTTTCATGACATTTTCTTAAGAAGCAAAATGTGTCTCATTCAGAATTTCTTCTGATCGATTAAAACCTGTGCGTGTAACTAGCTAAATATTTCCATAAAGGTGCAAAAGAATAGTGTGATCAAAAGAAAACACAACTTCATAGACAAATCAATGTAATTCATGAAAAAGACATGAGCACAAGGCAGAAGGTGGAAACAAAGAAAAACTGCAAACCTGATCAATAAAACATCAGCCTCATTTTCTCCTCAGGGGAGATGAGGAATATACTCCAGAGTGCTAAAGGTAATACCACAATTCTCCAAACACACACAAACACAAATTCAGGATCCAGTGATGCTGCACGATAGCTACTGGGAGATAAACATTTCAGGTGGTTTCTGTCAGCCGCTGTCATTCTGCCCTTTTTTCATTATTTCCCATCTCCCCATCACTCCTCCAGCTCTAAAATGGTCCCATTTACTGTAAAGGCACTTATTTGGAAGATTTCGCTCTCTGGTTTCTGGTGGTGCTTTTTGTCAAATGATAGTGCTCCATTGTCAGTCATGCTATAGGACCCTGCAATTCATTCCACGGCTTGCAACAATCGGCCAGGAAATTCTTAAGATAACAATGGGGGGAAATTTCTAGGTGTTTTTTTCTTACGCTGTGCCGTTTCTTTTGATCCTTCCACGGCCTTGATTTGGAACGGGGAATTTTACCTGCCGATTCACAACTTGCTGAAAACATTAACATTATTTTTTAAACTTCTTTACAGAAAAAAAAGATAAAGGAGCTTTCAAATGTTTGATTGGTTAAAATCCATTTTAGGACTATTGATCGATTTAAAAAATGTGCTTATATTAATAGAATGATAATCAATCAATCAATCAATCAATCAAATGAATCATATAAGTATTTGGAACTGTAACAGACAAGGCTTATAAATTATATTCTAATTTTTTTCTTTTCAATTACATTTTTCACTCAAATTGCGTATATACCCAATATGCTTACTATTTTTTTTTTTTTTTTTAATTAAATTAGAAAAAAATGTTGCTAATGTACTCCTTTGAAGCACATCTAGCTTTCAACACCTTTTTACACATATAAATAATAATAAAAAAAAAAACTCTATCCGATTCGTTTCACCAGTTTTTGCAGTCTACAACATCAGGAAATCTCTTCTGTACTTTTCACAACCATCACATTCAGCTCCGACACTGCACCAGCTGACAAAGCCTTTCAGAACTGTCCGCTTCGCTAAATTCACAAGCAACGACTTTAATATTGCGACAGAGGTGACACACTATGCCGATCAAAGTGACATCTGTTTTAAGCAGCATCCAAAATAAACCTCACAGTCAATATTCCTGTTAAAATAAGTGACTACTTAATAGTTTATTGGGAATGTGCCATGTATTCAGTTTAATAGACATAATACGTGATCATTCCTGAATGGATCATTGCCTTAATGGAGTCTGTTCATCAGGATATTTTGGCTCATTTCCATTTATATGGATGGCGTAAGTACATATATACATATATGAAAAAAAAAGTTGTTTTTGTTCTTATTTACAACCAAAGTGCAACCTCTAACCCTTTGTCATTGTACTTTATTAGAACACAGGGCTGTAACTCTCAAGAGAATGTACTTTTACACTTGTTATGTGAATAATGTGAATCTTGAATACGTGATCATACTTGCAATTACAATAATTTATAAATGGTTGATGCCACTAATCCCTTAATAAGTTGATTCCCTTTTGCCTTATAAAACATTTCAAATGTTTTCAAACATACAGACCCATTTATTTTGTGTAAAGGTTCTTGCAGACTGATTTTCACCTGGAGTTTTCAGTTTTTTCGCATTCCTCATCCTTTCCTATCAAACGTATGCCATGGATGCGAAAATTTAGAAAATCGAACCTGCTCTTAATTTTTTATTTTGATAGACAAAAGTTTCGTAGACAGCGTGTAAACGTGAGGCTGTATTTATTTTTTAACATGCATAAATAACAGATGAATGTGCAAGAAAAACATTAAGAGGTAACATGTATGCTCAATGTAGCAAATATGTACAAAACATTAAAATATTGTCAAATAATGAAAACGTAGATTAACATAATCATAATTAACCTCAATATTTCAGACCCCGTCTTTCCCCCATCAGCCCCTATGGCCAGTTTGGAAAGCCCAGCCCTG
Source organism: Enteromius afrohamiltoni (assembly GCA_034779775.1). Taxonomy (NCBI): domain Eukaryota; kingdom Metazoa; phylum Chordata; class Actinopteri; order Cypriniformes; family Cyprinidae; genus Enteromius; species Enteromius afrohamiltoni. The sequence goes on from JAUYWG010000055.1 coordinate 15,161,913, forward strand.
AACCAATTAATCAAACTTTCTCATGCCAAACCGACCACAGCCACTTCTGCTTACACCGCTGACAACATTTCATAATGGAAAAGAGGCTACACGCTCCTAGTAAAGTCAAACACACTCGTCGTCTTATTGGAAACCAAAAGTTTTCCAGTTAAAACTCTCCAGACTAATGAACCACATCCAACAGCTATTGCTTAAACAGACCTGATTACCCAAAAGAAGATTTGTAGACATCCAGAGCTTAAAAGCTTCACCGGAGGGCAAGCAGCATCTGTCCTGTTCAGACCCTAATCATTGCTCTAAACCTCAATGATGTAATGTATAGTGAAAATTGTGCAATGCTTACAAAATATTCATCCTTTTCTTGAATTTCCCAACCCAAAACATTTAACCATCCAGCACAATGAAGCTGGGTCAGGCCTCCCACCTCTGAGGGGCAGATGGGCCCATGGGAAGTAGATAAGTAATGTCCAACACTTGCTAGCCGTCGGATCTCTCATGTAGTCGCTACGCTGGGTGAATTAGACATGCCAGGCTCAAACGTGCATGGCCCAGGCGCTAACGCCAACACCATCAGTCGCGGCAGATGGGACTCCCTGCTTCAACGCCAAGGCATTAATGAAGCTGCAGCTGCTCAAAGACAAGGTGAATCTTCCTCCATATGCACTGCTGTGTGCCTGGCTTTCAATACAGTTCAAAGAGTCGGACCCTGTCCATCCCAATCTCAAGCTTGACACTTTTGTTTCTAAAAGGGCCTGATGTAAGAAACAATAGGCTTTCTGTGAGTGGAGATTCACTAATCAGCCGAAAAGTGGCACATAAAAGTTATGCTAGTTGTTACCCGGACTGAGAGAATGGAGACACTTTCACCTTTTTGTAAATGCACTTATCCATTTATGAGCCGGTGTAGAAGGGTCTGCTACTGCGACATCATCCACGGGTCAATTGATGTTTGTTTACCAAACCGCTTCATCAGGAATAATGCTGCTCTAAAAAAGAGCCTCTCACCTGCTCAGTAATTCAGAGTCAAGCATTATGCTTGTTAACTTAATAAGCATGCTCTCCAAGCTTTGCCGCCAGAAAGGCGAGCACGACAACAACAAAACGCAATGAAACGATCTCAAAATGCTCCCCAAAATGTCAGATCTAACGATAATGTTTTGACACTTTATTACACAACTCTGACCTATCCGAGCAAAGAAATGAAACATATTATGTATAATTAAGCATATGCTGTGCTCTATGAAAGGTTTTGCATATTAGATGCACTTTGGCTTTTATTTCTTTCTTTAGCGAAAGCAAAATAATTTGTTTAGCTAGAATTGATGTTTAAAAGCCAGGTCATGTTATTTTTTTGACGGCACTATAAAAGTGAGATTCCAAGGTAGATGTTTTCTCACGCCTGGTGATTTTTGTCACTAATAAAATCATTCAGAGCTGCAAGTTGCTCTATAAATCAAATGTAATGTCACACGTAAAACTTTCTGCATACTGTAGTTTACTTAGCAACAAAGAGCAAGCTCAGTTACTGCTGAGACTTATGTTCTGGGGGGGAACCCAGAAAAAACTATTATTTGTGGAATTTTTTGTCAGAGTTGAGCTCTATCCATATATAATAATATCGAACTTTTTGAGCTAAATATGCCAATATTTTGAGGTTTTTTTCCAGAGTAAACAGCAATTTGCAAGCTTTGGGACAAGAGCCTGAGAATGTGCAGTCTTTGCAAAACTCACAATGCCATGGGCTTCGCAAAATACAGAAATACTTTGACAAATACAGCAACTCCTTAAAAGATATCTTGTCAGCCTACTAACTTCTAAGTGCTACTGGTAAGAAAATAAATTATTTTGAGTATATAATAAAGAATTTATATAAAGAAGTGTTTTAGAAATAGTACAAACTGCATTTATCGGGGCTCCTTGAAATATGTACATGTAGAAATAAATATATTTTGTGTATGTGTTTATAATTACGCAAGTGTGAAATCCCACACCCTTACGGCCATAAATGTGTTGATGTTATCCACAACGTATGCCGATTACCCACCAGCCGTGTCACATTATTGGCTTAAATCGCTCATTTGTGCAATTGGATGATTTCCTCAATAAAAGCGCAAACATGAGAGAAAAAGACAGCAAAAAAGATCGCCCAGCTTCACCGCTTACAAAATGTCTATACTGCTGGATGAGGTGGACCACTACAAAGGTGTATTATTCACTAGTGTCCGCACAACGGTCTCCAACCAAAAAAAAGAAATCTGGGCCAACAAGATGCAAGAGCTGCAGAATTTGTTCCCGTGGCAGGCAATGGTCTTTTCAATGGTCTCTTGGTAGTCAGGGCACTAAAGTGTTCTCTTATAAAGTAGTTGACATACACTAACTGGTAAGGCGGACGGCGCCGTCATTGATTTCAAACAAGTACTCTCTGCCATAGCTATAAAGTTTGTGTGAACTCATCTTTCTTTATATAGACTCCTAAGCCTTTTCTGTCAAATGGTTCGCCAGCTGATATGCCTTCAACGATAAGGTACTTATTAAAGTACAACTGAATAATCAATGTTGAACAATCTACTGTAGAGCAGTGCAAATTACCACCTGCTTTTCCGTGTGTTAAATAATAGCGTAAATACCAGTAATTTGACAAGCATAAACATTAGTAAATCATGTAGTATGATTCATTTTAATACTCTCCTCCCATAAATGTTGCACCTGAAAGGGAAACTCCTACAAATGCATATTCAATAAGGTCAGGTGTAAAAATAACTGTTTCCACCATTTCAGCACTAATTATTCAGTGCGTGTCTATTAATTCCCGACAGTACTATTTTAACTCGAAAATATGGCTTGCACTGTTGCAAGCTGTTAGTAAATCTGGCCCGAGGTTTTAGTTAATTTTGGGCATGTCTAAGGTTCAGACTGAGGTAACTGGAAGCTTTTTAGTTTTAGCTTCAGGAATATTTAAAGATTTGCTAGAGATGCAACATCTCTTATAAATTAAAAATCTCAAATTTCAACACTCAGTCAAGGACATCTTCACAAAGGTCTTGGCTAAAGGTTTCTAGAAGCAGCTACTACATCACAGCACACAAAGCCATAGATGACATCATGGAAATTTTGAAGAACATTTTGAAGTCACTGACAGAGCGTGTGAAGATGTAATGAAATCAGTCAGGGACAAAGGATATGAGAGCATACACTTAAAAATAAACTGAAAATGCTACGGTAAAAACAGGGAAAAACCAAAAACTGACATTCCCAGAATTCCCTGCATTGTTTTTTCTTTTAAATAACTATGTTTCTTCTTATTTTTTTCTTATCAGTTATGTTTATTAGTGTTATATGTTACATGTAAAATTAATGTTTATTGCATATTTCAGTTTAATGAGAATCACCATTATGTTGTTTATTGTTTGTGTGAATGACACAACTTTGGACTTTGGCTGCATTTGGTGGTTATCAGTGTATTTCAAAGGTACAAAACAGTTTTTACAGATTTTCTTTCAGCATAGTTTTAAGATTTTGACAAGAGGAAACCCACACAGAAGGGCATGAAGGATACTTGTCTATGAATCTGCTGTCTCAACAGCTTAACTTGTAATTGCTACTGTTAAACAACAGAAAAAAAACCAAACATTTTAGTTAACTTTTGGACATCTCAGGTTCAGACTGAGGTAATTGGAAGCTTTTTAGTTTTAGCCACAGTAATATTTAAAGAGTTACTTAAGATGCAACATAAAATAAACATCATATTCCAACACTGATTGTCAAACACATCTCTACAAAGTTCCTGGATAAAGGTTTACAGAAGATTCCACCACATCACGCCCTCACAAAAGACGTCACAAGGATATTTGGAAGAGAACATCCCTTTTTAATAAGGCAGCTGTGGGCTAGTGGCCCAGGAGACCAGCTTGGCCGCTGAGATAAGGTCCAGGGATGGGTGGGCTAATGGAAACGGCTGTGAAAAAGCATAGAAGGAGGCAGAGTTGTAGTGTAGGAGGAGTTCTAGCAGTGTTCTACACCAGGCTGCCAGACCGAAGGGAGACGGGAGCGTTCCGGAGCCCCAGACGGACTGAGCTTTTCAATTAACCTTAATTGAATTGCTCTCCACTGCTGAATGCTTTGTTTACCAAACGGCAGCCAGAAAAGCCAGAGATGAGTCCCACCTGCAGCAGGACGAGAACGGTAGGGAGGCAAAAACGCAACACAACAAGGTGTGTGGGGAGGCACAATGGGAGATCTGGGTGGGCAAACTCATTAAAAATGTTGGAAGATGGAGGAAATGGAAAGCAGACGCTGTGACAAGGACTTCTAAACTTCTGCGAAGGACCCTGCAGTGGTGTGGTTATCTCCTCTGGCAGACATACACTTAATCATACGCAGATGAAGTACACACGGCTGTCTACTTTAAATTTGTCTTTTCATTTAGCAAAGACGTTTAAACATCCGTACTTCATTAAGAATGTCTATCACAGAAGTCCCAAACGGCCGCAGAAAACCTAAACAGAGAATCTCAGCTGGCAACTGGATCTAAACAGCAATACTGTCTAGCTTTTTCATTTCTCTCTGAAGTGCTGCGGAGTTTTGATATTTAATCCATTCCAAATCTCAACACGGTTCAATCAGTTTGTATTTGTACATCTAAAACCTGCCTGTGAGTGTTTACTGCATGTTCAAGGCGAGACTCAAAAGCTTATGTTTTGCATTAAACTTTTATAAAGTTATGCCTAAACATGCTGTTGAAACTTTTCAAAGAGTAATTCAGCGTTTACAGATCATAAAGGCATTTTTACTCATTTAGAATTTAGTCTGTCATCATTTATTCACCCCATGTAAGCTTCAAAAAAGGACCACGAAGTGTGTTTAGAAAGCTGTATCAACAGACACATGTATGAGCTTGACATTCATAATTCCACTTTTCTGTAACAGAAACCAGGACAATGATAATTAAAAAGGTCATATGTGACCCTGGACCACAAAACGAGTGACAATATATGTATACATTATTAGCCTGGCTTCTGCGACTATAAAGCCAATAGGAGCTTAGTCTGGCAAAGCTACCTTACTACCCGCCTTCAGGGAGGCGGGCTTAACCTGCGTCCATCAGATGCCTCTGTACACTACTGGACGAATCTACAGCCATACAACTCATTCCAATTCATTCAGTTCCGGGGGGGATGTGTTAAGCTCGTTTCTCATTGGTTCCCACTTTTTTGGAAACGGAAATGTTCTAAAACGGCAGTTTTGCCAGACTAACTTTGCTTGCAAAGTTAATGTATAGCATCAAAGGAAGTATGGGCGGGCCCAGGCTAATACATTATCTGAGAGCTGAATAAAAAAGCTTTCCATTGATGTGTGTTTGTTACAACGCTTTTAAAGTTGTCCAAATGAAGCTCTTAGCAATGCATATTATGAATCAGCAAATTAAGTTTTGCTAATGATTTGCCTAATGATTTTAAATAAATAGATAAATAAAATAAATCTATAATTCTGATCCATACAATGTATTTTTGGCTATTGCTACAAATATACCTGTGCTACTTATCACTGACTTTGTGGTCCAAGGACACATATAGGTTTGGAAACCGCATTAAGGTGATTAAATAATGATTGGATTTTCATTTTAAGAGTGAACTTATCCTTTATAGGGAGATAAAATATGGTCCTCACAAAACTGACCTTGAAGACAATAGACTATAAAGTGGCATAGTAACTAGTCTCAGCAAAAAAAAAAAAAAAAAAAAAACTTCAATGCACTGACCGAGCATGAGAATGTGAAGGTGCCTTGAATCTGTCAGTCATGAACCAAAGAAGAGAACGTACAATGGAGGATTTCAGAGCGTAGCGCTGAGAATTTGACAAGAGGAACTCCGCACAGATGGGGGGGCAGAAGGCATAAAGGACAGATGGCTTGGATAACTTCTTCACAGCTGACTCTATACCAGACCACAACGATTTGCAGCCATCACACCCCTACGTCTCAGTGTGGCATTTCTGCGATGGTGCCATGCCAGCCGCTGTAGGCAACAGACCGGAATAAAAGACCCATCAGAGCGGCAGAGTCCGACCTGCCCCACCTTATTCACAGACACACGTGCTTCCCCAGCAGTACAAACACCAAACAGAAAGTCATGGATCTGGAAACCAATGCTTCCATTCATACTGGCCCTGATTCCCCCTGCAAACAAACCCTACCATGATCATGTGTGGTAAAACAAGATACATTTATATTTTAAAATAATAATGCTAATGCCTAACCCAGGCTGCATTTGTTAAAAAAATTAAGTAAGCAAATTGCTCAGTGCCTAATACACTCTTAGTATATTTTAATACAAAATTATTTAATACACCCATTAAATTAATTCATACTTAAAGTAGAGACAGTAATATATTGCAAAATAAATGCTGTCCTTCTGGACTTTCTATTTATCAAAGAATTCTGTAAGAAGAAGAAAAATCACTGACACTATTTATAACTGAGCACCAAAAATATGACTGACAAACTGACAAGGCTAATAACGGAGCAAATTACAGTATACTGATTTATGAAGGATAATGAGGCATTGAAGACTGAAGTGGCTGCTGAAAATTTTTGATTTCCAACATATGAATAAATCACATTTAAAATGTATGACATATTTCATATATATATATATATATATATATATATATAAATATATTTAATATATAAACATTATATATTTTTCTTGAATACATGCATGTGTTTGTATATATATATATATATATATATATGTGTGTGTGTGTGTGTTATATAAATGGTACACACACACACACACACACATCAACAAAAACTTTATTAGAAATGTGATCAATCACAATAAATCATTTGACAGCACTAAAATAAATGATGCTTTGTATACAAATTAAATTTACATCAGTTCTGCCTTACCCACTGAAAATATTTAAACACCTAAACTGACCATAAATGTTATTTCTTTTTATTCTACCAAAAAAGTAAAGTATGTCCACTAGAATCCTCTCATCATTTTTAAAACACAGTCCAGCTTTTCTTGGAAGTCAGAAAACTTGCTTTAGCTGAAGTTTAGCTTTTTCAAGGGATTTGCAGAACTCTTCTGAAAGGACACGGATGAAATTCTCCCTGGGTGTTCAGTGCCCTTCATTCAAGGTCTCTCACCTGGGTGTTCACCAAACAAACAGAAAGCAGTTTAAATTGAATGCTGGGTTGGAAAAGAGAGCACAAAATGAATTGTAAATTATAAATAGGCTTCAATCCGTTTCAGAGCGCATGCAATAACCTCTTCAAAATATGGCCCCTTACCAAAATGAAGGTGTCCCAGGTTTTTAAGTGCTTGCAGGGCAAGTTGTTCAAAACGGATGGTATGCACAGCAAGTCACATAAACAAATACACATACATACTCACGCACGCACGCACTCCTGTCAGGCTTCGTCACACAGTATGGCATTTTATCTCCACCCACTATGTGAACTCATTAACCTTTTCTTCACTTCTTCAGCTAATTAAAAGCATGTCTTCACATTGAAGTCAAGAAACACAGATGGGAACATGACAAAATTAAAAATTTGAAAAAGTGAAGACCAACAAGACAGACAGACAGGCATGCAAAGACATGTCATTTTCATTATTGGAGTATCCATTTGTAAGTGCCAGCGAGTAGGTAGCTGTCTGGCTTGGAGTCAGGAGTTGAGAAAAAACACTATTTGTTTCCAATATCCCAAATAAACAGAATTAAACCAATGTTAATTGAGTTCTCCTAGTAGATTCAAAACAATACATCTTGACAAGAAATTGTCATTTTGGAAAAATAGGGTGGCTGGTGTCACAGGAGTTTGTCAGGTAATTTATAAAAGAACATTAGGTACTTAATATGCCGCTCCAAGAGAAGAATGAATAGGTTTTTCACGGATGAACAAACTTCATGGTGGATGATGACTGCTTGGCCTATCAATTCATATCAAATAAAAAAAACACAACGACAACAACCGCTGTATCATGTATCAAAGGATGACAAAGCATATAATGGTCAAATTAAATAAAAACAACAACAAACTTATGTTGTTGAGATTCAACAATGCCTACAGCTGCTTGCGTCAAGCTAACAAATCTGTGTTAGTTAACATTTTCATAACCGAACAAAAAAAACTAGCCATTTTCTTCTTTCTGGCCAAAGCTTCACTTTGAGCTTGAGTTGTGAAACTTCATGTGCTGCTACATGTTCTTTTTATTCAGCTCCAAATGATCAAAAATGTTTAATATACTCTGACTAGATGGAATTACTGTCTGAGGGTGAGAAATATTCCTCATATACTGTGCAATACTGTTTGAAATCTGTCAACTTTTACTTGACTGGAGAAGGAACATAAACTGCAAATCTGTGTAAAAGTCAAGTAATGTAAATTCATAACCAAAAAATGACCATGGACCACAAAACCTGTCATAATGGGTCAATTTTATACATCATCTCAAAGCTGAATAAATAAACTTTCCAACTTTTGTCTTATGTTAGAATAAGACAAAATTTGACTGAGGTATTGAACATCTGAAATCTGAGGATGCATAAATAGAATAAAAATGAAATATTAAAAAAAAAGTTCTTAACAATGCATACAAGTATTACTAATCAAAAATTATTTTTTACATACAATGTATTGTTGGCTATTTTTGTGATTTGCACCTACTCTGATTTTTGAGCCAAGTGTGTTTTTTCTCCC
>JAUYWG010000055.1:15177837-15219262 GCA_034779775.1 Enteromius afrohamiltoni
TATATATATTTAGAAATGTATGTATGTATGTATATATATATATTTTTTTTTCACAATTATTGTTATGTAAAAAGTGCAACACAAAAATGGCAGATGTAGTCTGTACAATTTATTCTCAGCTGCACACTTAAAAACACAATATTCCCAAACAGCCTGATTTTGCACACCACTACACAACCACAAGATACTACCCCAAATACTAACTAATCACAAAATTGCAAACGAAAGTTGCATGTCAATTAACGACAATTTCTGAGCACTTAAGCACTTGTGCGCAACCATCAAACACATTAACAATGACACTCCATAAATAGCCTAATCTGTGACTCCCTGTTGTTCACACTTCAGCTGGCCTCTCTGAATGAAGGTCATTAGGATGATGTCCTTAACGCTTCCTTTTTTCACTCTAGAGCCAATCCGGAGCGCTTTTAAAGAGCTGATATTTCCACCATTCCTCCACTTAAACAACTGATCAAAGGCCAGTAATTAAACACTCAAAATAACCTTCACTTAACAACAAGAAGGGTCCATTAAATTACAGCTGAAATGTCTACTTAAAGGAGCTTATGGAAAAGAGAGGCATCTCAGGGCGGAGTGGTAGCACTTTTGACATTGTCAGGCTGAAAGACCCATTAAACAGACAAGGCTGTGAGGAGATAAACGCAATAATGCCACAACCCTCTTGCAGCACTCAACCTCTGCCACACAAGCACGAATGTAAATGGGGATAATCTTGTCAGAAAACAGAAGAAAGACACACTAGATTATGCTTTAATTTCCTTTTAAGTTAATTATCGGAAGGCGTGGTGACAAGGTGCTCTGGGCGCTACAACGAACGGTCGCAAAGGAAGATGTACATGTGAAGATAAACTTTGCTTCTGCTTAAGTGTAAAGTGAAGAGACAGCATACCATGCAGGGGAAAGAATGTTCTGTTTCAAATCCATCAATATGGATGAGTGAATGAGACTGTGTGATAACCTGTGAGAATTGAGGAGAAGTTACGGTAAGTGTTTATCTTACGGCAGCAATCTAACCCGTAGGCTTGCAAACTGCTTATAGTTTCTCATTCTTTGCTTGCTCAGAAAAAAAATCAAAACAACCTTACTATTGTGAATTCTGAGTTCGAACCAATTTCAAGACAATATCCAAGGGGTGAACGAATAAAGCAAGAGGCCTAAAGCATTTCGACAAATCTAAAGCATCAGTTTTCAATGCATCATATCAATGCAGCAAATGCAACCTAAAGTCTTGTCTGGCTATATATCTCTGGAGTGAGTTCGCTCTAAAGGAAAGAACTGTGCACGTGGATTTTTTTATATATGCATTATATTTGATGCAGTCTACCCCTACCATCTAATCATTTGCCTGCTCTATATGTATATCACAAACATTTCCTTAACGTTATTTTGTTGTTGTTTTTTACAACAAACAACCATATTTTACACAAGTTTGGGGTCAGCATTTTTTAAGAAATTATTATTTTTTTATATAATAATTGTAATAATAATTACTGTATGCTAAATGTTGTTTTTTTACAACAAAAATTCCTGAAAAAAATACACTGAGAACAAATGTCCACACTCCCCTATTTTTATATACATTATATATTTTTAAACACCACTCAAAGAGCTTTTATTCTAGCTGTATGTGTTGCTGCCGGTTGCTAGACATGCTGTGTGTCATTGTGAAAGTGAAACTACTTTGTGCTTCCAAAAGGGGACATAACTAAAAATCAGTGGTCAAGTTGTACTCACAACAACATTCCAGAACAGTTCAACCCAAATATGTGTGTTCAGCGCATTTACAGAGGACAGACTCCTAAAACCTGTAGAGTATTCTATGCTGGCTGTGCACAGAGACTATAAAGTGGATCAATTCTACCTCTGCAAGGACAGTCTGGCACTTCTGACTCAGTATTAAAAGAACCTGCTACTTAGTTTTGAGCAGTGAAGGGTAACGTTAGAACTTGTTGTTTGTTGTCCGATCACCAATGCAGACATGGTGTTATGTTTACGAGTCACAATGCAACGTGACACGTAAAAAGATGGAACTACATGATAATGAGTAATTGTGTTTCCACTGGATGCAACAGATGCCTCATTTGTAATGTGTTTTATTGTTTTGGTGTCAAAGTGTCGGGGGCTTTTTTAAAACACCGCGCTTTGTACAAACCACCCTGTTTTAGAAGGCGGGGCTTAGAGGAGAAACAAAAATGTACAGCATGTGGAAATTAATGTGTTTTTTGCACCTGAATCCAAATATACACTTTGCATTACACCAAATACACACACACAATCACTCTTTTTAGCCACGTCATATGACTCCTTTAATTCATTAAAACAGAAAACAGTTATTTTAAAATGTAATATTTCACAATTGTACAGTTTTTTGGATTAAACACATAGAATAAAATGCCAGGGTTATGTGAAATGCATTCACAGTCTGCCTTATACTTGACTACAATCAAACTCTGCACCAAACATCATATTTATCCTAAAATGTAATTGTGAGTAAAACAAAATTTCCATTTCACAGGAGACAAATTTGAGACTAAAACAGCTACCACATTCTAAATATATCATGATAAATAAATAAATAAATAATAGTATTAATATAATATAATACAGCCCTCATTGGTAAGGTTTGCAAGATTATGATGCAACATCTCCTGCTAACAGTTTCAGCATTTCACAAGCGAACCTGAGTATGAGCAACAAGAGACAAACGAGACCCAAACTAGACACCCATCTGAAATACTGACTGCCATCATGCAAAGACATTATTAGCACATGCTAGAAGCATACCGCCGGGAACCTTGACAGGTGAAACAGCTGCCATTATGTCTAAGCAAACATTATAGCGCATTTCCAACAGGAATACACTATTCTGACTAGCACAAACGGCAAAAAAGGAAATTAAAGTGTTCCTATCTGTGGGAGACATGAAGTGTCCAAAAACAACAACAAAAAAATTGCAATTGCCAACTCTGACAGCCAGAGAGATGCAGAGATGCTAAAAGAGGTGCAGATTATACGACCATGTCTAAAATTCTCAGTTTGAGGAGCTGTTAAATAGCAGACCAGCAGAGGGATGTTTCTGCACTATTAAACAGACAGGGAACACGGACGTGCCAAACATAATAAACGGAATAAGTCAGTTAATTAGTTACATGTGGGAAGGAAAACTAAGAAATCAAGTGTAGAGGGGTATTAAGTGCATCAGCTGAAAAAATTATGAAGGCCCAACTGAAAATGTTATGGTAGAGGTTTAATACAAATTTATTTTTGAGGGAATAAGACTACACCTATATTGAATGAACGGCTTTCCTGGTGTTAGACAGAAAAATAATGATGAGAAAACAAAATTGGGTAGTAAATATTGAAGTAAAAACACAATTTTTTGTTTTGTGGGGGATGAAGTGTAAGAAAAAAAAAAGAAATTAACAGAAAAAAAACTTAATTTAATCAACTGTAGAGTGTCAAGTATATTAGAAATCAAAATATCAGGGAATAACTTGCTTATACTAACATAATTATTGAGGGCATTTTATTTTCCTTCAAATAATGCAGATATATGTCTGTATGTATAGTAACCTGTTTCTGCCACTAAATGTATAAAGAAAGTTGTTTTTTTTTTACATAAATTGCTCATTTTATCTCAGAAAGCTAAATTAAGTAATTACCATTTTTTCCATATATGCCTTTGAATATTTTCATAAAAATGTCCAGTGTGTAATGTCCAAGAAGTATTTAAAAGGAGACGTTTCAACAAACTGCAAAATTAAGGTCACAAACCTAAATGAATAGTGAATGAATAAACTGAAGTGTCAAGGAATTAAAATATTAATATACATAAGCAAATATGAATATGAATATTAGAAAACTCCCATATGAGAATGAAGCATGCAATTTCAAACTATTTGCATTACAATAAAACATGCCTGTGCCTATATGCTTGTATTTTTTAACATGAATCTTTTGCCTCACTACAATGTCCACTTGTCTGTGCGACATGTCCAAGAAATTGAGTTTTCAAAGGACATCCCTTTTTTGCATGATTCACAACAGAGCTATGAACGTCTGACATCAGCATCACTGAAATTACAGCCCTCAGGCATCATGGAAAAACAGCACTGGCCATTCATAGGTTTTGTGCTATAGTAACTGACAGAAACGTCCATTTAGAACACAACTAATGTGCATGACTTCCTGGACTTTGAATCAGATGGTCCATTATAGAAATGGCATGCATGCCCAAAACTACATTCAAGCATCTATCTTCAGGCTAGATCTCTGTGATACTAGTTCATTTCTTCCCCAAACCAAACATCAAACTGGCCCTGAACCAAACAGATGATAAATGGGTGTATTTATTTTGCTTCTGTATTTTGTTTTCCATCTTTTCCACTTACATTGCCCATACTATCTAACCATTTCCCTGCAATATACGACGTAGGCAGTTTCCTAAAGACTTACACCAAAACATATTTCTAGCTTTACAAGCTCCTATGAAGGTGATTTAACAGCAGTAATCAATGTGTCACTCAGTATGCAGCCTGTGTGCCTGGGGTTGGGGGGGGGATAAAGACCACAGACGAAGGGCAGGGGGATTTTAATCACATTTTCCACAGTCCCAATCCCTCAACCCGCATCACCCAAACTCCTGCCCATCGCTATCCTCACACCTTTGACAGACCATCCTCTCAATTTCACAGCCTGCTGCTGCTGCTCATTGATGGTGCATCTCACACCAGCAGCATGGCTGCACATACCTAGTTTCAGCTTTTCCGTGCCTGATTTACACACGGTGAACGCACTGGTGAATGTTCACCAGGCAGAAATGTGTGTACATTCAAAAATGGGCTCTGGGAGTATATGGTGAGGGAACATACACAGGCAACATTTAACCAAAATGTATTAAATTATGGCTCACTCAAAATTGTTGTCAAGCTCCAAAATGTCCAAAAAGCACCATAAAAAAAGTGGTTTAAATGGCACTACAGTATATTGCAAGCTTTCTAAGATAATCATTATTCATCGAAAACTTGTTATAATTCTCTACTGATGTGAAGAAGTCAATCATTCATTCAGATGATTTATTTATTGGTTGATTCAGTTCTCAAAATAGGTCTGAATCAATCATTCGCAAATCTGATTTGGTTTTTGAGTTTTTGACTGATTGTGCGAATCAGTGACTTGGTACCAACTGTTAACAACAGCAACTGGAGTGGAATATTATAAGCAAATTATGACCTTCTATTGATTTTTTTTTTTCGCACCCAAATACTCGATTTGTTCAATCATTCGGAGTAAAAAAATAAATAAATAAATACTAATTATTATTAAAAAAATAATCAGATTTGTGAATGATTCATTTAGACTACTTTTGTCAACTGAATCAACCAATTTATTTAAATAATTTTAATTAATCAGAAGACTTGGAATACAAATCTAATCCTCTTATCGGGGTTTAATAAAATTTGACAGCCCCATTCTTCTTCACATTAAAATGATGTGAAGGGGGGCCTTCCCAAAAGTAAAAAAAAACCAAACAAACAAACAAAAATTGTTTTACTGAAGAAATAAAGTCACATGTAAATTGCAGGATTATTTTCTGGTAAACTATTATTTTACAGTTTTCTTGCATATGAACTGCTAAGGCAGTTTTTGTATGATTTTCACAGCACATACCACTGATTTTCAAAGCTAATAGCATGAATTAGGTGCAAACTCGAATGAGAATCAGGTTGTCAGAGCGCCCAGGCCTGCCGGCGCTCTCCGAGTCATATCGTGATCTATGACCCCCTTCTACTCTTTCATGCATTTAAATGCAGGGCTGATCTATGAGAACGGGCCTTCATTTAAACCTGTGGTTAAAGCTAAACTCCCTCTCGATCCACAAAGTGTTCCGCCTGTGCATATGAGGGGAATGAAAGTGAAAAATCCATCACGCACCCACTGACACACATTACTCATCACCTCCGTTTTGCCCCATATCTCCCATTTCCATGCCGTATAATAAGGAAGGTGTGATGAGCTGTCTTTGACGTGGAAAGCTAATCCATGCAAAAATAAATTTACGTGGGTAATTGAGCTAAAGCAGAAGCATTACCAAAACAAAAAGTGCCAGAGCTTCCCGTGCAAAATTTCTAACCTTGGATTTAATGATGAAACTGTATTTTGCCTCACCTCTGCGTCCTGAAGTGCTGTAAATATTCATGGATGGGAGGTGAAAACTTTCCCACTTGCATTTGCGTTTCACTCACCCCGAGAGAAAACATAGAGCTGAGCCAGCTTGGAAATGTGAGCTGCTGCAACTCTTTCCCAATGCTTCAGCTGAATCTCACACAAAAAAAGAGAAAGTCGAACCTATCCTGAGAAAGTTAACATGCTTCTACAGGATGACCAAATCTGAGACTTGAGAAGGTTCACAGCTTTTGGTTTGGGGTTAATGCCTCTATAACTGGCTCACTGTGATGCTCACCCATCCATAGTGGTAGCTGTTCTGTGGATTGTGACCTTCATTTATTGTCTTTGTTTCTCTAAAATGTTCCAGTGAGACAGTTCTGGGTGCAGCACCAGCTCAGTTGAAAGAAGAACTGTGTACAATTCAGAAGAAAAGAAAGGGATCTCCTTGGAATTTTAATTGAATTGGCCACATCCCACAGGAAGCTGAACTGGATATGCAGAAAGAGGAATTTATGGAATTGTTAAATAAAAAAAAATCTACACAGATAATTCATTTTAGGAAAGGAGCCTTCATCTACAAAATGTAACTTATTAAGCAAGATGAAATATTTAAACTAAATGTTTTATAGGTGTCTTCCTACTGTATTCATTAGGGATGTCAGTTTTCATATTCATTACATCAGTGCCTCATATTATCTTGCTTCTCTGTGGTCACATAATGTTATTCAATGCACCCTAATTCTCAATATAACTGTTTTCACTGTTTGATATATGTAATGGTTTTTGTTATCAGAAAAACGGAATGAACATGAAAGTGACTGAAATGCACCACATTTAAGGCCTAGCTCTACTTTACAAGATGTTAAACTAAATTAAAATCCTTAGTTATAATCGAGCATTGTCTGATGAAACCAAGTACACATAAGATATATGCAATAGCTATGCTGTGATTTTGGCTCTATTTGCATGTAAATTTTAACTGAAAGCCCTGCTCCTCTCAGCCGCTCGCTGAACAGAACTGATGCAGAGAGAGGGGTGCACTCGCTGGGAGAACAAGAACTCACGCTCATGCGGCTCTACCAGACACTCGCTGAGGTTTGTCCAAGAAGTCTCTAGATTTGTCGCTAGTCGCTTTTAGGGAAAAATGTCGCCAAGGGGGTCTGAAAAGTCACTAAATATAGCAACAAAGTCGCTAAGTTGGCAACACTGAGCTGTAGCGACAACAACAGACCGCAAAGAATGATGGGCACGCCTGGGCTGATGGGAATTGTAGTTCCCACTACCTCCGGTTTGCTCCATTCGCCTGAGCAAACTTTTCTCAGAAGACCTATCGTTTTATCGAGTCATGCGACCAACTTTGATATTGCTGTACGATATATACAGTTACATCCTTGGTATTCATCCATTCTCCCATAGGATGGTTTATTTAACCATCCTATAATATTTGTCTATATACTGTTTCTGTTTATCATCCATCCATTAAATTGTCAAATGTTCAGCCTCAAAAGGTTTTTTTTTTTTAATTTGACAAATTCTGTTATTTGATCATCTTAAAATTTGAATTCTACAATTTACAAGTAATTCTGTTCGAACCAAACTCAACTTAGAGTTCCAGCTATAATATACAACTTTAACATTTGTCATGCCAATAATTTCAGATCTAATTTATTATAAAAAAAGCTACATTTGCGAAATGCGGTTGCATGCATTTTTTTGAATTTCAACAAAATGTAATTACATCTTGCATCCTGTTTCTGCCTAAACTAAAATTCTAGACTTAAAATTGAATTAAACAATATTCTCAATTCTATTCTAAATGGCGCACAACCCTGGTTGTTGGAGCTGTGAATTGACTGCTGCACTCATCAGGACGGCACAGCCCCGCAGAGCATGAATGGAGAACAACGGAGGCCTGTGATGGAGAACACACATGGAAAAAGGACCTCCTCGGGCCCCCAAAACCGATAGCGGTGGGCTCCCGCCCACACAAACACAGGCACGGAGCCATCTGCAGAAGCTGAACGGGGCACATACCAACTGCACCTTGCTGATAAACGGGCGCAAACAAACCCGGCGTCTGCCGAGACCCACGTACCTCTCCAGGCAGTCAGACGACAGAGGTGCGTGCAAACGCCTGTGGTCCTCTCTTTATGTGCACGTCTCCATCTCCCTGCCAAGCTGTCTCCTCTGTGCAGACACCCACACAATGGAGGAAGGGGAGGTATCAAAAGAAAATGACATGCAGGCTGGCACCCGCTCTGTGAGGAAATGTCATTGCAGGCCTGGGGTCTCCAGGTGCTTTCAGCTGCGCAAGGTTGGTGGTTAACCCTGACAATAGTATGTCACATTCATGTGAGTGGATCCGTATGTAGCTGCCCACTAAAGTATTTCAAAGGCTGACCTCTGCGGGCGAATGAGGTAGGAGCCAAAGGTCAGGCATTGAGGGTGCCAGCAAAATGCACTAAGGAAAGAAAACAGTCAAAGCTGTGACCTTCATCATGTCAGATGGCTACCAAGAGCACAGCAACCAGGCAGGCTGAGGCTTGATAAATGAAAAGGATTTTTTCATCATTATATTATTTACATTCAACTATTAAAGCTTGAATGATTTATTTTTCATTGTGAACAGAGGGTCAAGCTGGCACACTGGGAATATGCGCACACTGTAAAAGAGTTCAGGGGTCAATTCAGTTTCTCAAAATGTTAAACTGCACCGTAATATAAATGCTATAACTGCATTAGTCAGGGTTGAGCACATCTGAACTGAATTTAACTCAAAGTTGAATTAAAACGTGGGTTTTCTAAATCCTTTACGTTTTGTAGAATTAATAGTTATAACCAAATTCTAAAGAAATATTTTTGACAATAAACGCTCATTGTGTCAAATTTGGAAATCCCTTGAGTCTAAAAAATATGAAATTCATATAACTAAATTTTAATGAGAAAAGATACATTTGTCAAGTTTAAAGGGTTAGTTCACCAACATGATTACTTAGCCCCATGTTGTTCCAAACCCATAAGACATTCGATGAACGAAGATCTTATGGGTTTGGAACGACATTAGGGTGAGTAAATAATGACAGGGTTTTAATTTTAAGGTGAACTAAGTAAAATCTAAATTTGTCAAGTATATAAATTCTTTGTTTTTAAGGTTTAAAGAATCAAGAAAACAAGCCAAATTAAAAAACAAATATGTAGACAGATAGAATGATAGATAAACAGACAGATTTCAATTAAGTCTCTATAATTCAGTTTAGATTCCAATTCCATAAATTGAAATGAAACAGAGCCAGTTCTATTCACAATGTTGCCGCTTGTAATAGTGTCTAGCATACCGTTTACTCTACACTCTTCTTTTTTTTTATGATTTACCTGCCTATATTACCTGCTCTTCATCATTTATACAGCACATGATCCTAACAGAGATTGATGAAACTAATAACCAAAATAATTTAAAGTCTCACTTTTAATACACAATGAGACAGTGTCCCATCTCCAATAGAATAAAAGGACAAATCAGCATGGACTAACATGGAAATTCATGCTGGTCTTTTCAGCACAGTTTGTTAACCTGGCGTGAATTTAAACATGAGGGTAATTACAAAAACAGGAATCCCAACTGCTGCCCAATTAAACCCTTGAGACCCAAAGTCTTGAGGCCGGTATCAGATGAACATCTAAATGTCAGTGGGACCACATCGTCAACTTTTGGCTGTACTAGTGTAAGCCTCATATTTGAATGTCATGCAAAAGACCATCAATGAAAAGATAAAAAATATCACTGCTTTGCATTCAGATGCAGTTGCATTTCATCTAAGCAACATAAAACAGATCTATGGAGTGTCTCTTTGGATTAGCTGCACCGTCCTTGGCTCCTCTCTTCATGCTGTTAAGAGCTTAAACCGTTCATCAGTTTGCCGAGAGTGAAGCTCTCATTACCATGAGAAGTTATAAGGTTCCTGTCATCAACCCGAAGGTAATGCTGAAAGACAGCTAACACAAGCATTAGGAGTCCTGCAACACAAGCTCTCGGAGAACAGCTGACCTTGCAGTAACTAAGAGCAAAAGATGGTTACGGGGTGTTTGCCGGGTGAGTTGCTGGGTCGTCCTAATGGGCTTCGAGCCCCCAAGACTGATTTACATACTTCATTCTAGCTACTAATGGAAAATGGCTGTGTGTCGTTGTTCAAATCTGACATGCCTGGCCTCTTGCTGAGATAAACTTACCCCGGAGACGGAAAGCCCCTGCTTTCTTAAACAGGCTCAAATTGAATTAGGACATTCTTCTGGACTGTAAGTGTGAAATTGAGCAGAGATGTGCCCTGAGGTTTGGAAAGCAAGGTGTTGGATTTTCAGCACATTAAAGATGGGACACTGTTGTATCTGGAACTACTCCCCACTAAATTTTAAAAACAGCATGATGAGGAAGAGAGAGATAAGGGGCAGCTGACTCTCACCGCGAGAGTGTGTGCTTTGAGTGTGTGTAGGTTCTTCTTTATTCACTGGGAATGTTCATTCAAAACCTGACTCTCCAGGAAACAGGCACTTGTGATTAACAGGCAAAAAATAAATAAAAAAATTATTGAAACAAGTGCAGTGAGTAAATGTTTTAACAACTGTGGGCTGGGTTTGGAACTTGAAGCCAGTTGCAATGTTCTAGCATCTGTTTGTCCCATGTATCATAAGCCATATTATACTCTGATTGCAAATACTATTTTTACATTTGTTTCTATTTTAATACATTCAAAGCTGACTTTTTTTACTCTAGTCTTCAGTATCACATAATTCTTCAGAAATTACTATCATTTATGCGAATAGTGAATAGATTTGTAAAATATTTTAATGAAATTTTCATTAATTATACAGCATGTTTTTAATTAGGGATGTTCAAATCGGGCCCGATCACATGGTTTCAGACTCGATTGGAATCGGACATTACCTCATGATCAGGACTATACACACACAGAAACAACAACGCGTGTGGCATGAAATCACTTTGTTGCAAAGGCGCTATTGGTTAAATGTAAAGCACGAGTATGTCTGTGGTCTAGAGGTATTATAAAGTTGATGATGACAACATTACCATAGCAAACTGTGAGATATGTAAACTTGGGATTGCAAGAGGTGCAAAAGAAAAGGCTACATTTAACACAACAAACCTGATACAGCACTTAAAAAAAAAAAAAAACACTCGACACAATACAGCGAGTTTTACCCAGGCAACCCAGATTAAGACGAGTCAGATCACACTGCTGGAGAGTTTGAAGAGGAGAGAAAAAATGTCCCATGACAGCGCAAAGGTGCAGGACATTACAGCCAAGATAGCACAAATTAGACAAATTAGAAGTCCATAAGTGAAGAATTTATGTTATTTATACTTAAGTACCTCACAGAAGTGCTCCGTTTGTTAACAGAGTTGTTGAATGTTAAAAATTATGAATATCCTGTATGTGTTTCTTTACTCTTCTTTATTCTTTTTTTATGTATTATAGAAGTATTGGATTGGGTTTCGGTATCAGTAGATACTCAAAATGATTCAGACTCAAGGGCAAAAAAACTTGATCTGGACATCCCTATTTTTAATGTCGAGTCACATAACTAACACCATATCAAAATGAGCCTCTACATTTAAGAATTATGGCTTTGTATATATCTGATTATTTTCTATTTTAAACTATCTTTTTTAATTGTTAGACTGAAATTGGTTTAATATAATTATTAGTTTCTCCACGCTTCATCTGTGCACTCAATAACACTTCAGTCCTCAGAAAACTTTGGATGAGAGGTGCCTCAGGCCACCTGTGGAAGATTTGAAGTCTCTGCAAATCTTTCTTCAAATCTCTTCTATCAATGAGTCTGGCCACCATGAAGTCCAGCTCTGAAATTTGTGTGTGCCTCTACTTTCGGTCAATTGGAAAACCCGTCACCCCTGTTATCTATTTTCAGCTGGAAATGGCAATAGATATGAAGTAAGCTTTGCTCAAGACGGGAAGAATAAATTACCTCCTGCATCCATATCAGCAACGCTTTCTCCAGCACTGAAGCCACCTTCATCTTCCCAACCAGCCGTGCATTGTTCGATGGCTCACACAGAGCAGACAAACCATTCCTCTCCCCTCCTTCCTATCAACCTTCTTACTTCTTCCAAATTCAGCCTCTAACCCTCACTTCCTTTCTTGAGCTTGAGCTCAATCTGGCGCCTTATGGCAATAACTCAGTCCATCTATCTCACCAACCCACACCACCGAAACTCTCTGTAATCCAACAGTGGTTATTTCAGTCAGTCTCATGCCTACCATTCACCCCCATCAGTCCTGAAATCCATTTAAAAGGGTTGAGTAGTTCTTCGCAGTTCTTTTATCCTCAGCTGGTGAAACTGGATGGCTGTGAGGTACACGGCCAAGACAAAGATAAATATGCAGCCAAAAAGCGAAGGGAATAATTACGCTGAATACCTCTAAATCATAGTCAGGACGGGAGCCGCTGCTGTGCTGGACAGAAGTCAATGTAATGAGACCAGGCAAGATACAGATGATTCTCAACTCTATTAAGAGTCCAACAGGGTACTAACGAATGTGGAGAATAGAGATGCACTAAAGTGTTGTATTGGCTTTTCATTGCTTTATAAAATCAATACACTTACACCAAACGACTGATCAATTCAAACTAATAGATAGATTGTTGTGAATACATTGAACAAACTTGTAACAAATAACATTAAATTTAAAGCTTTGTACACCAAAAGGTTTCAAAAATCCGGGTTAGTTGAAAATTTCAATGAAACCTAATAAAGGAAGCACTTATTTAATCAAAATAGAGTGTGGCAAAGTAAAACTAAAAATATTGTGAAATGCTACAAATGAAAAAGAATTGTATTTGATTTTAATATATTTTAAAATGTCATTAATCCCAGTAATGGTAATTACAAAATGTTTAATTTCAAATAAATGCTGTTGTTTTGTTTACCGTTTTCAACATTAGAAACAGAAACCATTATTAATAATTGGGCACGATAAAAAATATATATATATTATTTTTAATTCTAATAACATTTCACAATATTACAGTTGCGTTGTGTTGATAAAATATATATGTAAATGCTACAGTGGTGAGCATAAAAGACATCTTTCAAAAAATAAGTATATACACATATGATTTTACATATAATTATGATTTTAATCATTATAAATATATACATTTAAATATTTTAAAACGATATGCTGTATGTGTATACAGAATACATCCTATGAATATAAGATTTGATGTTTATTTAATGTTTTTAATTTTTTTTTTATATTCAATGAAAAAGCATATCTAGAATTCACATTACAAACACATTCCATCACTGACCTAATAAATGCTTTCTTGTATTGCTTAATTAGTGAAGGATTCATGCAATGCTGCCTTAGAAATTGCATCAGGAGTGTTTAGAACACCATAAATTATGGAAAGCATAAAAGTATTATAATGTTCACTAGTGATTTTTACCCCTACAAGACATGCTTGCAGGTAAGTACTGCTATTTCCTCCTGTGACTCTAATTTCTCATCTCTGATGTGTATGTTGTTGTATTGCTCGCTTGAAGACACAAATATAAAGTGAAAAGAGCTTCAAAGTCCCTCTAATAAAGCACTGCTCTGAGTGGATGCCTTTGCTCTCAGGCTATGCAGAGAGTTTTTTTTTTTTGCTATAGAAATGACAGCGTATTCTGCGTATTCTTATCCGTGAGGACGATGTGTGAGCTGGACAGGTGGGCACCACGGTACCACTATTACAGAGGTCAGTGAGAACGTGGGAGTGAGAGGACGGAGAGAATGGAGGGTAACAAAAAATGCAGTGAAAATGAAAAGCGAGAAGCAAGCGTTAAGGACATTCACGGGAGTGGGTGGTTTTGGCAGAACATGCCTTAATAATAATGCCAGGGGAACTGACATTAAAGGTGGAATTGAGATAAATAATTGTTTTATTTTTATACGTGTTATTTTTTTTCTCCTTATAGCGCGTAACAGTTTGAGAGATGATGGGCTCTAATTGGCAGGCAGTCCGAGAGTAAGTGTCAACCAACAAATGAAAACATGCCCGTTACTCAAATGATGTTAAATATAAAGAGGTTACACAGAGACGTAGAATTGGTACAAATGACAAAAACGCCCTCTGCATGTCAGCCTTTTAGCGAGCTGGTTTGATATTTTCTATTGTCAACTCTTCAGTCTTTTTTAAAGGAAAATGCCTGTTGCACATTAACATCGCATCATTTGATCCGATACACTCACGTTGCCTTTTCAGTGTGGCATCACATTTGAGAATTTGTTTTGACTTCATGAAGGAAGGATGCAAAAAGCTCAAGGGAAAATCTTCAGTCATCATTTATATGCCAAAGACATACACATCACCTTGGTTACTGCTTGCAGTCTCATTTTCACAAGACACTCTTTTATCCATATAGATATATGTTTTTATTGCTCCGTATGTTTTTTTTCCACAGCTTACTGAAAATCATGAGCTTATATCCCTGAAAAGTCAAAGTCTTAAACAGCTGCGCTCTTCATTTACTGTCCACTCCACCATCCCGTCCGCTCACATTCTCTTCTTACAATCAAAGACTCACCAGAGTACAGCATTACTACAATGTGACACACATTACAGTAAGTGTCCGTGAAGAGGCTAAGTGTTGTTGGTTTTATATTCCACTCGCCGCCTAATACGAGACTCGAGGGACTGGAGCTCAAACTTGGCTGCACAGAGACGCTAAAAACCCAGACACACTCCAGACTCTCTTACAGTCTAATCAGCAATCCCCTTGGACCGTCCTTTCACACCGTCCTAACTCTGTAACATGCTCTCTTTCTGTTTTCCCCAACACATATATACACACGATTCACCCTACGTGACCCTCTTCTCTGGGATAGACGGGTAACAATCTCTCTGTGGAATTCCGTTGCTCTTTCCCATCGGCCAGAAGTCTCATCAAACCTTCTAGACCCTGTCTATCTGTCTCTCTGCCCCTGCTGTCTTCCTGCTTACAAACCCCAGGATTTCTCTTGGATGTGTTTGCGCTGTCTTGTCTTTTTCCAGACGCAAGCATTAGAAGGTGTGCCACAGGGTGCTGAACTGGGTCCCTTTGGAATTTCTCTGACGGATCCCTCAAGCACCTTTTCCCAGTAAACAGACACTACTGAGAGCTACAAGGTAAACCCCAAGGGAATACCACTGGATCTCTAACCTCAAAACTTGAAGTTGTTTGCAACATCTCAGCATAATTCATAGGCAGTTGATTGCAACATGCACAGAGATATTATATGAACATTCCCAAATGTTAACAACCCATATTTCTCAGTCAGTGCAATTTCTATAAATATAAACATCAAAACTCATACTAAATTGCGAGATTTTTCCTCAATAACCCAACCAGTGCACATCTCGCTCTCTATCTCTCAGCCCAGACTCCCAGCATCTTTAAAGCATGAAGGCCCTTCTAACAGCACCGAGTCTTTATGCAGCTACGCACCAGCTCAAACACGAGTGTGATTTGTTATTCCCTGTGGCGGGGCTGACTATTAGCCCTGTGCTCCTGTTGTTGCGATAAAAACCACAGCAGAAAACAATAACGAGAGTAGAACATCAAACAGCGGCATATTTTTTGCTTTAATCTCCCGTCTCGAGAACATTTAAAAAAGACGACAGAGTGAGAGGTGCTGTCTCAATCAGTGAATTTACATTCCGTTCCTCTGTGTAACTCATAAACGGAAGACACGGACAGAAATTGGTCAGAAACGTAACCAGGGGGAATACTAGACTTTGCTACGTGGTAAATGTGAGTGTGACTTAAACTGTCCTCCTGATATGAACCAGGTGTGTGTGCAATTAGTTACTAGGCATGGGGTGTTATGGGAAATGGAGTATCTGAGACTGATGGAGATTTTCTGGATGGAGTGTCGTCTGGAGGGGCTTGTGGGCACCCCAGCTGGAAATCATGACACTGCAGCGAAAGACACCATTGGATTAGCAGTTAATCCATTTCAGTTATGTTAACTTGATGGCTTCACTTACATGATTTTATCCAACGCATTGAATTTGCATTCTACTAAAAATGCATTAGGTATATTGCCACTCTGTCACCTGCTAGACTGGTAATAGCACAAGAAATAAAGCCCATTATACTAATTGTATGGTTGTCCCCTCTCATAGTCAATCATTCTTAGTTTCTTATCTCATAACAGATTTAGTCATATCACTGCAAATTGAAGCTGATAATCTTAAACTATGGCTAGCATTGATTTAAAAGATTTTATATGACATTCCATTTATTTAAAGAAATCAATAATAAATGAGGAAAAAATACTACAAGACACCCAACAACTTCCAATAAAATGCAGGGTTGCATTTCAGGCCTTGTTTGCCAGTTCTGATGGATGAATTCTGACTCTGAATCTCATGATGTCTGATCTTGATACTAAGTCAGAGTTAAAAGATGGATTTAGCAGTCAAACACTGCTAACACCTCTTGAAATAAATACGTCCTTTAAACTTTATCTTTGTCTTGTTGGTCAAACATTAAACCAGTAAAATCAACAGCAAGCCTGAGGCAAAAAAAAAAAAAAGAATTATTGACAAAATGTAGCTTTCTCTTGGAAAGCAAATGCAATGGCATCTGAAACCCAACACTGCATCAGCATTATTTCTTCACAATCCATGTAGCCAAAATGCTTTGAATGTCTAATCAACATTATAAGTGATGAGTCAAAAATGAACGGAAAGTATGACTAAAAATGAGTAAAAAAATTATGTGGAAGCCTTGTTACTATACTGTAATGACGAGAGGACTGTAGATCTCATTTGGGCTTTGGATGCCTTCCCAGAAACACCTGTGCTAGGTGACTATAACAATTATCCAAATTTTTGTGCTTACACACAATGAAGTAGATAAAGTAGTGAAGTCGAGTAAGACGGCAAAAATGGAAATTAGACAAAATCCAAGGCCATCAGAGATTTAGAGTAGTTTGATTCTTCACTGGTACAGATTTGGAGAAATTTTAATTATGAAAAAATATTTTGGTGACCTTGGATTACCTGCAAACACATGCATATTACCAGACACTCATTGTGACGGCAATGCAGAGGATCCATCGGTGATCAGCAAGAGCTGTAATGATAAATATCTCCAAATCTTTTCCAATGAAGAAACAAACTCATCCCGAGGGTGAGTACATTTTCAGCCAATTTTTGGCTGGACTATTCATCCGAACCTGCTTTTTTTTGCCACCTAACCATTTTTTCTTTTATTTAAACACTTTTTTGTGACAAGGTTCCAGTCAGAAGTCAAAATGTCCCGAAGTGCTGCATTTTTGTGCTCACGTAAAGAGTTGCACATGGATTTATTTCAATGCTGTCACTTGTATGTTTGGCTCCAGGCAGCATGTATAAATGACCTTTCTCCAACTCCAACTCCAAAAATATGAAGGAGTGGTCAGGTTATTTATTTTCCCCTCCAGCTCTTACTTTAACTTCCAAACAGTTAGAGAAAGTCCAGAATACCCACTTAATAACCATCCCATCATCTGCGATATAAATATTCATTGGCTCCACCGCATAGGTAAGACGGTAGGTAAATCTGTGGCTGAGAGATGTGCCTGTCAGGAACCATTGCAGAGCCACAATTCACCTTCCCCCAATCAAGCCTTTCGCACATCACCTGCAGGCGGTCGTACAGGAGAAATATTCCCCCTGTATAACCTCTGTCTTTTTTTTCTTGCTTCTTTTTTTTTCCCTCCATGCCTTTAGTTCTCTGTCAGTATATTTTCCACTTACGAAAGTCCACAGCAATACCAAGGTGTTTTTAAGCATATACTATGGCAACACTATGGTATTCTATCCTTGGAGTACCAGGTATTTTATAGTATACAGTAAATATAGTGAATAAATTACATTTATTAAAATGACTAAACACAAAGAAATAAATGATACAGCAGTTAATACAATCTGTCCTTTCTACAAAGTAAATTGTGAAAGAGCATCTATATTTTTTACAAACATTTGTATTCTAAATCTGTTTAAATAAAAAAAAAAAAATGCAGGTATGAATGCAAACCTGCAAAAATGAGTCTATTTTTTAGAGCCAGGAAGCTTTGGCTCTGTTTCTTGGGATAGTCAAGTGGAATCC
Organism: Enteromius afrohamiltoni; assembly: GCA_034779775.1. Classification (NCBI taxonomy): domain Eukaryota; kingdom Metazoa; phylum Chordata; class Actinopteri; order Cypriniformes; family Cyprinidae; genus Enteromius; species Enteromius afrohamiltoni. The sequence goes on from JAUYWG010000055.1 coordinate 15,196,187, forward strand.
AGAGGCGTTTAATGAAAACACACATGAACGTGACCTCTCAGCTTCACGTAAACACGGCCGAGTAAACAGGTCATTAAGAAAATAAAGCAACTTTCTTCATTCTGTCAGGCGCAGAAGCGAGGGATTAATGGCCATGGGGTAGGCGCAGTCGCAGACACTGTTCACACAAGCCTAAAAATAACAGCCACAGACATCTAGAGAATCTCTCACCCTGGACATGTTTAATGGCCATTGTTTCTGCTGCATTAAGCCACATGGGCTAAAGTGGCTCCAAAATGTCTCCCCGGCAATTAGGAGACTATGGATGCCACGAGCAACAACTTGGTCTAGCCCCAGTCCAAAGCAACTGGCAACAAAATGCTTTTCTAAATAAACATTTATCACACAGGCCAATTAAAAAAGGATGCCAGATTTGGCTACATTCAACATAGTGATCAGTGTTCTTGTTATTGTCTACTAAAACAAATTTCTTCCTTATAAATAAATACTAAAATAACATTTAAAGTGATAGCTAAATGTGCAATATCTGATACCAAAATCTGAAAATTTACAGAGCAGAAACAATTAAATGAGTCACAACAGATAGCCCCGCCTTTTCTGACATTTCATTGGACCAAAAAACAGGTCCTCGTGTATATTAATCAAACAAGACAAATTCTGGGTTTAGGGTGGGCCAGACTATTTGACTAAATGGAAGACAAGGTTGACAACTGGAAGAATTTTGGGAAATCCGTTAGGAGGCAAAATTCCACACTTCACCTTTAACAATGCGCCTCCCTTCTCACTTTTTAAATGTCATCTCCTGTCTAATGTCCCAAAAATCCTTAATAATTACAGCCATGGCATGCAATATGTCTCTCATTATTACTGCTTTCTAATTACACTTACAAGTGCTTCTGCAGTTGCTCAGCCTAATCCAAATCCATTAATAGATACAGAAAATACAGCCAGCGGATGAAAGTGCCATGAACACATGCCCACATTCACGCAGACTCTGTCTGTAAAACTCAACAGTGAGCTGAGGGTCACAAACAACAGGGCGTACGATGACGGCTGGAAATGCCACTGGCACAATCTCGTAGTATGCCTTTTTAAAAAGGCATACTACGACAGCTGTGTCATAACTTGGTCACTTCAGGACACAATTACCAGGTGTCCATCAGCTCCGAAGCCAACGAATCCCGCCAGAGCCATTCGGTGGGTGGTATAACAGCTGTGTCTTCCCTAGATACTGTATTTGGTAAAAGTTAAATGTTCATTGAGCAAATTCAGAGTTAGACAGTGTAATTCTTTCCTCACTTTTTACGTACGGAATGGGTGTCAGTAAGGTATGATGGCTTAGAGCAGAATGTCTGTCACTAATGCGAGTGGTACCATCTCTGAAAGACACGAGAATGCAAAACAAGGTTTAATTGGAAGAGATTAATGCAAAATTGAGATGACAGAAGCTTGTGCTCGTGAAGCATACGGTGAATGTGTGCGCTCCGTCGATCAAATGTGGAAAATCGGAATGTGAGCATTGCTGTTACAACCTGGCAAAGTTTAATTGCCGGCAACACAAGTACTCACACATCCATCTGCGCAAGGCTAAATTAGTTACCGAGTTCATTGTTTGAAGATGTGCTATGAAGGTTAACTTTCACTCTGTCTGACAATCAGCCTGTATTTGCCTTGTTGAGCAAACAGGACCCTGTGGCATTTCAATGAGAATTGGGTGAGGTTGATATTTTGTTCCCTGTCCGTCCTGTATTCTATTAGCATCATGACAAGCCAAATGATCTCCCATTGATTCAGTCAAAACGCAGAAGGATAAACAACCTCGGTCACTTGGGGGAATTGATGGTTTGTGTATTCTGTGAGTCTTAAAGTTGACAGAGGCCGTGACACGTGCCATTCGTATCACCGGAGTGGGATAGAGAGATGCTGCTAACCGTCTAGCTCTCGTGACGCGTGGGCAGTATGATAGCTGGCAAAAAGAGAGGTGGGGATCAGCCTGTCCATGTGGGTCCAAAGGAGCGTAAAATTGCGTCCAGCAAAGCGTGTAGGATATGACAGCTAGGACATGGAATTCTAATGAAAACCAAATCTAATGCAATGCATATTTTCAGGAATCCCACCTACACAATCTAAACTTTGCAGATGGGCTCGCTCAAACCAGATAATCACATGCGAGTCTAAAGGGAAACAGTGAGGAAAATCTGGAAACCATTTCAAATAATGTACACTGCTTAAAAAATGTACTAATGTCTATTTGTGTTGTTCAAGAATTCCTTGTAGAGACCAAATTTCCCCACAAGGATAGTAAAACCTGACATTTTTGACTTTGTTGGGGCAAAATTTCAGTCCCTTTGAGTTATACAGCTTATAAAATGACTAAAAATGCAGCAGATGTTTTAAAGGTTATGTTCAGCATTAAGAAGATAGATTAAGTTTGTACAATACATAATCATACAACAGACTTCAATTAATTGTGAGTCTATCACAAAACACATTTGGCCATTTGATGCAAATGCCAACCAATCACAAGTCATGAAAAAACAGTGATTGAGATGGCTAACTTACTTTTTTCCATTGCACAATATAGCTTGTATTGCTTTCATACATTTTAAAAAGGATGGATATATTGTATCTCAAATGGATCAGAAAGGGTTTTTTTTACATGACAGCATTTTCCGAAAAGTATGATCTTGAAAAAATAAATTATATATATATATATATATATATATATATATATAAAAATACATATTGTACAAGTGACACATGGCTTCAGTGGATCTCTATAGGCAGTGCACTGAAAGAATTTTGTAGATTCTCTGCTTCCTTTTAATAGGAACATTTGTTTTCTTCACAAGATGTGTGTGAGGTTCAGACAATCTTAATTTGCACTTCAGTAGCGATGTCTGATTCATCAAGCAAACACAAAGGATTCTTTGTTCTTGTCAATTGTTTACCCGTCAGTAAAAACAGAGAGATGTTTCTGAAGTATGCAGAGTCCTTACTTTAATACTTTATTAAAAGTACATCCATTCTACTTTATTTCAAGGTCTAATGAGGCCTTCACAGCGCTGTCAGCCTTTCAAAATTTCTGATTATAAAGCCTTCGCAGAAACTAATCTGTGCCTCTAGGGACTTTGTGTGACTGGGTTGAAGACATAAAGAGACAGATGCACAGAGAAAGAAGAAGTATGGGGAAGAAAGACACAGTGCCATGCTGCGTGTGCATACGGGTGACAGGTTAAGAGGATGAGGGCCAATTCGCCTGACACCCAACTACAGAAATGCACATTTAAAAGTGTCCGTATGTTCTCTTTCAAGCATCCACAACAACAGCAGCCTTTCCCAAAAATAGCCCCGTAAAGCTGCTTAAACATAGAGATTTTTGATACGCTAATCGACAAACGCTCCCTGCCACATCAGCATCATGTCAGTTTTCATGGTGGAGGACAAAAGGTTGCTCAGGATAGAGGATTTGTCTTCTTTTCTTAGAAATGCTTCAAAGGAGGTTGGGTCTTTATGAGAGAGGAGCTTTAGAGCTCAGAATACAGTGTAGGGTGTTTTATTCTCTCCAATAATGTCCCTAAAACATTTCTCCTCTGCATGTGATATAGATCTGCATGCACTGATAACTTTTCATACGGCGTTTTATTTACATAAAATCAAAAAGTGTATAGTTACGACTTTGCACACATGTGACTTAACAGCAAGCAAAAAAACGGTAAGCAAAATGTAAAACGACGTTTTAAAACTGTGAGACACAATACAAGCTAAAGAGGACACTGAAGTCACTTTAGCTTGTTGCTGTACGACTCGCACACTCGATTCTGTTCCACCGTAGAGAAAAAAAAAACCTCAAGAATGAGGCATTGATTGCATTTACAGAGAAGCAGTTGAACTTTAGACCTCAGAAGAAGAGCCAAGCCTTGAAAAAAACGCATTCTTCTTACTCAACAGCTCCATCAAGTACAATAAATCCAAAAGTCTATCCTACAGTAACTCTAACGAAGGCCGTCTATTCAGCTGCACCGTACACCTGCTGAACTTCTTCTGCTTAATCAACATTCTTACAGAACTCATTCAGAGGCACTTATGCTCACCTGTTGTTGTTTTTTTGGCGTGGCAGGCAGTGTCCCTTCAAAATTGCTGGCACTGTATCGCCATCTATATGGTGGGAGTGAGTACTGCGGGTGTTGAGAGTGGGGGGTTGGGAAACGAGGTTGCAAGGCAGAGATTGATTTGCCCTCTCTCAGATGTGGCACTTAGCTGAGGCGATCTGCTGTGAATCACGACAAATTAAAGAAAACAGAGCCACGCTTCGGAAATAAGCACAGCAAAGAGAGGGAGACGGAGAGAGAGAGCTGTGCAACCTGATGTCCCTTCACGTCTCTGCCGGTTACCTAAGTCCTGTCTGAGACACGGCTCTACAGAAGGGAGAAAGGTGTTAGTCACAGCCCAGCTGAGGTTCAGGCTCTCCTACAGGCATGTGTGAGTCATATAGGGAGGAGATCAATGCAAAAGAAGAAAATAAAGGATTACAGTCAAGGTAGGGTTTAGTTGGCTGATTTGATCTTCTGCAGTCAATGCAAAAACAGCCAAGATGAAGAAGATCAAAGCGTTCAATATCACCGTCCAATTAGATTATGCGGGGATGAAAGCAATCTATCATTTTAGACTGGGGTAGCTTTTACAAAACAGATTTTTAAGGCATCTTTTCATTGTCTAGTCAGTGGGAACTCGGCTTTTAAATGACTAGTCGATTAATCGTTTTTAAAGAAGATCTGAATAATTAGACTGGTTTCGGGTTCACCTGACCCCGATCGGAAGTTTATATAAGACACGCTGCGCTAAGTGGAGCGCAATCGAATGGAACAGCAACCGGCGGCCTGTAGTTGTTATTTTAAAAGTTAGGCTATTTTTAGCTTGACAAGCTGTTTAAAAAAAAGGTAGGTTGCAAAAACAGTACAAAATGCAACAAACCGACTAGAGTGGCGGTGCTTTGAGATGGATAGATTCAAAGAGATGGTTTGAAAGGGGTTTCATGCAGCAAACAGCATGCTAATAAAAGTCATATTAATAAAAAAAAAAAAAAAAGAAAGCTAAATTGAGCTCGCTAATTTAATTGTATGTGTCTCTACAAAAAAAGGATTCTGAAACCTACTTGATAAAATTAAGAACAATTTTAAATGGATAATCCATATTTCTAATTGATTTGGGCACTAGGTCAACTAAAACCAAGTCTAAAATAACATAAAAAATTTGTGGCCAATAATATGTACAGTAGTCATTACTGCAGTGTCACATTAACTTTCCATAAATTCTTCTTATTAGCAGTGTTGAAAACAGTTAACTTTTTATGGACATTTTTATGGATTCTTTAAAGGAAGTTTAAAAAAACTTCAAAATAGCAGTATTTTTAGGAATAATACATCTTTTGTAGCATTATGAATGTTTTTACATCCCTTTGATTAAATATTAATTTATACACATTCTGCGCCACAATTAAGCATCACTACAACCATGTTTTTGTGTTAATGAATAAAACAGGTTACTCGTGTGAATATTTTAGAGAAGCATATATCTATTTACTACTGAAAGATCAAGGACAAAAACTTTTTTCACCCAATATTTTGGGCCATGAGATTCACCTTTATCTGCATAAATAGGAATACTTTTAAGCATTCACAGGTTCAATTTTGTCTTGGCAAAGAGATGAAACAGAGCTTGAACTATGAAAGATCAGAACAGCGGTGGTCAGGACTGCGGGGCACATCCTGTCTGCTTATCACAAATCAGATCCCTGCCTTCCATTTATCTCTGTTCCTGTCATCAATCATACCCAACAACATGCATCTTTCTAAAAGGAGCACGGACACACACGCATACACTTTTCTGTTATGCTGCCATTATTCCAACCATTACTATTCTCTGAGTCTCCTTTAACGCACAAGGAATTGTGTGGCATAAGCATCTACAGATAAACACGTATCATGTTTACCGTGACATTCGGCTGGTCTCGCTGTGAAATCTGTGTACGTGTGCATGTCTCCGATACAAATCCCCATATTGCCTCCGGCTCCACAGGTCACCGTGCACAACAAACACATAGAGTCAGACAAACGCCACACAGATACCATTCAATTAATTACTGCTTCCAACTAGTGAGTTGGAAATCCAGTGTCACAGATAAAGCCGCCTGTGTTTACAGCATGAGTCACTGCAATTATATTTGGATTGGCGAATGCAGGCTAGGCCGTCTGGGCGGTTTTAGATATTCTGAAAGAAAAGATTCCAGCAGTAATTGACTATGAATCAATATGCAAATACAAGAATATTATATAATATTTCCACTTCTCTCAGAGGGATGAGGCAGTCCAGGGACATTTCGCAGGCCTGGCTTGCCACACGGTGTGTTTGAGAAGTGGATTAGAAGATCCAGGCTTTTGAGGCTCTCCTCGCAATTATCCGCCTGACGGAGGGATGATCTATGCAAACAGAGAGGAGATAGACAGGGAAAGAGAGAAAGAAGGGCACTAGGGACGGATAGAGAGTTGTGAAACGATAGGACTGACATTGTGAGATCTCTTTCTGCTAAATCAACGCTTGGGGACTCTAATGCAACTTTTGCATTGAAAAACAGAGCAAACTTGAACACAAGCGAGCTTTCATTCTCCCCCGATAGTCACCGTCTCTAAATCCGTTACATTCAGTCTAATGAGTTGGAATTGCTGATATGGTCTTGGTTAAAATGAGCGAGCAGCACTGGGACATATCGTTGTCTTTTATCTCCATCTTTGCCTCCATCTCAATAATGGATAGTTAAGACAAAAATTCTGTCATCATTTATTTCATTTATTTGCCCTTATACTAGTACAAATCTATTACTTTCACTCTGTTGACACAAAACACAAAAAGGGAGAATTTAAAGAATATTCTGGTCACTGGCCTTTCTAAAGGTCCAAATATGTACCATTTAAGGTTAAAAAAATGGTACATAGATGTGTTTTTAGGCTTTTGTACCTTGTCTACAACAGTTTTAGTTTTATGTCTTTTTTTCTAAGCGTGAATAAATCAAGATAATTTAATTGATGCATGTATGAAATTACACTGTAGCATAAAATATGGTACAGCAAGATAACATTTGGCCAAGAGACACACAGGAACAAATGACATTTGAAGGACATCTGATATCAAACCTGACATATGACATGTAACACTGCTATTGAATTGCAGAGATGAAAAAACAAATGCAGCAAAAATGGCAAGATGTTGAAGAATTTTACAGTACAAACAGTCAAAATATTACTTGATAACATTTTTACAAACATAAATCATTTAAAACTGATTAATTAGACATTTTTAAAAACAGAAAAAAAGAGAGTCCACTTGCATTAATGAATTATTTTATAATGAAAGTGTGTATACAGTATTTAACTGTGTGTATTTTTAAGGCATCTTCAATTTTTTAGGCATAGTATTTAGTGAAGCTAACAAACAAATCTTTCAATCTCTTAACGCTTCCCAAGCCTTTTGACTTTAGTGACTCCACAACTTACTGGCTACATGCAAGTGCATAATCAATTGTGGCTTAATAGTAAATCTCCAACTCTGCTTCCACTTTGGGAGCCAAGTGAATTGTTCTTCTTCTTAGACTAGACAAGCACAAACCTTCAGTAGACTAGTTCTGTCATCAAAGATTCTTCACCAACAGCTATAACTCACAAGCATACATAACATATCAGAGGTGAAGAAGTTGCAAAGATAAGGCAAAATCAAACCTAACCTATACAGCAAAAGCGGCGACCTTGGTAGAGGATGGGTAGCGAGTACAAAGGAGGGTCGACACAGGAAGCGAACCATTCAGATCCACTGTGGTGCTAATGACTGGGTGCTCTCATTATCTCCATCATTACCAGACCTTCATTTACCGTATTGTGCTCAGCAGCTAGTGTGCGAATTAATCAAGATTTCTCACTCTGGTAAGACAAGCTTCCTCCTAATGGCGCACTTCAAAGATGAAAGAACGAGTCACAGTACAGTCCATCTGCAAGGTTAAATACAAACCAGACCTCCCAATTTCTGTCTGTGCTTCAGTGCAAAGTTACCTAAAGGGCATTGCGGAGACAAGTTTCAAGTTAACATCAGCAATTCATCCCTGCAGGTGGATGCAATAACTGCACCATTTATTTATATTTTATTTCAGCCATATTTCAATTCATGAAAAGGATTTTAAAAGTTCAATTAATAATAACACCGCTGCATCACTTATTTAGGTGAAACAAATTTTTAATGTTGCTGCTTATCTATAAATATATCAAATATAAAATATATAAATATGGAAAATCATCCAACAAGAAGTCCAAAACCCAATTCAACTTTTGCAACCTAATTTATAGGTGAGGACCCCATGCAACTGATGGAACTGTACCATAATGCATTTAAAGCAATGCTATATAAAGTGAAAGATCTCATAGTACATTAAATGGAAAGCACTTACATTTTGAAGGTGTTTTGCATTTTGACATTAAAACACAAATTCCTTCCTCACCTCGTCATTTATTAAGAAAGGATGCTATATACATGGAGTCTGTATATAGTGATGAGCACCCTAGACACAGAGAGTGGACACAGCTGAAGCCAGCCCTTCTGCATGACTGCCTTTAGGCTTTGCAACTAAAGGGAAAGTGTGATTGTGTGATTGTGTGTGTGTGTGTGTGTGTGTGTGTGTGTGTGTTAAACCCTGGCTGAAGCGATGTGCACCTGTTACCCTTGCAATAAACAGAAATGACACCAGCCTAAAGCAACGCCTCTTTCTCTCATTACAGACTGATGGATCACAGGAGTAACACATAAGTGGCAGCGAAGTCATCAAACGCACACTGTCTATGTCACGCCACAAGGTCATCAAAGGGGAAAGTGATGCAAGGAGCAATTCAAAAGCGTTAAGTGTGGCCAATACAAGATTTAAAGCCAATATGTGCATCCTAGAGCGTTCACATCATCTCCAAACTTTAAATGGCCGCACTGACTTATCTATTACCTGAGATATTGGACTGCATGCTCTATTCCAAAGAACCCTCGCCACTTAGGGATCTTACAGCAAGCGAGGGAAATTATTTTCCCTTCCATTACTCGCTCTCATTTTCTATTTTCTTACACCATGCTGGGAAAAACTGGGTGAATAGATAAGTAAATAAAATAAAACACAAAAGCAATGGGGGAGACAGAGCAAAAGATAAATGTCTGCTCCTCACGGGTGCACCACGCTTATTCTGAATCATTGCAGCGACTCGCGACTGCTTAACGTTTCATTTTGGAAACAGGGATTTATAGAGGGGAATTCACAGGCTCAGATACGCAAGGGAAACTTGGCGCCCTACCTGCGCGACTATAAATAAGATCCTTCTCACTTGATCACACACGGAGCCAGAGAGGAAAAAGGGATTTCGCACTGCTGGCCAGGTAGAAGGTTAGGGTGAGACGACCATCTAGTGAGCCTGGTATGAGGCTATTTTATTTATTGCATAGGGGAGCCAAACATAGACAACATCTTGCTTACAATGAATTGTTGAAAAGACTGTGCTGTAATCTGTTCAGGCTCTCTTACGATTCAGAGCATTGAGGTGATTCACATCTATAAAGGTAAAAGCCCAGTGAAGCACCCGAGAAGTCCTGAAATGTGACTAATGCCTAATAAGTATTACTAATAAGCGCACAATGATAGGTCTCTCAAAGTTCTCCAGGATAAAGTGTCTTTTTTTTAACTGTGCACAAAGCCTGGTACTAAACAACAGAGTAGATGCATTTAAAATAAACGATGAGTAATGCATGTAAAACATGCTGAGGGCGTGCAAAGTTAGAAATCACCTCACATGCTACCAACTAATCCATAATAACATTTATCTAACGGAAAACGTCCATCAAATGCACATTATCTTCAAAGAGCCATTTGAGAACCACATCTTAATGCGTTTGAGCGCTATAAATCATATTCTCAGAAAATAATCTCATTTAATGTGCGAGAGGAATCACCACCACCACTACGACACCTGTTGTTCATTACCCAGTACAAGGAATTAACTGTTGAGCGGTGGCTTACAAATGAGCCATCAACATTTTTAACGAAGGAGGCCATAATGTCTCTTTCTCCCCCAACTGGCTACCGCTCACAATGTAACTCACATGCGAAGAACATGACGATATGAACTGTTCATTAGCACTTCAAGCTTGTGTGTAGCTAGTTTGTTGCCAGTCCAAGACGGTTTACCATCTTAAACCAGTTTTAAAACGCATCTGCCACGAAATCGATTTACTTCTTCACGGGCGAATCTGGCTCCATTAAGTGAACGCGCTGTTGACCTAATGATATCTCTCTCATGATAACAGTCTTAGTTTGTTTACCAGTCACTTCAGTTCCTTTGAGAAAGAGAGTCACTTGTTATTTGGTTATTCATTAATATTCGTTTATTTAGCATCAAGTGAATAAAGCGACTTATTTTATCTGATTACTATTCGTTTGTCTTGCATATGGCTCTCTGAAGTGAACGGAGATTGAGATTAAAGTAAATCTTTTATTTGTTCGTTAACGGTTCGTTTAGTTTCAGCGATCTCAAATTACTGGATAGGCACCGTTTTAGTCTTGAATCGTTTATTTGTTCGCTCATTTGCGGATTCTTCGCTGTGTTTAGTGAATGGAGAAGGGCTCCGTGAGTCAGCCCGTCGTGTGAATGTCTCCTGATGAAGGGAGCCAAAGGAGCGCTCAACTTCAGAGCTGAGCGGAATATAGATGCGATCTTAGACCGAGTTTGCTCGTGATTTGCACCCACCTGAACCCCAGTGCACTAGACTAAATCACACGAACAGGCTGGAGTAAGCGTTTACGTTTAACGCACTGGACTGCAGACGTCGCTACTGCGATAAATAAATAGAAAAACATGTTACATTAAACTGATTACTATTCTGCTTGGTGTGGCATTCGGCTTTAAGTATCATCTCAGCGCAACTCTTTCTGCTTAACGAGTTGTGAAAACGTGCAATGCGCTCACAAACTGATTTCTCTTTTATTTTTCCTCGACACTCAATTAACGCAAAATAAATCTTAAGAACCAGCTCGAGCGATATTCCAGAACATAACGGAATGGCACCTCTCGCGCCTACCTGGGAAACGAGGAATGCGATGAAAATGCGGGTTCCGAACTCCATGGTCTCAGATCAGTGGGAATAATGTTCAAAACAAGATGCTGGTCAGACCAGTGCTGTTCATAATTCCAGAGTCGCGAGAGTAAAGCCCCTCTGCCTCGAGCTGCCAACTTCCCAAATAGAACTGCAGCCTCGTGAGCAGAGCATTGGAGTCCACCACCAATAGATTTATAGAGGGGGGTGTTTCTTCTTTTGACGCTCGCATGAACCTGACATGCTCGCATTGATGCTCAAGTAACCGTCTCTGCGTCTTTGCATTGCGTTCGTTCATCCTCTTCGGATTTCAAACTTTCAGTTGGAGAAAAAGGAGTTTAATAGAGTGGTATATTGCACATTTACCAGTATTGTAGAATAATCAGACATACATAGTTCCATAAGGATTTCTGTGCTTTTAAGGTGTCATGTTAAAAAAAATCCATAAGAGAAAAGCAGCAAGCTTAGGCAGGATTTATGATTTGTAATAAATCAAAACTTTATAAAGTGTGCTACAGATCGGGGACTCTCAGTTGGTGGGTTGTGACATTAAAATGGGTCACAGGTTTGTTCAGATTGGGATGTGGACAGGAGTTAAAAATCCTATAGGCAAACCATAAAATACAATTTAGCATATAACCATATATCTGAAAATGGATTTTAAAAATGAGTCAATCGAATCAGTTTCAGAAAGCGCATTTTTCTGAGGAACTTACACGACAGTGAATTTTCTTGGCCAACAAGTGCATGAAACATCTACACCTGTCCCGATAGAACAATCTGTAAGTGTCCATCTAAAGAAAAACCTAAAATTCTGAGAATATTAGTTAGAATTCCAATTCACACAGATTCTGTAGTTCAAATAATAGCAAAACATCTTATACTGCATCCTGGCTATTTGGAGAGGACATTGAATTTCAGGTTTGTTAGAACCGTGAAGGTTAAACCGCGTGTGAAGAAAAATCAGTCCTGGCAGAAGATTCTACTCACTTCAAAAGTTTCACGATTTTAAAAAGAAAGTGCAATTCAAAATACCTATTGTTCCACAGTTCAAATAGTTGCAAAATATCATATGTTGTCTATTGGGAGCTGACTATGCTGGACAGAGAAGGTCATTTTCTTTTTTACAAGTTTGCAAAACTGTCAGAACAGCACCCAGAGTGAAGTTGTTTGTTATGAGGGTTAAACTGTCATCTGTGTGTCAGGATTTCTCCTGTCAAAACTATAGCACACAGATTTATTCACTGACAACGACACAACACTAACCACAGATTCTCTCTCGGATTTTGTCATTCTCAGCAAAACTCTGTCTAACTAAAAGCTGCAAAAACTTTTTACAAACTTTTTTTTTTTTCTCCTCCCCATTGTGAAATTTTCACTTTGACCATGGACCATGTTCAAAAAACAGAAACACTGTACTGTATTTTAGTCTAGACATCCAGTGCCAAAAAGTTTGTAATGAGTTCAGAAAAGACAAAATGTCAGTAAGTCTAACGCGCTCTAAAAATGGCAACTCTTAATCAATTGAGCTGAGCATTTGTGTCTCAGGAATGTTCCAGAATGTACATGTTAAATCTTCAAGCTCAATCTTCATTCCAGTTACAAAAAACTAAAAAATCATGGATACCTAGCAAAGAGCTCAAATTCAAATGCTTTACTTGCAATACAGATGAATCTTTAATGCATTATATTTGTTTCTGGATTTATTTTTCTCAACACATATTTTTTTAATTTCCCCCATGTAACATGACAAAGGCTATTGAGAGTGATGACAGACAGTACTAAAAGTGTCCAAAGATCCATCACAATGACCCATGAATTCCACAATGAGCACAAACAAATATCCTTTGACCAACAGTCACGGGAGTTTCAGGCCAAAACGTTCAAAAAGAAAGACACAGTTATATTTGGTATGGGAATACAGCTGTGCACTTTGAGCACGCTATTGCCCCTGTTTTATCAACCTTTCATAGATGCACGTCAAGGGAATGTGACACTTCCTGTTATGAAAGACAGCAAAGGCCAGATGCTCACAGTCAAAAATTGAACGGTAGATCATGGACTTCTATAACATCTCCAACAATATCCAAGTTAACTCTTTAAAGCTTTAAAGGCGTGTAAAAACCAAAGCTGACCAAACAGAAAGAGAACGTGATAGATCAGAAAATACCAAACGTTTCCCTTTAGGCCGAAAGGTTACCATTTCCCTCTTCCATATCCAACCAGAGTTTCTGTTAAAAGCTTGGCTGACTGTAACTTTCTCCTTTTTCGAAGGAAGAAGATGAATCAAGACGAAAGATAATGAAAGACTCTTTTTTTTCTCCATTCATATTCTACCCACAACTATCTGCAGCCACGTACAAATGGATAGATTTGTGCATATATCTGCTTAGAGTAGATAAAGGGGTGGGGCGGGGGGTTGTGATGTGTAACTCAGGAGCCATCATCTCTCAGCCCCCCCTCAGATTCCCTCTCTCTCCCTTTTTCTGTCCGGTTGTGAAAAATGAGGCTAGGAATTGTTGTGACGTCCTGAGGAATTGCTTTCTCAAGACAATTGCGGGATTGTTGCGCTATATCCCTTTATCAAAAGATCCGGACTAGGAATAGCATTACGGCTGCTGTGGATTTGTCTAAAACGCAATATGTTAAAAAGGTGCGTGGCGGGGAAGAAAAACGTTCCAGTATCTTGGATTGTCGAGGTGGCGATGAAGAGAGAGAGAGCTAGCTGCAATTTTAAGTGAAAAATGAAGAACTACAAAATGTAACCATATGAGAACGATTAAAATGTCAAGACAAGAGCAAAACGTTTTTAGATAACGTATCTCCACTTCGGGAGTGAATACTCAAGGAATAAGTCTCCTGATTCAATATCCCACGCCTGAGACGCTACTTCTACTACTGTAGAAGTTCAAAATGAAAAAAAGAGATTTGCTTGAAAGCTTCTCTGTTTTTCCTTCTCAGTGATTAACAAATCAACATGTCAGGCTGGAATATGTGTTCAGACACATTTAAGAGACATTTAGTGCATTTGCATGGGAAATTATAACTATATATATATATATATATATATATTTGCAAAGGTTAACATGAGCGATGGCTGTAGAAAAAAGGGCACAAATGGAGCTTTTTTATTTTTGGGGATTATCTTGACATCCTGTTATCTTGACGACTTGTTATCTTGTCTTGAAAAGGGAGGGATGAAAATGTCTCCTGGTATTGAATGGGAGTTAGAGTGCCAGAAAACATTCTTAATGGGAAACAATCCACTCCTCCCCTCTCTGAAAAGAGAAAAGAGTGCAGTACAGAGGGCAAATGCAACAACAATCATGAAAATGGCAAAGAGGCAGAGATGCATAATGTCAAATAATAAAACCAGAAATCAAACTAAACTTAAAGGAGTAAAGGAAGTGTTTGCAAGTCAATAAAGTGATGAAAAAAAATCAGGTTAGTACTCACTCGAAATCTGCATTGTATATAGTAGCTTCATAATCTAAAGCTAAATTGCCTTCTGAGATCTGGGGGTAGAGCTGGCATATACAGCAACCAGCCAAGGTTTTATGGTTATTTCTTTGTTATAAGGGCTTTGTGTATGAAATGCTATGAATTTGTACTTAACATTGTTTCTTTTTGGAAAACCAGGGCCGAATGCGAGCCAATTGAAAAAACAAGGTCTGCAATACAATAATGATTAACATTCTCCAGCAATCAGTTAACAAGTCTATTATCTCTTTCTTCGTATTAATTTAAAACAACAGGTGAATCAATTTGATTTACTTTCATAATGGTTTTCCATCCTTTCTGCTCACTGTGTGAAACAGTCAGTGGAGGTCATTGAGAAATAGATACTGAAATCAATGTCCAGGTGAAGGAACACCCCCGATCTCCGCAGAGCTGAACCTCAACCAAACAAGTAAATGAAAATGCCTTTCTGAGTGTTGCATAATTGTTCAGACTGATTAAATAAATTTGCCGTAACGGCAAAATTAATATAAGCCTGCTGGACTGAATCCACGTGCTCATTTGCACACTGTCCTCATGATCTGGATGTAAGGTCCTCCTGAGGATGTAATTACAAACAATGGACACTAGGTGAGGCAAAAGCCTCCTTCTCAGCAGGTACAGGATGGTGTCCAGTGGAGCACTACTCCCTTTCCCTGGCTGGGTGAGAAGCTTTTGTCCTTGGGAGTGAGCAGGTGATGCACTGCCAGAAACAGAGCCGGGCCAAAGAAAGCTCTCATGTGCCAGCCCTGCTGGAGCAGATTAATGGTCCCTCCATTTGATGCTTTATTACAGCCTGTACTCTCTTTATTACGTCTCTCCATACTCTTGCAAACAACAAGCATTTCTCTCTAAATTGTGCTAATATGTCCCCACGTGCTTTTTCATGCATTTATTTTTAGGTATCCTTACAAAAATAAAAATTCAAGAGGTGAAAAGAAAGGTGCTATTACAAAAAAATTATCATCCTGTCATTTACTCACCTTTTGTAGAGCATAAAAGGAGAAGCTCAGCAGTATGTTCACACTGCACTTTTCCATATAGTTGGAGTGAAATATGTGCTATATCTGTTATATTATAAGTTATATTATAATTTGATATTCAGCAAAATTTGCTAATTACATTGACCATTGGTATTAAATTAGTGTTTTTAAAGATGATTCATCTTAAGGGATTGTTAGATGATGGCAAATTTAATATATAGTTGTGCATTAAGCTTGCCCATCTCTAATGTCATCCCATTATATTGGCATAACCTTTACAGCCCCTAGACACAATTGACTGTTATTATATGTAAAGAATCTGTAAATCAAAGGATTTAGAACTTCCTTATCAAATAAGTATACACTGAAGTTAAAAAATAGCATATTTATCTTTAAAGTAAGATGTGAATGTTATTCTGCACATATGGAGTAATTTTGCCCAATAATATCACCAAAAGAGCAAAGAAAATCATTATTGAAGGCACTTAGCTAATGTTCTCTTTCGTTTAAATTGACTTTTGGGTTTGCTGTTTGTTCTGAAATGAAAAACAATGATAAATGCACATAATATAATCGTACACAGCATAGGATCACGTTTTAAAAGAAATGAGAAAACACCATATGTTTACTAGTGATGCCAAAAATGCTGCATGTCCAATAAAACTACAGTATTCTGGCACAGATTCCTTGGTCACCTTGTGTAATATATTTCCATATATTTTTGCTCTTGTTGATTTCTTGTGTGATAAATTATTTTGATGCTGTGACTCATTGCCCAAACTAAAATCCTTAAAAGTCCTGAAGCAAACCCTATTGAAGACCATTATATTAATAAAAACATTATTAGCATATCTGCTAAAAGGCTCAGCTTTTACAAAAAACAGAGAGCATGGCAGCAGAAACTTTATAAATATGCTATTTGCAATCCATTTGAGGTTGTCTACCTCCTGATGTGAGCTTCTAAAATATAGAGAGAAGGGCTGTCTTGTATGACGGGATCTCTAAAGCTTGTCAAACTAAAAATACTCCTGCACCATGTGAAATTGTGAAGTCCAAAGCTCATATAACAATACATTCCAATAAATTACTATATATATGCAGACGTTTAGCACAAACTCCTTACTGACACAATTTAAAGTCACCAATTCATCAGCCAGAGCAGGTGGTCTCATGGACAGTGATCTCCAGAACATGACCCGATTTCCATAAACTACTGTTATAGCCAAGAATAAATTAGTCTGATAACTATAAAGCATTCTTATTAGTCCGAATAAATTACTCTGCCCTGTGTAAATTAAATGTCTGCTCAACTGATTTGCCCTCTGTGCCCATAGCAAACACATCATCTTTACTTTATTAAACACATGAACTTCTGGATAAACCCCTCGATACACGCACAAACATTAAAGACACGCATTACAAAAGCAAACAGCTATAAACATAGAAAACAAAAATGGAAAAGTAATTTTTTCCACTCTGAGCCTTTCAATAGGCTCTCAGTGGGGATGCAGGCTACATCATTTCATCAGGAAAAAAGAAAACGCAACAGGCCACAATCAAGTCAAAGTTCATTTTCTCCACCCATACCACTGAAAGTAAATGTTTGCCGGGATTGAACCGACTTTCATTAAAGATGCACAAGCTGTGTTTATTTTTTTTCCTTGTCGACTGCAGCCATTAAAAGCCATTTTTCAGGTAATGCAACAGCTTAAATGCTGAATTAAGGGAAACACTGTGTGGTTACAAACACTCACACATTTATATGCAAACTAAATAAGAGTTTAAGCAAAGGAAAAGTTCCAGCAACATCAGAGAGACAGATGTTGAAACGGTTGACAGAAAACCTTCTCTGTGGCAGAATAAGACACAACTCCAGGCCCATTGACACCAGAAACAATAACATTTGATGTAAGTGCAAGGTGTCATGAAATGGGCAATCAAAACATTTGTAATATTTACACATATATGAGGTTACTCTATAATAAAAATGTAACACAAGATTTAAAACTCATTGGTGACTCAGCTTTTAACTTTTCAAGAGAGTTGCATAACTTGTACATAAAATGTTCATTTCATATGCAATGATGTTAGCCAGTCATAGCACTGGGTGTTTGCATTTGAAATCTCACACAGATATGTCCCTTCCATCAAAGCGTTAAATTCAGAGGGATAAATTTAAAGGTAGAAAAATTATTATTACCACTTAAAATATTGAACGCTGGCGCTTCTGCTCTACTCCTGCTAGGCGCTGCCTTGACCAAAGCATTCACAAAGCCGCTGTCAGCAACACTCACATGTGGGAGCATGTGAGCTACACAGTTCATGTGTTCATAGCACATAAGATGAACTGCGGCAACCATGTTGCGTCCACTGTCAGTTCCAATGGTTTTCGTTTTGCCCCCACTTACGTGCAACCGACAGGAACTGTTCATTACAAGCCTCTGCAAAATGACGCTCCTCAGTTTTTAATGCACTTAAAACACACAGATTTTCACCTTTAATGCAGTTTAAACAAATCGTGTCCTACAGTAACCTTTGCTCAAGCAACTCTCAAAGTCATACTTGCATCTTGTCTCCAGTCATCCAGACCAAATATTGCCGTTACTGTATCTGTATGCACTTCCTAACCAACATTGCCACTGATGGAAGTTCAGTACAGTCCATTACAATATAGGTTAAATTAATGAATTCAGTAAAATCACAAAATCAATGCAATGTCCAATACCTAGTTTATTAATAATGGAAGCTTTAGGTATCTATGATCATATTGCATTACACATTCCTCAACAACCACTTGATGCAAAATGTAATATTTTGTAAAAATAGCTTGTTTCAGAAATGCAACGAAAATCAATATATCTGAAGTATACAGCAGACGGAGGTTTGTATTGTGCCAGCACACAGCATTCTGGTCCGTCCCTGCAAAAAAACCCACTTAAATAACCCAAGGTTGAGTGGAGTGAATCCAGCTGATTCAGAGAATAGCAGATCTCTTAACAGCGGTGAAATTATAGGAAAAAAATGGAGTGCCAAATTAAACCCAAGAGTTCATTTGCTGATGCTTATGTTTTTCCCGAAAAAAGTGTTTTCTCAAAAATGGTCAGTTCAGAAATGTTCAGTTGTTGCAGATGGTGAAGGACACAACAGAACCATAAAGAGCCACTGCTATCTCAATGGTTGCTTGCATTTCTATAACAGAGCACAATTTATCTAGATTCTTTTGTCCAAATCCTGAAAGAACATGACCTCCAAACAAACATGCACTCCATTGTTTATCCTAGCACTATTATTCCTCTTCATTTTTGATGCTTCATCCCCATGGGTGAACCCCGTACATAACACAATCAAGGTCCCAAATGACAGATAACCTCATGCATAATTATTTTCTGTTGATCGTCTCTTCAAATCACCCGATTGAGCCGTCGCTCAAGAGACTCATTTTCTACATTTACTGATGAGTTTTCATCATTGAAAGCTCAACAAAAACCACCTCTACATCATTGTCAATGAATATAGTGCAGTCCAGTGAAAGCATTTGTATGAAAATGTTCGAAGTCTACATTAAATTGATTCTAAATATAGCCACTTGTGCAAAGTACCATTTAAACCATGGGTCAGTGTTTTACTCGTTGGCATAGTCCGGTTAGCTCCTGCTGAAAGATGGCATAATTATATCATCTGGATGTAAAAAGCATTTTATTCCATTTAAAATTATGACAGTAGAAAAGTGTAATATATAAATGGCAAACAATAACAATAATAATAAATATATAAAATATATATTAAATTATAGTGTTTTTTTTTTTTTTGCTTGTTTTAAAAATAAACAAAGACATGTATACAATAAAACACAGAAAATGAAGAAAAAAATTGTATTAGTAGTAGTATAGTACAGGGTGGACCATTTATATGGATACACCTTAATAAAATGGGAATGGTTGGTGATATTAACTTCCTGTTTGTGGCACATTAGTATATGTGAGGGGGGGGAACTTTTCAAGATGGGTGGTGACCTTGGTGGCCATTTTATTATTTATTTATTAAGGTGTATCCATATAAATGGCCCATCCTGTAGTAGTATCATCATAATATAGTTAATAAAATGTGAAATATACTACTATACTTTTACTACTATTACTACTACAATAACAACAACAATAGTAACACATATTATTTTACATTAAATTATACTATGTGTAATGTATGAATATATTACTATACTAACAGATTAATATATTGTTAGTTAATAAAATATGAAATATAGTTTAGTTTATATTTTATAATTATAATTATTTACCTGTACCTTGGCTTAAAAAAACTCAAAGAAACGCTCAAGCATACTGTATTAGATTTGGAAATTAAATGTGCTTAAATTGATCTATTTTGATGCCTTTTGCAATAGTTCATTTTTATTTATTATGTTTTATAATAAAATGTATATTTGGAATTGAAAAATGTCTCGCACAACTACATCACTGAACCGCTGGCCAGATGATACCAACCATTTTGCCTTATTAGTCAGTCAAACTGTGACTAATCCATTTCTGAGTCAGTATAGTTTTTCACTGAATGAATTTATAGCATCATCCCACAGATTCGGCTCTGAGACCGCATGCAAATGCTGATTTAGAGAGAATAAGTGGCTCAATGAACAATTTCAACTCTGTGAAAGAGTCCTCCAGCTGAGAATTATCCAGCTCTGAATCTGCTTTAATCAGTTTATCCCTGTTAGAGCTAATGAGCATGAGAGACCAAAATAAATTCAGAACAAATTCACTGAATTAACTCAACTTCTACTTTAAAAAAATAAATAAATAAATAAAGACAAGAGAGCATGCTAATTATGGATGAATTATGCTCTGTACTTCTGGCTTGCACTCAGAACCACTATTCGGACTAACTGTTTCTCTCTGTTACATCTGTAAAAGAATATCTGCATGGATCCTCATGCATTCAGATGACAATTATGTAATTTTGTTCATATGGGCAAAGACACGTACACATTGCAGCTTAATATGGTTTTTAAAACCATATACAGACAAGAATAGTCAAATGTCCACAACAGAACTCTTTCCCAGAATCTTAATAATATTAGCTATTTGCTAGCATTACTAACACCATGTTTGCATTGCTGTAGTTGTTGATGTCTTTGGTGCGGTGAAAATCAATAATAATAAAAAAATAAAGAAATTGTACATGACTTGCATGAATTTTCTATAAAACGAGCATCTGAATGCCAAACCTTTTGCTCATTACCTGCAAAAGTGTCAAACAGCAGCATTGCAGCACTTAGCAGTGGACAAAACAGATTTACTAAATGACATCTGGGACAGTTCCTCCATGACAGCATGGAGATGACCATCCAAATATATGAATTAAATTAAAGCACAGTCTCTGCATTCATTAAAAAATAAGAAAAAATGCTATTTTGGATATTTTATGAATTTTTAGTGGTAGAACTTCTATTTAGGGAGAAAAACACCACTATGTTCTACTGGGTCTCATGCAATAAATGTACCTGGGTGCACTTTTTAGTGAGAAACAAAAAAACACCACCACATCACTGCAGGTTCCAAAAGAAACGAACACTAGATGCAGTAAAACTCTGATGGCTTTTTAGTTTTGAGAGTTTCTAGTTAATTAGTTCCCTCCTGTGTTTCCCCAGCTGTCTTCAGTTCAGTCATTAGTTCAACATTAGGTGTTGTATGTACTATCCTCGTTTTTGATTTATGATTATTAAAATTACTATTGTTTGTTTGTTTGATCTCCTTCATTCACCCGGCAACAACCATAACAGTGTTCAGCAATTATAATTCACACAGGTTTGGAACAACTCAAGGGTGAGTAAATACTGACAGAATGAAATAAATCCCATATAACCACCGTCTGACAAAAAAGTTCAAATCTGCATAAAAGGTCATTTTAATGGCACATTTGCATTAACAAATGCCTTTGTTAACACTACCAGGTAGGTTTAGGGTTGGACTTGGTGTAAGGCATATTTCCAACATGAAGAGCATTAAACCGTCGCAACATGTACCTGCAGCAATGTGATAAAACACTGCAATATGTACCTTTATAAGTAATAAAATTGAACCCGTGTTAATGACAAACCTTCAGCGATAATTAAAGAGTTAGAGCTCAGCTGTTTACTGTTTTCCACTCTCTGGAAAACAGATGGAATTCATCTTTTCGATAGCCTCCAGTTTAACAGAGACACAGAAGACAATAACACTGAGAATCAAGTCATTCAAAAATCAACTGTTCAGTCCATGTTTTTAAGAAGAAAGTGATGAAACAACCAGGAGCAGGTGTTTAAATACTCATCGCAACCATTTATTATTAATCCTGTGAGAAGGAAGCTGTAAATTGTTTGGATATGATATGATTACTAACAGGTGTTAAAACCAGGTGTATGCACCCGGAAGATTTTACTGAGTTAGGCGTGTTCCTGGGTTAACATATTTTGTTGACCCTGGAACAACATTTTATTCCAAAATTTTAGTTTTGACCATATCTCTACAGCTAAACCTAACCCTACCCATAAGTAATGCCTTAAATCAGAGGAAATGATAGATGACTGACACTGATGTACAAGCACCAAACACTGATTGCAAGCCTAAACTTCACAGAACTATAAACTGATTCTTCAAATCTGATTGGCTAATCACAATGTTGTTCCAGATGTTGACCCAGGGACACACCTAACTAGCAAAATCACGTTCTGCGTGTTGGCACCAGGAATATTACTACACTGCTTCCTGTATACTATAATGCCTACTATTTTTACAAATAAGTAAAATCACAATATAGATTATTGTTCGTTTGTCACCCTGAAAATAGTCAGGACAAGAGCATTGTGGTATAAATAGCATATGGTTCACAGCACAATATGCTCTGTTTGTGAAAATGTGATTGTACAGCATACTTGCAGCAAAAATAGTAGGCCTGCAAGCATGGTATTATGCTGTCCCAAACAAGATCTTAGGCGATATAAGAGTACTGACACTGGTAATTGTGTTTGATGCTCCAATCTATTATCATATAATGTAATGCAGTTATGCTCATGAAATCTCATTTTGATTAAAGTTGGCAAACATTAAACTGACAGGTGCTTTGTCATACTTGAGTTGCAGCTATTTTTATATGACTCAGATGAATTTGAAGCCAATATATCTCTCAATAGTTTGTTGTGAAAAGGTCAGGTTTGAAATTAGTTCTTTTTTAATGTAATCTAAACTTGTATATTAAGAGAACTTCAGAAAGCTAGAGTCACTGTAAAGTTCTTGTTTTAGTGCAATGGATGATTGACAGGTGAGTCAGTTCTTCAGATTTAAATGGGACAGATCGGGACACATCAGGAAAGGAAAGGAAAGGATGTGACAAGTGGCCAGGTAAATGCAGAGTCTATATATATATATATATATAT
>JAUYWG010000055.1:15222956-15244531 GCA_034779775.1 Enteromius afrohamiltoni
TTCATTATTAAAGTCGACATCCAGTAGAAATACAATGACATCGTATGAAAGTCTAAATATTTAGAGAATAAAGTCTATATATTTCATTAATAAAGTCGAAACCCAGTAGAAATACAATGATATCGTATGAAAGTCTAAATATTTAGAGCATAAAGTCGAAATGTTTTGACAAAAAAAAAAGTTATATTTTGAGATAGTCAAGTCTTTTGCGCATGCAACTAGCCTAGATTGGGAAGCACCCGGAGATATTCCAAAGTCTCAGCATTCAAAATTATAGTGAAACATATTATAATGTAAATATTGTTTATGTTTTACCACCATGCTCTTTATGACAACGCTTTAGTTTAAGTGTCAATGTGAGTCAATTAATTTCCCTATTACAATGAGACATTATTTTCATTATAAATTAGTAAAGCCTCATTTTTCCCCATGCCTTCTGATGTTCCTTCACTTTTATATCTTGCTATACACTTGAAAAACACAATAATTTGAAAGCTGAGATGTTTATGTCAAAAGCAACAAAGCAGAAAATGATTACAATTGTTGGGTGTCTGGCATGCTACAAATAATAAATGAAAGATGTTAAATATTTTTCATACAAGAACATGACACAGAACACCAGCAATGTGAATGTTTTATATTTAATGCAAATGATAAAAGCACTCATAAATGTACATGAATCCCACAGGTGCATCTAAAATGTAGCACACTGTTAAATTGCTCATTGGCTTTTAAGCAACACTTATGAATAGCTACATTCATTCATAGGCAGCAACAATTGATTCTTTGAAATTACTAGGTTGGACAATTTGCTCATGGCCGTTTCTATATGCCTGGTACTTTTTCCAAGAACAGAAGTTAAACAGCATGTTTAGAGAGTGTCACCATTTCAATGTAAACTATTCATATAGAACCAATGCATGGTAGGTGGGATTTCGTATTGAATTCAAACACAGTTTGACACCTTGTTCATGGTTGGTTGTACTTAAATGCGTTCGGGAAAGCTGAGTGAAGCTTTTAAGGTCTGTAGGTGATGGGTGGCGAAACCAGACAGCTCACAGGATATTGCACGTATATCTCACTGACTCACCACACATGAGAGCATTGGAAAAGGTTGCAGTGAAAAAGCGAATTTTTCAAAAGGCCCTGAAGATTAAAGTGGTAGTTCACCTAAAAATGAAAATTCTGTCATCTTTTACTCACCCCACCTCTTTCCAGATCGTATGACTTTCTATCTTCCATAGAACACAAAATGTTGGGTTTATAGGTGAATTTCCTACCTACTCTTTTCCATGTAATGAAAGTGAATGAGGATTGAGGCTGTTAAGCTCTGAAATATAAAAAAGTGCCTTAAAAGTGGCTCCTGTGGACTATATTCCAAGTCTTCCAAAGCCATTCAATAGCTTTTTTAAGTAACAGACCTAACGTTGCTACATTACACATTCATGAGAGGTTATAAGAAACATAGTGGCATCTGATTCACACATGAATCCTTTTAAGCTATGAATTCAAAAGATGTGGGATACAGTGCACAAGTCATTTAAAGCATTAAAGGGTTACTTCAACCCAAAATGAAAATGTTGTTATTAATCACTGACTCCTATGTCGTTCCAAATCTGTAAAAGCTTTGTTCATCCTCGGAACACAAAGATATTTTGGATGAAAACTGGAAGGTGTTTTGACTGTTGACAAGTAAAGTCAAGTAAAGTTAAGTAAAGTCGTTATTTTTATGGTGATGTTTTTCATATTTTTCTGGTCTCATTACATGGCAGTCAATGGGACCGTCAAAAGCCTGCAGGTTTTCATCCAAGTAATTAATGACAAAAGTTTTGGAGTGGAGTAACCCTTTAATATTTATTATATAAAAAAAAAAAAAAAGAGTCCAAAGATTTCCTAAAGCATTCACATTTTTTCATCATACATGTTTGCAACAACACAAGTAAAAGATTACAATTTTCTAACTAAACAATCCCAAAAACTTTAAAAGTTGTTTATATAGTTTGTGTTGTCAGTAAAGTATGATTATACCCCACAAAAAGTATTTGAAGTAGTACCATTGTGCACAAATGCTTTTTGCTCACTGACATCTTGTCCTTTATCCACATGACTCTGAATTCACATGCTATTTTTACTGTAGTTTCCCCACTGATTCTGAAATGAAAGGAACCATTATCAACTGACTTTCCAAGACTTCAGGCTCGATAAAGTATAAGAAATGCTGTCAGTTATCTGTTATTTAAATACAGCTATGCTAGTGAATGTGTACGGTATGTCAATAAACCCAGAAAGAGTGGCACACCAAAACACATGCTCTAAAGCATAATTGCTAATCGTTCTTAATAATTTATACCAAAAGAAAAAAAATGTGGACACTGTGCTGACTTTTTCCTGTATGTCCGATCTTATGGCTTTAGGTCAATTCCATATACTGCAATTAAGATTATGGAAAGGGATTTGTAACTGCGATGCATAACATCCCAGGAATAAAGCAATCAATGTTCCCTCTGAGCATAGCTAAAATTACACTACGTAGAGAAGTGAGTCTATGTAATGATTATAACCTTCGCTTGTCTCTCTCCCTCCCTCCACTTCATTACAATTAAACCAGAGCAGTTCAGCATATGCGACACAGCAGAACAGCTGGGCTGGAGAAACCATGCAGCTTAACTCTTATGAAAGGAAATGAGGGTGACATGCCACTCAAAAAGGAACAGGTTAGAACATAACACAGGTTACAGAAGAAGAAGCCTTTGAAAGAACATGTCTGCCTGTCTGCTGTCTAGTAAAGTCATTCGCTCAGCATGAGTTGAGTTATCCGCGAGCGTCTTCAGTGTGTTGACGGGATGTCTCCTTTCGTTTCTAAATCAATTCAGGGGTAGACATTATTAAGATAACAGACAACAAACTATTTATCTGCATGGCTGTGCATGAGGGTTATCTTACAGTTATTTGCTTGTCTCTCTCTGACAGCCTCAGAGTTCCTCATCCAATAATGTATTCCTGTTGGAAGTGCAGTACATCTCTCAAACATATAAACAAGTCAAGGACAGCGCTGTGATCAGCTTTCTACTAGACCTCTATTGGAAATTGTTCAGCATCTCTTTAGTGAATACAAATGTTTCAAGGCCATTGGTTCTGGCCTTTATGAGAACAACAGCTCTAGATTCAGCAGAAAAGAGAAGAAAAGGACAATTGGAAAAACGTGCCCTGTAGTGGTCTTTACAGTGCTGGGTTGAGTGGGTGACCTGTTCATATGTCATGTTCATGAAGATTTTTGTTACTTATAAATGTTGCACATATTCACAATAATAATAATTATAATTTAACAGAACAACTAACTTGCTTAAACAGCTAAACTGCCCAGCTTTTTGGGGGGCAGTCGTGGCTTAATGGATAGAGAATCGGACCGGTAATAGTGAATAACCAGCGCTCTCTCAACCTTCAATACTACAACTGAGGTGAGACCTTTGAGCAAGGCACCCTTCCTTGGCGCCGCAGCTATGGCTGCCCACTGCTTACGTCCTTTCCTTTCCTTTAAAACCAGCCTAGGCTGGTTGGATGGTTTTTGCTGGTCTCCCAGCCTGGTCTTAGCTGGTTTAAGCTGGTCAGCAGGCTGGTTTTAGAGGGGTTTTGGCCACTTTCCAGCTCACAGCTAAATCCAGCTACTTCCAACCTAAACCTAGGCTGGTTTTATCTATTTCTTTCAGCAGGGTGATAAAATTATGTTTTTTGAGCAGCAAATCTGTGTATTACAATGGTTTCCAAAGGACCACGTTACACTGAAGACTGAAGCAATGACTGCTGAAAATGCCTTTTCATAGCAGGAGGCAGGAAATGACATCTTATATTAAAACAGACATTTTAAATAATAATAATAATTCACAGTATTACTGCATTTACTTTTAATCAAGTAAACAGCCTTGGTGAGCATTACAGACGACTTCTATCAAAATGATTCAAAATCCTTTCGAGAAATTTGTGTGAAATATGCAGCTTGAAAACAAATGCGGTTTTGTCATCTAATGTAAAGATATTCATGCATGCAACTTGAGAGTCTAAATACTAATATTGATAACTGTACTGCGTATAGAGCAGACGATTTCTGTATTGCTATGAAGGTCATTCCCACAGAAACAGTCACTACAAGGTTATTTCACTGCATCAAAATGTGTGTCTCACGAAGAGATGCATTTCTAACTGCAGTTTGAGAGGAACTTCAGTTCTACTGAAAATAACACCTTAAAGTAGCATAAGACCAGTTTCAATCTACATTGGTGGATTTACAGAATGTTTCTTTCTTTTTTTTTTTTTTAAACAGATTAAAACGATAAAACCAAAACCTGATCTCATATGAGCTCGTCTCTCAGGCTATGACTTAATATCTCAATGTGAGAACTCAATTTTAAAATATCCCATCAGCCCTTGGGTTCACAGGGTGTTGGAAAGAAAAAAAATGAAGTGCGTATGACGAATGAAAGTAAAAGGATTTTAGATTCAAGGTATCCAACCTTTAAAACAAGCATTGTACAACCAAAATCCAAAGTTGCCTCTCAAGAGTGGGAATGGAAGAGAAAACTACAAGCCACAAATACACACCACAAAAAAATTAAGAAGTTCACAAATGCACACAAAAACAGCAAGAGACGAGTTTGCAAGGCACAAGTGTGTGAATTAAAATAGGAAGTCAAAAGATGGTGACACAAATAGACGGAGAGCGCTGCCGTACCTGCTGTCATATGTAGGAGGGAGCTGAGTCAGTCAGCAGTAGTCAGCAGCAGTCGACACATCCAACTCCAGCACTTTTCACAGCATGTTTGAAAAGAGCAGCGCACTGCGGTCAAATGCCTGTGACAGTTAAAAATCCACTCTTCATGCAAGTTCTCGTCACACTTGGGGGTGATATCTACCATTTTACGCCAAGATCCTGACTAACATAACTGTGATTTTGTTTGTGAGTTTATTTGCTTTCTAGCATGGTGTATTGATGGTGTCTCCTGTTAGATTTGGCTTGTGTGTTGCCGGAGTGAGATAAAGGAGTGTTTGCTGTTTTGATAAATTGCGAGAAACTCAGAGGTGCATCGTGTGTCTTCGGGGCCTTTTAACCTCAAGCACACGGAAATAGTTTTAGTTACTGCGTTTATTTTAGGAACACAAGCAGACTTTGGAACGCTGGCGGAGAGGAGACGCGTACTAAGAAGGAGTTAGCTTTCAGCTTTATAATAAACATGCTTTGCATACTCTTTGAAAAGCAATTAAATTCATGTTTTCCCATCTCCGTAAACTAATCTCCCTTTAGAGTCAAGCGCTCAGTATGGGCAATCAGAAAGCTGAGGGAAAGAATTTTGAGTTATTTGAATTGTGCTGCATTCTTCTGATAGCACACTCTGCAGGAAATGACAGATTAAATGAATATTTAAATTAGAAGGTGCAACATTTCATCATAATCTAATCTCCAGATAATCACCTGGAGAGATCAGAGAAAGGCTTTTGCTGCTGTCTCTTCTCAGTTCCATCGGCCAAATAAACTTCTGAGACTGAGCAAATGAAATAAAACAAGTAGACAAATATATATGTATGTATGTATGTATGTATGTATGTATGTGTATATATATATATATATATATATATAGTGGGGACCAAAAGTGTGTGAGTGCTGGTAAAATCAATTTTTCTTATTTAATATTCCTCCATTACATATTAGAGAGAAAGGTTGAACTGAAAAATTAGTATGAATTTCAGAATATCTTAATATTCGGTTCATAAGACTCTAAAACCTGACTTTATCATGACATCCAGCATTATTACTACGCAGATTATTACACCAATGGATCTTAGGTGTGTGCAATATTGACTCCTAAAGTTCTTTATATTTTTCATATTCTGTGTGGTGGTCAGGTCACACTGAAAGAAATGAATATATTACGTTTTTTTTTTTGTTCGTTTAGATTGTTTTTAAAGCCATTTTTTCTAAAAGTGTCCATTGTCTTTTGAATATATTGATATTTGAAATGATATACAACATACTTAGAATGTAAAATAATAATTGGCAGTAGGTGGCAGTAAGTTTCTGTAAATAAGCGAGTTATTACGATTGAACCAAATCATTAGAACAGATGATTCATTCAGGAATGAAACACCGCAATTTTGCTCAAAGACGCAAAATAATGCTGCAGTTGTGTTTGAATTTTTTTTTTTCCGAAGTAGTAAAATAACAGGAAATCTGGTGTCTTAAACGTACGTTAAAAAAAAAAAAATCTATATGCTGTTTGTAATCATGGTCATTAAAACGGTCAAAAAAAAAAAAAACAATCTTTGTGTGAAATTAATTAGGCTATGTAAAGTGGTAGAAATATATACATTTTGTCTAGAATTTGAGTGCATTTTTAAAGGCATTTCATTAGACTAATGTAAATCACAAAGTGAAAGAACACACTTTAAATGCACATAAACTAGTCCAGACTTCATGTACGGAAGCGCTCTTTTAAACGTTTTTTTTTTTTTTTATGCAAAATACTCGATAATGTCAAATCGTTAAAACAACATTTATTATAATATCACAGACAATGAATCCAATGCAATGAATAGGTGCCATCACAAAAACATCACAATGATCCAAAAGAACAGTAATCCACACGACTCCAGTCAATCAATTAATGTCTTATAAAGAAAATAATGGAGAATAGGTAGTAATAGAATAGAGAATATTAGTTGGAGAATAGAATAATGTATAATGACAAGATTAAACACTCAATTATCAGGTAAATGCATTTCATTTTTGATTTTTTTTATTATTATAAGCACAGATATTAATTTCACAAGATGTTAACTAATGGACTGGAGTCATGTGGATTACTTGGATTCTGGATTATTGTGATTTTTTTATTCCCATTTACTAAAGAGAATCCCCTAGTGAGCATGTCGTGTAATGCTAAATTTCTCCAAACAACTCATTTACATCTCAAATTGTATTTTTGGTGAACTGTTTAAGATACTAATATAAACTTCTAACAGTGTATATGATGCAAATGCATTGTTAAATGTACTGTTAAAAAGGTCCTCAACAACCTAAATGTTCTTCTAAAAAATGTTCTTCTTGCAGGTAACGTCTGAGGTAAATTTCCCCAGATAAGAGCCTTTTCCCTGCTAAGATAAATAAAAACAAAGCTATGCTTAGAGAGTATGCTTATCAAGGCCATAAACCTTTTGGTGAAAAATCTCAGTTTTTCCATTTGCATCCTTATTGATTTTGGTCTATATGGGGATCTGCATTATTCTAAACATAAACCAGATCATACAGTTGGAGCTTTTGGACCTTTTGTCCTTTTCGGACATTTCGGAAGGTTATGGACAAAAGAGCCGCTTTCCTTTTCTAAAGCGTAAGAAAATACAAAAAAACCAATAGAAAATGGTCCTGATAGTGGCATAATGGTCCATTAAGGTTTAAAATTACACCGCGTTAACAGAAACTCCACAACCGCAGCATCATGGAGTCAATTCATTAGGAGTTGCGATAGAAAAGCACTTTCCATTAACAGCAATCTAATGATTCTCAATTA
The DNA here is from genome assembly GCA_034779775.1 of Enteromius afrohamiltoni. Taxonomy (NCBI): domain Eukaryota; kingdom Metazoa; phylum Chordata; class Actinopteri; order Cypriniformes; family Cyprinidae; genus Enteromius; species Enteromius afrohamiltoni. The sequence goes on from JAUYWG010000055.1 coordinate 15,230,513, forward strand.
ATAAAACACCAATCATTTGTGCTATGGAAGATGAGATCAGTGCAATTTATCGACTGGTACAGAGGTTAGACTTGCCCTGCGACGCATTGTACACAGAGAGACTTTAATCAAGTGAGACTTCAAACTTTTTTGAAAAAAACTAATTTACACAAGTATTAAAGTTTGGCACATAACTCACCCTGAAACACTATAGAAATAACAGACACTGCTAAGCTATTTTAAAAAAAAATAGGTTGTTGGGATGTGCTATTATGCTCCTAAGCAACCTTGACTCATATCAGAAGGATTAAAATATAATAGTTACCAGATTTAGCAAACAGTTACCAGAAAATATAATTGCCAGATTAAACCGTAAGCAACCTCCAAGAAAAAACGTTTACATTTTAAGAAAAACATTATGCAGATTTTAAAAAGACATAATTTTGAGTAATTCATAAGAAAAATTAAATATCTGGACTAGAAAAAAAAAAAAATAATAATAATAATAACAGTAGCAAAAAAATGCAAATGTACAAAAATTCTAATAGCAATTAAAAAAAAAATCTAAAATAATAATTATAATATGAAAAATATATATTTAAGAAAAACACACAGCTTCAAAAAGCCAAAGAATAACATCTCCAAAAGGTTTTGCAAAACTCCTCGTCTTTTAATAGTTTGAAGTCATCAGCCTTCTTGCCGCCAAGGTTATTTTTAGTAGCTGATATTAATGAGGATGATGAATACATTGCAGCTTATCTTCCTTGTTTGTTTTCTAATAGAATTGAGTGATCACATATGCTGAATGTATCTGCTCTCTCTATGAGTGTATGAGATTGCTTGTTAACAGGTAAATTATGATGAATGGGCAACAGGAATGATATAAATGACTTCTCTGAATGTATCGTGAAGTAGCAGCAGAGTAATCCTGCAACAGCGATCAATTACTATTGACTGATCTTGCAGACGGTTAACAAAGACAAGGGTCTGTGAGAAGAATAGGCAACGGCATAGAAAAGAATAAATTAACCCAAATGTCAATCTCATTCACCAGCTACAGCTGAGATTGGGCTATAAATCACAACGTTTTTGGGATTTGATGGCGCTGCCAAATATTACACTACATTTGCATCTGACTGGTATTAGAGAAACTCTCATTGCTGGAGTATGTGCATTGAGTGTTTATTTTGTGCACTGTAAATACAATCTAAAACCTACGTTTCCAATTAGTGTGTTACTGAACATGCAACAACTTTCTTACTTTATGAGCCAGACATGTCACTTTTTATTTGATCAGAATTGGTGAAAAGGTATTAAAATATAACTTCACATAACATTTCTTTGCGCATTTCAAAAACTCGTACAGTATATACAAAACAGATCAATAATAAAGAAATAGTTCACCCTAAAATTACAATTCTGTCATCATTTACTCACGCTCGAGTAGTTCCAAACCCGTATGAATTTCTTTGTTTTGCTGAACACAAAGAAAGTTATTTTGCTTTGATCACCACTGACTACTATAATAGAAAAAAATCCTGTGGAAGTCAATAGTGACCAAAACATCCTGATTACAAACTTTCTTTAAAATATCTTCCTTTGTGTTCTGCTGAACAAAGAAATGCTTTCAGATCTGGAACTACTTGAGGGTGAGTAAATGATGACAGAATTTTCATTTTATTTTCATTTAATTTCACCACTGCTCTAAGTAATTTGATGAACACAACTTACAACTTACAGTATAGAAGGTTGTGTAATGGCAGTTTTATTTAAAAGAGACCAAACTGCAAAAGCATGACCATTTTACTGAGTGCTCATATGATGAGAATCAGACTCTGTCAGACAGAAAGTGTATTTAGGAGGCTAGACAGCATGTGGGCAGGGAGACTCATAGAGGACACTGGCAGTGCTATCTGAGCACTGTGGGTGGGTGCATAGAGCGGGCCGCAATAATGATGATCTAATCATGTGTGTGTGTGTGTGCGCGCTCCTCTAATCAGAACAAACCCACTCATGACTTATCACCATTCACTTCTTGGCAAATCTGCAGAATACCAACAGCTCTATTCATAAATGTTACTGAAAAAAATAATAAATTAGCCAAAGGCTGAAATCAATAAATATTGCACAGGCTGAAAATTCCAGGCATCTGACATGTTTGTCAGTAAAGCCAAATCTTGTCCAAATCAACAATCGCTAAAAATCTAACCTACCTGTATGCACACTCATCATGTTTTACACAGAGTCGTAAAACTGGTAAGGGTCACTCATTCTGTATTTCTTTCCCTTTAGATGCACGGCTGACGCCGTTTTAAATCTGCAAATAGCAAAATTGCAGTCCTTCAGGTAATAAAGACTCAAAAATTGCTTAAGGAGCATGCATTCAAAACCTGAAAGCGGGTATACATTTGCTGAAGTGATGATTACTATGTTTTAGTAGGCTTTACTGACAACATTTAAAGCTGTCTGTGTGTCTATGTTTCAAAGTGAGGCTTTCAGTGAAAATATTGCACTAAAAGAATATAAAGAGCAACATTTCCTTGCTGTTTTTTTTCTTTGTACTGTAACCCAACTCTACTCAGTTCCGCGTCTATCTCCAAACCTCAATGTGTCCAGTAAGCTCTCCCAGAAATGACAAAAAGCTGAATAGAAGTATCATATCATACATTGTTCATTTTACCATTTCACCATTTTAACAGAGATCTATTTACAGAGGGAGTCAAGTTTCATACAAAATGAGAAACTTACATCATTATATTCACAGCCAGAAACCTGCACAATGAAGTAAACCTTATCATGATATAATATAACAACTGAGGAGAAAAATCCATGAGAGCTAATTTAGCATGAAATAGCAAAATTGTAAAAAAAAAAAAAAAAAATTAAACTAATCCAAGATATACAATCTCAAACAAATAATTACAAGGTGTTGTGAAAGTTTGATGGCAATATATGTATCTTTCCAATTTAGTCCAACTTCAGAGTGACTAAGTTTCTGAGCACCATACAGCCATTTCTGAATCGTAAATGACACATGGTCATTTGTCAGCGCTAGTAGGTTACGCAAGACATTACAAATCCAACAATTCCAAAACAAATCTTTCACATTTGTCACAACAGAAGGACATTTTCAGTTCTGACTCCTGTTACAAAACACATTACTAACAAAACATTGACCCTTCTCAAGAATGTCTTATCAAGACATGGATGAACAGTATGGTTAAGTATTTTAACAATTAAAGTAGCAATAAGATCACAGACGCATGAACCTGCCCTTACACTTTCTTTAAATTAGCTGAATATCAAATAATATCAGACAAATATCTTTATATAAATGAAGATAAGCATCTTATAAATCCAATAACACTTACAGACAATGTGTCTTTATGAATGATGAAGAAGGATTTTGCTGTTTAATTAGTAGTAGTGTGATAATATTCAAATCAAATATGGCTGCCAAAAGGGTGAAAGGTCACTTAAACGCATGCAGAGGAACAGCACCACTAGCTGGCTTCAAAACCACTAATACTAATTTTGCTCCAGATTTTACATCAAATGGTCATCAGATGGTGACCTGAGACTGCTCAAAAGTTGTATTTTAAATGAGAGATCAAATAACTAAAATGATCATTAAGAAATTATTCTGCATTTGTCTATAAATAAATGTGTTGTTATGGTTTATTATATTTATTAAGCCAATAATTTACTACAAAACTTATTCATATGAATATTTGTTTTAATTTATCACATTTTAAATTCTTAAATTCTTAATTCCAGTTTAAGTTTTGGTCACTGTAAATGTCATTTTCATTCATTTAATGTCTTAATTATTTCTTCCTACTTTTACTTTCTTTTTTATTTTAGTTTTAGTTTTTTGTGATTAGTACTTTAACTAAAATATATTTTCTGTTAGTTGCCAAAGCAAAATCTTTCATTTCTAATATTCTAATATTTCAATTATCTTTTTTTTATAAATGCATTATTTTAACAGCACTCTTTTGTTTATGGTTTCAGAAGACGCAAGGATAACATACAACCTGTTCTTGTAGGCAATTGTATAATTTGTATAAAGTATATGTGTTTATATAAGTTATATAATAAATTCATTATACTAGAGCCCGACCGATTTATCAGCAGGCCGATATTAGGCATTTTCCAAACTCTGTATCGGCATTTATAATGGCCGATAAATAAATATTTCAAAAATAAAATAAAAACGGACGAAACACCCTTTAACTATGTCATGAGTGTTTAGTTTTGTATAGTTGTATAGTTTGTCCACCAGAGGACACTCTACACGTCCTTGTTGGCAACACTCGTGTATAACATCCTGAACCTGCTGATCCAGCCAGAGTCGGGCAGAGAGAACCAATCATCCGCGAGTGAGATCATCGGTGAAGTGTGTTCATGGTGAGTTGGTCATGAGACACACATTGTTTGAATAACAATTAAAAGAACATCCCCATCAGTTAACTCCTCTTAACTCTCTTAAGACTGTAGATCAACCGCAGCATTAACGAGTCACTTAACGGATTTAGATCTCTAAATAGTAGGTTTTAAAAGGCAGGCAGCAACTGATGATTGAAAATGGTTTGAAGTTAGCCTGGCTTCCGCATCTATAAAGCTCATAGGAGCTTATTCTGGTCTAGCTACCTTACAACCCGCCTTCTGTGAGGCGGGCTTAACCTGTGCTCATCAGATGCCTCTGTATACTACTGGACGAATCTACAGCCAATCAAACCACTCATTCCGATGACGTATGCGTAGCGACGGAACCTGAAGCCTCCGTAACCAATTGTAGCTAGCTTCATTAAAGCAATAGGAAAATGATTAATATGAGAGTAGCTGGTATTTACAGTCATTCAGTGATTAGTTTTGAAGAGTTTAGCACGCAATTGAGCATCGCAGAACTGCTTTTACATGAATGTCGTGACACGCAGCATAATATGCAGATTAGAAACGTTTGCGGATAATAAAGCACCGCATTTCTGGGGAAACTCAGAAACACAGCTCGCTGCCTTCATTCTTATTCAGAAACAGCGAGTAGAACGCGACAGCAGCATAGACAAATGAACTGCCATTACATTGGTGCTGGAACAACATGGAATATAAACATAAGTGTTTTTCATTAGAAACAACAGCGGATAGTAGTTTGATAACGCATCTGTGCTCTTTTCTGAGTCCATAATTTGTCCTATGCAGTAGGGTATGTGGATATGGCAGTAGAAAATTAACAACAATTCTTATATATGACAATAAGAATATGGAAATAGCATGTAAACGGGAGTGAAAAGCTTGCTCCTGACATGTAAAAAAAATTATGTCAAAATTCGCCCTGGCCGACCTATCAACGACTCTGTACAGAGATTTTTGGACGGGAATAAGTTAACCTTGTGAAATATATTGATTGTAAAAGTAAGAAATTGATCGATGGAAAGAAATTTTTGGTAGCACATGTTTGCTTTCAATTAAAAGCCATTTGCTGCAGCTCTCTACAACACATATTTTCCGTTTAATCCAATATGTTTTGATATGTCAGAATATTCTGCAGCAGTAACAGCTTTGCATGCTCTGGCACTAAATTCAACTTGAAATTCCTGCTTATTTTTAGAAAATACACAAAGTTAATGCACATTATCAGATTAAAGTTTCTTTATTAACTATTTAATGCTCCTATAGTGTTTAAAACAGGACATAATAGTGTACTATTTTTTATACACTAGAGGCTTTTAAATGACATGTGTAGCCAAAAATATGGTTAGAGAACAAATATATGGTTAATGTTTGTATCTTTAAAATCGGTCCATCAGAAAAGCAGTTCTAGGCTATGATTTGATTAAATAAAAGTCCTCTTATATTAGAGTGTTTTTGTGTTTTGCTTTGGTACCAAAATTGGTACAGAGAACCGTGGATTTTCACTGGTATTGGTACAGAATACTGAAATTTTGATACCGTGACAACACTAGCCCATGGTGACGAGGTCCAGGTGTTGAGGATGAATTGCCAGGGGTTTCCCGTCACAGTAGTCATTGTAATTATAAGGTAGCTTAAAACTCATAAATAACTACAATTAACTAATGTTAGGGAAATCTGTTAATGCTTTGTTGCGCATTTCTGAAATAAAAATAAATACCGGCCAATATATCGAAATGTCGAATTTTAAAACCAACAAATATTTGTAATGGTATCGGCTTTCAAAATCCTTTATCGGTCTGGCTCTACATTATACTGTGAGAAATTAAAATACTATAGAGTTTGATCGGAGGTACAATGAAGTTTTAGTTTTTGTTTTGTTTCTTGATTAAGATTGAAAATATTATATTTGCTATATATTACTTGTATTTAACTGTACTGAAACTTTTTATCCCAAGAGATTAATGGAAACGTTTCATGATACCCCAATACACTGATAGCATTTGTTATTTTCCTTAACTTTCCACTCACAGCCTAAGGTGTACAACTGAATAAATCACTGGATAACTTGCACTTCGAACACTATATGTTCTTTTAATAGTGCAATTAACCTGGTTGCACAGTGTTACAACATTTCTAATGATTCAGTCTGAACCTCCATGAGTAAGAATGATAAGCTGGCCTTATCTTTAAGAGTGTGATACACTGGATAAATAAAGGAACCTAAAGCCATGTTCAATAAGACGATCAATTAAGCCCTGGGATAATGATGCGCAGAACAAATAAACACAATGGTTCCCTTCAGCAAGTGAGATGAGAACCCCCATGAACCTCTTTGAGTTCTGCTCCAGTGAGGGCAATTACATTGCATGCTGTCATTAAATAGATAACAGGAAATGCCTGCAGAAAGTGTGACATAAATGAACATACAGAAACACACAAAAGCTTTGAATTAGTTGGAGTGGGATAGACTCCATAGTCAGATACAAAAGTCAAACACAGACACAAAACACCCACTGTTTTTCCCAGGAGCGCAACTAACCATTTATTGAGGAGTATGTAACATCAATGTTGGCGCCCACCAGCCACAGGCAATCAACACAGCTGTTAAAGGCTTTTAAATGCTGGAAATCAAATATCAAATACTATATCAAAGAACTTTTAATGCAATCTCTGCAATACTAAAAACATTAGATTATAATATATGACAAAAAAGGAATTTGTTAAACTACTAAAACACTTTACAACACATGCTTAATTTTATTTAATAAAAGTAAATATTTCCTTATTACTGGAGCAAAAAGTACAAATACTAACCTTCAGTGCATTTTATCCCTTTATATAATATAAAATTCCTGGGTGCCGTCAGAATGAGAGTCCAAACAACAATAAAAACATCACAATACTTCACAAGTAATACTCTTGACTCCAGTCGTGTGGAGATGTGTTGATTACTGTGATGTTTTTATTAGCTTTATGATGACGAGTCAGAAATGATTAGATCCATTTGCAGCAATGTTTAATCAGGGTCGACAGGCAGGGTTAGAGACAGAAAAACAGGGCAATGCAGACTAAACAGAATCATAAACAGTACCATGCAGAGATCGGGGCAAGCAGCAAACAATCAGAATCATATCCAGGCAGGGGTAGTTGAGGCAGTCTGAGGTAATGCACAAGGGATTCAGTACAGTAGAAAACACTCAGAATTGCAGCTTGGGCAAACAAGACTTCACATCTGAACAGTACGGGAGTGTGCCTTACAAAGGGGAGGAGTAACAGGGAACACTTGGACCAGTGATCAGCGCTAGGCACATGGGAGTTATGGGAAATGCAGTCCAGGGAGAATTAGTACTCTGGTGAGGGTTCCCTCCCGTGGTCATCGGAGAGAGCCGCAGAAGTGTGATTTTTGACAGACTCTCATTCTGATGGCACCCATACACTGCAGAGGATCCACTCTGAGCAAAAGATGTCATGCTAAATTAATGTCCTTCCAGCTTTCCATGCTGTAAATTAACAGTTTGCATTGACTTGTCAGCTGTTGTCACATTTTGTCCAATAGTTAGCAGGCTCTTGAGCTGTTCTGAGAAAAATGTTGGCATCAACATACACTTTTCACTAAATGTCTTTGCGGTTGTTCATTAATTGAATGTATCCACTGCAGAAAAAGCTAAAGGCATCTTTACAAGAAAAAAAAATGGAGCAAAAATAACATTTTCTGTTGTTCTGTAAAATGTTAGTTTACCAACCTAGTCCTAGTGAACACCCATACCAGAAGTGTTCACCAAACTGTGCAAATGTAAAATTGTACCTTGGGTTATTTTTAGGTTACTTAAAAAAAAAAAAAAACATTTATGACTTTGGCAGTCTGCCTCATGTGGAGTTGCATGTGTTGCACATCCTCTTTTTGCACCCCTGGTGTTTTCAGAAATTCTTTCTGGTAGGCAACAAAGCAAATGAAGCTATGAGGTAGAGGAGCAGAATGATGGTGTATTTAGAGGATAGGCTCTCTTTTCCACATAAGAGTCAGAGTACAGTTAATAAGCCATTCAGAGACTGCAGGCTGCCTTATGCCACCCACATTCCCCACGCACTAATGAGTCCTCAAAGGAAAATTAGCCTCCTCAGACTCCATTGTAACCCACCAATAATCATCAAAAATGTCTCTGTAAAGTCATCTGATATATTGGTGCATAGTCTGAGCTAACAAGAGTATAAAAACCCTGTTCATCAAACTCTAATCCTGTTACTCAAAATGCAAAGACATAAAACAACATATATGCATTTAGATGTATCTGTGGTTCATGTAGTCTAATGGTTACAGATCTGAACTGATGATGCAAAGGTTGCAGGTTTAAATCCACAGAGGGACAACCTATTAGCTGCAGTGCTTCTGAGAAAACAGTTCGGTCCTATTACCATTGTGCCGCAAGCTTTAGTCTAAATTGCTCCATGGGGATTACCTGCTAAGGACCAATCGAGCAAGTTTAGATTCTCAGGGCTTCTTGCTCATCTGTATGTCTCATGGCTCCGCACATTACAAAGCAGTTTAAACAGGTTGATGATATTACTTTGTAGCAGTGATTCTCAATTTAGAATAAATCAGAATATCCAAAGTAAAGCCATTACATTCCACAAATCTATATACAAACCGCTTCTTTGATGCTCATCTAAACAGCATAAATATATACAAATAATTTGCAGTAGAATTTCACATGGCTTTATATGAATAAAGTTATCTTCTTAAATATTTCAAGAAAATATTAATTCTTTATATTTCGACTTTCAAAACACTGCTTAATGAAGCATTAAAACTGTTTCAAATCTGTGGTTCAGAACTTGGCTCAAACTCATGCTAAGCTCTGATTTCAACACACAAGGCTTCATTACATCATAATCTTTTCAAACATTAGTTTTAAAATTCTGATGGTTCATCAATAGATGCCACTGATTTAGTGGACCCATGAATGGTTATCTAATTATTCTAAATGATCTTGGGTCAGTTTGTTATTTAATGTTATGAGTTTCAACTGTGTATAATGCAAAAAGGAGAATTGTAATTGCTTCCAAATGACCAATAGTTTTGAGCTGACCTATAGACAAGCTCTACCTAAAACACAAACTAAAAACTACAAAATAATAAAATAAACCAAAAAGGAAAATAAAGTTGAATCTAATCTAATACACACATACAATTTGTTTCTAAGAGGTGAAATTAAACATGGTTCTTTTCAAAGAAGGAAAAACATCATCCTGAGGCCACAAAATATGAATTTTCACATCATTCTTGGAACACATACAGTATTATCTTAAATCTAGAAGCTCTTTCAATTCTTTCATGGAAAGCATCCTTTATTGATCCTTTTCTCTAAAATAAAAGGTCAAAGTGGACTCTGATGTATTTATGGCAAGAGAAAGAATCTGCTTAATGCCTTGTGATTATGGTATTTAAAGCTTGTCAGGCTTAAAGATGCCAACTGCTGTGTTCCCTGTAAATAATTATTTATCAGTCTGTCTGCTACAGAGCAAATTAGAATATAATGATAGAAAATATGATGATATGTATTTTTAATCAGTGCCATGTTGTTTGGTCTAACACAATGTAATTTGGGTCATTAAAATATCCCAGAATAAATACTGAAACTCTGTAGGAGCTCAGCTGTTCCCTTTTGTTGATTAAAGGGTAAGCAAACAGCATTTTCTCCAGCACTCTGGAGATGCTCGCATGCACTCTGGGAAAAAGCTTCACTCATTGAGTGAGCTAGACTGCATGGGGGATTTAGCAGAGAAGAAAATGCTGTGGCAGTTCACAGAAAAAATATCCCTGGCAAGGTCAGTCAAAAAATAGTTTTTCACTTTTCTCTAAAAGCTGCTGTCCAGAGTTCTGAAAAAGACTGGCACTGTCCAGGGTGCTGAAACTTTCAACCTATGAATTGAAACTTTGTTCTCTTAGGCATATTTACAGTTTTTGCAGGCAGAGAAGAAAATATTGAAAAGGCCTACAGCCAAAATATCCATCTAAATTTCTGTCATTTATTTATTTATAAACCTACTTCTGGTGAAATAAGAGTGTAAAGATTTTGTTGCTGCCTGCCAGTAGCACAATGTATTTTTAAAGCTTCCTGTTAAGACAACAAAATAAATATTTATAATAATAATTATAATAATACTTATTTTGAGGTGATGGTTATAAATATTTAATTAAATGTACATGTTAACTTCAAACCATTGCTTCAGACTAAAATGCAAGTCCATAATAAAAAACACTGATTTTGGAAAGTGAAAAAGTCATCTAGTCTGATTAAGTAGAGAAATACACACAGATCAAGCACTGTTTACAAGGAAAAACATTCAAAAGAGTTCTAAGCAAATATGTTGGTGGATTGTCAAGTGAGAGGAAACAGGTGATTCATTAAAACACAAATAAAGTGTTTTAATTCCAACCGTTGCAGTCTGTCAGCAAGTCAATGGGCACACAATCTTTTAGAGTAAAATAAAAATGCTAAAAAATCTAAAACAAAACTTTCCTGCCAGAAAGTTACCAGCACCTTTTCTGTTTTTCTAAGATTGTTTTTCTTACAATGTACAGTAGCATTGTTTAAAAACAGATGTAGATTTATCCTTAATATAAAACTGAAACTGATATACTCACATTATTTTCTTCTATTTCTATATTTGTACACACTCACACACATACAGAGAGGCTGGTTGGAAGGCTTGGATTACAGATGAGATGAGATGGAGAGAAGAGAGGACTCATGAAGCTCACACTGCCAGAAGATAACATGTCAGACAGCCACATTCTTTGGCTGCCAGCTCCTCTGTTGTTTCTAAGTTTGTGGGGGTTGAGGAGCTGTTGAACCAGCTTAAGGCAAATCATGCCAAACTAAATGGCCCACAGCTACTGTCCCCCAAAACTGTTATTCAATTAAACCGATTGCAATACTTTGTTTATTTATAGCTGTCATGCTAATCATAACCGGGTCTTTTTTTGTGTCAAAGACAATAGCAGAATCACAGATTTGGGGGTTTTCCTCAGCAAGACTGTTAGCAAGAAACCATAGGTTTTATGACGGTGCAGTTCACGAAGTATGCTGCACTGCTATTCCACTGTTTTGTGGATTCTGGGTATTTCTGTATTCATCAGTTAAAATAAAACTGACACTACTGCTTTTCTTAGTCAAAGTGCCACACTGACATCACTGCGCTTGTGTCATCGGCTCAGAATAAATCCTGCTATAACAAGCTTGACATCAGTGAATGGGCCTAAAACGCATGACACAATGTTCTAAAAATGTGACGCTCAAGTTAAAAGAACATCAACCATGTAAACAAGCACCAGACAGACATCTCTGACCAAAAGACAAACACTGAACACTGCAGAAAATTCACTCTGAAGGAAGGAGCTGAAGGAGCACTGACACACACTGCTGTGAAAATTCAGTTTGTGTGCATGCACATGTGTCTATTTGAGCCCCAGTGAACGCGACAGGAAAGGAGAGCTCTCCATTTTCTCCCAGTGCTTGCCAGAAACATCTGAGAGTGTGTTTAATCACAGGGCCATTAGGAACACCATATGAATACATTCACCACTTCCCTCCTATCAATCTCTCTCCACCATCCCTTACTGGGAGCGTTGCCAGAACTCTGTATAGCCACATTCCCCACATCAATTTCCAAAGGAATATATTATCTATCTGCTGAAAAATCCAGCTGGGATCAGCCTCAACAAGCTCAGCAAACAGAGCCTGGCAGATATTGCTTATGTCATGTCTATATAGAAACATTCTTTTGTTGGATCCGGTGTCAGCAAGCCCAGTGCATCTTCAAGATTACTTTCCAATATCAGCATTCTGTGCTGGGGAAAGTTCATATCCTGCTTCCATCAGGATTGTCCTTCCTCTTTCCGGTCACTATTTATAGGGTGTCAGTTATTAGTAATTGAACAAACAACCATTAAAAATCTTTAAGGCTGTTGAATTTGTGCATTTAACTTTCAGGATATCTTTTTTTTCACTCATTTCCCAGTTTTCACTTTCGCAAAATGCTTCAAAGCACAATTTTGAAAGGCTAATGAGAAGTTTTCAGTGACTTTAGTTCATGCATTAATTCTGCCACAGTTGCTTAAGCAAAACTGGTCTAAACTATTACAAGAAGATGTGTTTTTAAGCCTCACAGGTTTCATTATCTGAACATTGTCCGCCCTTAACAGCCACTGCATCAATGCCTCCGTTGGAGTAAGAGAAGAAAAATAGTTCTTCTTTCATCTTTTTTCCTCATTTATTTCTGCATTTGAGCTTAAAACAACTGAGGCTGGGTGAGCCCAGCATGTAGTCTGTTTAAAATGCAAGCGAATAAAAATGGTTTTTAGATTCACCTCATGTCAATGTCTCTAAAATTGTCTCTGTTTGCCTATTAGTTGCTCCTCTGGGAAATTCTGGAGCTGTTGACTGGCGCACAAGGACAGAGATTTTCAGTCTGAATTTTTTGGACTGGAACGTCTCTGGTTCTTTTCCTTATATAAATAAATCTCCATATAAGTGCACAGCTTTCCTCAGCCACTTCTCTTGGACAAGCTTCTCAATAGTATTGTGTGGCTCCATGGAAAACCATAGAGACCTCTTACGTCTCTGTAATAATGCTTTTACCATTGAATGAGGTTTTCTCCAGCAATCTGGTGAGAATATTGCATTCTGCCACTGCCTACTGTGGTGTAAAGGCTAGTCTCAGTCTCACTTTGAGGTTGAACTGAAACAGGTTGGTAATCAACAAGCTTTGTCATGTAAGTGTGAGACCTGCTTCATGTTGTAGGCATGCACATTGTGAGATAAGTGGCCACTCCATTTGCTTTTATCTATACTGATGTTTACAACATCAAAGTGAGCTAATTCTACCAGTGGAGAACTTCAATCTAGCAGCATGTAAGTGCATTTCCTGCAAGCTGTTGGAAAGATCCTTGGTCATGTTTGAGTGAGTCATAGAATCTTTCTTAAGCAAGATGGATCATTTCATTCACTCCTTGAGTTCATCCTATACATCAAGCATTTATTATATCTCACTTGGCCTTTGAAGGACTTCCCACACTTCAGAGGGCTAAACAAGTGTAGACAAGTGTACACGGTTTCTTATGGGATGTTCACTATAACATCTTCAATCATGCCATTCAATTATCATATTATTCCAGCTGCACAGAATGTTCAGTTGTGGTTGGCAAGGATTTTCAGAAACCTTGGGTTCAATGGAATAGTTTAAGATTTGCTGAGAATGTCGTTAACCTAAAGGCCAATTCTTTTTTCATCAGAACAGATTTGGAAAACTTTTTATCACCTGTTTGAACTTTTGTTCTGAGAGCACCCATTCACTGCAAAGGATCCATTGGTAAACAAGTGATACATTTCTCTAAACCTGATCTGACTCATTTACATCTTGGATGGCTTTATGGTGTGGACATGCCTCCTTTCTTCCAACACTCTTTATATGTGTGATAAGCCCATATTACACCTTGGTTCAACATATGTTTTTAGGATCAAAAAACCTAGGTTCTTTTTATATCGCTCTTTCACACATTAACACATCAGATTTGAGTTTAACACAATGATTTTTTCATACTGTACATTATAATAATAATAA
>JAUYWG010000055.1:15258428-15283057 GCA_034779775.1 Enteromius afrohamiltoni
TTATGGGTTATGAAAGGTTCATATTTTGGATTTGGGAGTCAAGTTTATGTGCATCCAAGGTCAAAAAAACACTTTCATTTTCTTATATTATGCATTTATTTATACCTTACTTGCTTACCGGGGGAAACCACTATTTTAGTGCTCCAATAGTGGCACCTAGTGGCAAAAAATTAATTTGCATTTTCATTCAGTCAATGCGAAAAGACCAACAAGAGAGCAGGCAATATCCTAACCTTCAGTGTTCATGTGTGCATAAAATTGTTTGGAATTCATTTTAAAATTCAGAGTTGTCTCTTTCTTTTGAAAGACAGTAACTTTATGCACAATTAAACTATGCAGGATGTTTTCATTCACTTAGGTCTATGTTTCACACTGCACTAAAGATCAAATTTCACACACTTCACCTTCAGTGAACACATCTAAAGGTTAAAGGTGACTTGAAGTGGTATCACTCATCCTTATCAGATGAAAAACGGTTTTAATCATGTATACTAATTCATACTGAAATACTAAATATAATATGTCAAAAGGTTGCTTTTCTACATAAATGCTGGAGGAAGTTCATATACTGTAAATCCGGACTGCGGTTAAAATATTACCTTTGGAGGCCGGCACGCTTCCAGGGCTTTAATGCTGAAAAGGCAGCGCTAATTTATTCAGAATATCAAAGCAGGCATCCAGCCTTCCATTAGGAGACTGTCTGATGATGCATAATGAAGTATTTTGCATTGCGGTGCCAAAGAGGTACGAGAGAGGTGAGAAAATAGCTGCAGTTTTCCATCAAACATCAGCTGCTGCTTGCCCTTCCAAATCCCTGTGAGAGTTGTAACAGCTTCACTAACAAATAAATAAAAAAACACATACACTTATTTGTTATGCTGAACAGGTAGATGTTTTTTGTCACGTTATATCTCACGGTTCCAGAACGCATAAAGGTTGTCATAGGGTTGAGATACATCTTGCTTCTGCTGTGAATTATCATTTCATACAGAGATTTTCATTTATTCCTTCAGTGTGGCAGGTGGATGTGGCAATTTGAGTGTTTTGCTGTGAAATTTGACAAGTTTTAAAAGTAATCCCAGCACAACATGCTCGGAATGTCTAATGATTTAATGTCTCATCCACTGTCATTCATATGTGTAACATATCTAAATTACACAAAATTTAGAAACCAACTTAAAGCACACACAAAGATCACACTACCCTTAGTAACAAGACATTTTCAGGTACATGCTCTATGGTATGGAATCTGTTTCAGTTGTTGTTTTGTTTTGTTTTTCTCTTGAAATTTAAAAATAGAAGTTTATATCTTACAATTCAGGAAGGCTTTGAGCCAAAATGTTTGTGTCTTTTCCCATCAGTGATGAATGTACAATAAAACATAAAAAAGAAGACCGTTCTCTTGAGTGAGGATCATAACTTCATAACTTAACAGACTGACGCACCAAAAGAAAAAATGCCATTGTTGGTCTTACAATTCAGACTTTTTTTCTTAGAATTGTGGGTCTATAACTCACAACTGCTTAGATTTTTTTTAGAATTCAAAGTTTATTTTAGAGTTTCAATTCAGACTTTTTACTGTAAATTTTGAGTTTACATTTCACAAATGTTAGTCCTCCCCCACCCCAGAATTTCATAATTCATAATTCTGACTTTTTTTTTTTCTTTTTAGAGTTTATATTTTACGTTGTCTTACTTTTTTGGTTTTTCTTGCAATTCTTAATTATTTTCTGAATTCAGAATGTACATTTAGCAAGTTTTTTTTTTTAATTATTATTTGTTGACACAATGGAATAAAAAATAAAAGCTGTACATTTTAACTGCAATTATTCCTCACAATTCAGCGAGAGGTGAATATGTAATAAAAGCTGTAAGATGGAGCACAAATCTCAAGCTTCCTTCATTCAAAGTTATATGGATTTTTTTTAGCACAAATGTTGCGTTTTATATTTTTTGTGTACTGTGCGTAAATAGTGCAAACTATGAAATTACTAGAGAACTGTCACGCAGTCACATTCACCTGATCAAGGATCAGCTCTCACGGAAAGCACCAATCACCGGATCTCAATCAATCACCTGAGTATTAACACCTGTTGGACATTAGCGATACTGCTTAAAAGCTTGTCTCTACCTCTGCCTGAGTGTTTGCTTCCAAGGATCTCTGGAGTTGGATAAAGACTTTTGTGGAACTTTGATCATTGGACTAAACAAACTCTGAGTATACCCTTCCATTCACTTACCAGCTTGAGTCTGCCTCATTCTCTGTTACCTTCCTGTTTTACTTACCTGGATTCCTGTCTAAGACAACCTGTTTGACTTTTGCTGATGTTCATCACTGCACGTAGTTTTACCTGTTGAAAAAAAACCTTTGTTTGAGCACTAATAAAACTTCATCACATTATATCTGTTGTTTGTGGTCTCTGAGCATGACACGAACAAGGCCATTAAAACATTTTCTTTTCTTTTTATTTTCACTACTCTGACGTTAAATTGCAAAAACTAGTCAACACTTCTGCTAGTGGGTTTCAAATACAGTTGCATAAAGTAAGGAACTGTAAATCTTACACCTTTCTCACATACTCTCTCAGAAATAAGTTATAGGTTTAAAAAGTGCTCCTTTCAAAAAGGTACTGCCCCAGTGATAGCTTTTTTTTTTTTTTACCTTTATTGCTGAGAGTGTAGTTGCCTCTTTTGGTATGTCATGGACATGCAATGACTTTTCCTTCTATTATGTTTGATCATATGGGAAAGCATAAATTATATTGGCTAGAGTCTGCTATACCACGCTAAATGCATTAATAGAGTTTTCCACATTCCAAACCTCTAAATGCAAAAAGAGACCATTCACATCTGTGCCAGGAGCATTCATATGTTTTTAAACAAGAGGAATATGCAGACAAAGCCAGAATCTCAAATCAATGGCTGTGAATGGAGATATTCTGAAGGATCACATAGTGGTTTCGTGTTCAGCTGGGTGCTGTACGGTCAAAATGTTCATGTCTTTCTGTTCATATTTCATTCTCTCTCGCCGCCAGTCAGCTCTTAGTTGCCTCTGTAATTACACCCTCGTCAAGTGTTCAGCAGCTTTCTAATTGGAGGATGTGTTAAGATGCATGACATTAAGCAAATTTTTTCAAGACGAGTAATTGTGGAGAAGAATTTGATGTAATTTACCATCACTAACCCTCCAAACTCACATTATCACTCTTCCATTTAAAGCGTATTATATGTACATCATAATACACAAGGCCTTGTGAATTTTGGATCATATATACTATGTCCTTTGTCATATAATCCCATAAAGTACCAACGCGAACATGCGTCTCACACACACACACACACCCCACCCATTCTGCCACCAACTTAAAATCTCACACCATTGATTTTAATTAACTTTACACTCCCTATTTGTTGCTATTTTTACAGATCACTGAGACACAGAAATATCCATTTATTTTCCAAGTTTTAATTATAGTTTCCTGAAATACTGAGTTCCTGTTTGCTGCACAAGAACAGCGGCGTTAATTGTGTTCATGTGACAGCACAGCCCTGCGGTGTCAAGCTTTGTCATTAAGAAAAATAAACATTCAGATCGACTGCTGACGAATCCTGTCAATACAGTTTCATCTTTTAGTGATAAAGGAGCCAAGAAATAATGACTACCTTCAGCAATGTGATTAGCTCGCATCATGCCTTTGTTGTCACTGTGGACAATACAAGTGTGAAAGACACATATTCCACAGAATCACCAGGGTTTCCATCTCATGCTTTTTTGTGTGTCCTCCGGACCAGTGAGACATTTCGGCAGCCTCTTCTTTAGTCTAAACCTCCTTCACCAGCGCTGGCTCATCTTCATTTTTGCATTTCTAACTGTCCTTTGAAGGCATCCACTGATTTTTTACAGAAGTATTCCCTCCTTTGTAGTCAACATGATAATGTACCTTCATTGCCCTTTCACTCTCCCTCTCCATTATACTTAAATTCTCTGAATTAATGTGTAGAGTAAAGAAAGGATAGACTTTTATTTAAATTACTTGATGTATCAAGTTGTAGTTGTTGTTCTTACACTGATAGTCTATTACTATCTATAAACTATCTGCTGCATAATTAACACTGTATTAGAAAAATGTTTTGGCAAGCTAAATCTAACAAAATTTAAATAAGTAATTAATAGAAAAATGTATATAAATATATATATAAATTAATAGAAATGTATAAATTATATAAATAAAATTCAAATATATTTTAGTGCTGTCAAATGATTGGCCACATAAAAATAAAAGTTTTTGTTTATAGAAATATATTGTGTATATTTATTATGTATATAAAAACACATTCATATATTTAATTGAATGTTTGTGTATGAGATATATTTATAAATAATATAAAGTATAATAATAAAAATATATACATGTATAAACATGTAAATATATCCAAAATATATACTGTGTTTATATGTGCATAATAAATATATACAGTACTCATAAATATATTATGTAAACAAAAGCAATTGTTTTGTTTGTAAAAATAAATTGTGATTCATCATTTGACAGCACTAAAGAGAGAAAGAAAGAGAGAGAGAGATTTTATTTATTTATTTTTTTGGTGTTGGATCATAATATGAATGCAAAAAATGGATTTTCTATGGTCTCCCTTTTACCTCCACGAAACTTTACCCTTCTGTACCATTCAAAACTAATAAATAAACATATAAATACAAATTTACCAGTAAAACCTTGACCCCTCACTTGCAAATCCAAATAACTAGGCTATCTGATCGTCAGTTCGTAATTGGCTGTCCTTGTCTGGCACATTTGCATATTTTCTTTTGTGCAGATTAACCATGTCACTTTTGTAATACTTTAAACTACTGTGCCTTCTTTTGCCATTACAACAATTAGCACCATGCATCAAAGGATAACAATTTGTGCGCAGACTGTTCTGACACGAGTTTAGTATCACACATGACAGATAAAAGTAATTTTGATCCTGATTGCGTTCTAAAAGAAGCAGGGAGTGTTGCATCACCTTTTTCACACGCTGTCTTATCAGCCGCAGCAGGGATAAACAGGAAGGATTTGGTCTTACAAAGTGATTTCAGAGTTATTTTGCCCTGACAGCATGCAGCTATAAACAGACATCCTTGTGACACCATGAGATGGTGCAGAGAGTTAACGAACTGGACCTAAAATGAAAGAGAGCGCCCTCTGTTAAGACGACCCAGTCTTATTGAGCTTGACAGTTGTGACAACTTGAATCACATCAGCAATTAATAAGCAATTTTAGTTCAAGTTTATTTAAGCACAGCTTATTTGCTGCCAATTAGCGATGAATTCGAGGTTATTAAGCAATTAAATTATCACATAAGGTCTATGGATATATTGGTAAGGCCAGGGCAGCCTAATCAGGGAGATACTGACAAGAACGTAATTGAAGCATACATAAATATTCTAATTTCTGTCAGTGCTATAGTCTGTTTAGACGGTTCAAGAACTGAATTATAGGTACATGGGGGAAATACAAGTTTCAAAATAAGCCCTTTCCACCCTAAAATCTCACACCTTTGATTTTAATTAACTTGTTTGTTGCCGTTTTTACAGACCACTGAGACACAAATATCCATTTCTTTTAATTATAACTTCCTAAAAATTGAATTAGAAGTGCACGGGGCTGCGCAAAGAATACAAATTCAACACAAGAAGTCAAGGATTATATCACCAATGCCAGTTCATTCAACCACTTGGTAAGTCTCACTCTGAGATTTTAAACTAGTTTAAAAAAGAGACCCTTTTTTAAAACTAAAATGGCAACTAAAGGAACAACAGCACTGTTTGTACATATTCCCTGCAGATTTTGATCTGTGATGACATTGGGCCTTATTTACAAAATAAACATTTTTTGAGATTTGCTTTCGAAACATAAAAAAATTATAAAGTATAAATTATGCTTTATAAAGGGTAGCAAGATGTCCCGTTTTTCCTGGGACAGTCAGTTCTATTTTTAGTGCCCAAATTTATTTTGAAAAAATCATGTTTTGTCAAAATTTCTTCATGACTGGGTGGTCAGAGTGGGTAGTAAAGTTCTGTTATGCCAAAACAGCCTGCAGGTACCCAAGCTCGATGTACAGTAGAACAAATTTACCATCCAATCACAATTCGTTAACGATTATCTTGTAGTAAACTTGAGCTAAATGACACACCAGAAGCGCTGTCTCTGCTCGAGCGTATGACCCTAGCTCTCTCAAACGAGATTTATACTTTCCCATGTGCGCAATCAGTTTACCTTCTGCCTGAATTTTCAAATTAAGTTGTCAAATGCACACAGCTGTCAAAATGCCCGTTGTGTGAAGTATCTCACATAAATACAGTGTCCACTATGACTTAATTGAACATAAACAGGTGGGTGAAAATATAATCCTGTACAATTACAATTCATGCATTCAGTTTTAAAGGGACAGCAACTTAATTAAATACATTAAATACATCCCGTCATTAATGCTACTCAAACAATAAAATATGTTAAATAAATGCATACATGTTATACAAACCTACTGTATTTGAAAAACGAGGCCTTTAATTTGTATCTCTACTAATTTGTCTAAGGTTTGAGGTTTCTAAGGAGGAACTATGTCCACCTTGTTGTCATTGTTATGTGATCAACCCAGTCTCCTAAAAAATATGTAACTTTGTGGACTGTTTGTGCAACACTGTTTTTACGTGCCTTACTGCATGTTTTGCTGCAGTTTCGAAGAGAAATGCCCACTGAGTGGCGCTGAAAACACAGGTTAAATATGTGAGCCCTGGCACCTTTTTATAATGTTGATATAGGTATGTATTGCTGTGCTTTACATGCTTTTATCATGTTAAATCTCAGGTACTGACGCTAAAAGTTAATGCTTGATCATGCTGGAAATGTGCACTATACAAATACAACCTTAAACCTACCCGATACTGTTAACAAATGCAAAACGGATATTAGCATTTGTTGCCATTTCAACTTCCTTTAATGCAGTTACATAGTATTCAAACCAGAGCTATTTGCCTCTCATGTACTGTCTCATCTCTGTACTCTGAACAAACTAACCATTCATAAAAACCCATAGATATGAAGCTGCTAAGGTTCAAAAGAATCAGTTTTCAAATCTCCCATTATATTAATATTGTTTTGAAGTCACATGATATTCTTCAAGCAATGGTGCAAAAATTATGCTTTATCAATCGAAACATTTGTGTGAAAAGGAATAAAATGTGGCTAAGTTTTACTGCCTCTAGTTTATTTAATTTACATTTTTTGGAATGTGTAGTGATATGTACTTATTGGTACATATTTTGTGTCTCGCTAAAAAGTGTACCCAGTTACTTTATGCCATCTGTATTACATTAATCTCTGTGGCATCCGTTCTCTACCGTAGCTTTATGGGATAGAAAATAGTCCATCAAAGGCACACTTCAGAATTCATTTGGAAGTATCTGTTTTATAAATACTTGTTTTTCACAAGTATTTTTGTTCTTAGTGCATAGTTAAGAAATAGCATATTCAAATGCAGGGAATGTTCCATTCATAAGTAAACTATTACGTTTAGCTCATTTAATATCGATTTAATAAGTGACTTGACTTTTGCCTTGGATGCATCACATCCTGCCTACAAATGCAGGATTGATTGCTTTGCCCTGCTAAGTGTATGTCCAATTGTTCCATCCAACCAGGTCAGAATGACCGTGCATGATGAATGCTCATTTCTATAACAAAACCACCTTGTGAATGGATGTCAGGGAAAGAAAGAAATGTCATTTGGTCCTATCATTCAGTCTCAACTTCTAATGTATTTTATTCTCTATATGTGTCATGCTCATTCTTCCCATTTTTCTCTCTTTTTAGTTTGATTTGTTTGATGTCCATGCGTGTGCGGAGCGGGAACTTGTCTAGATATGAACTCCATGGAGACGAGTCGTTTTAAACTCTGCCAGGAGAATGCCAACTGAAGACAAGGCTGGATGAAACAACCTCTCTGCATCACTGTATTGCTTCTGCTGCAGTGCGAGGAGGGAATGTATGACCTCGCTCTAATTACATCCAGCCCTTCAGATGACTACTAAACAGCCGTGAATCTGTCTCTCTCATTTTTTCTCTTTTCTCTGCTTGTCCCCTCAAAAAAAATTACTGAAGCCTGTAGTGCCTCTGCACTCCTATGATGTTTTAGTGACAACTGTGACGGCAACAGTTTTTAGCATACCTTTTGTAAAGCTTCCCTTACTAACTTGGTGCCCAAGGCAAAATTTTGCTAAACTAAACTAAACTAAACAAAAACTGTCAATATAATAAATAATAATAAGTGTTTGTTTCAATAAATATAATCAAGAATAAGGAAATCTGAGTTGCAAACACTCTTTCACCTCATAGCATTAATTAAAGAAAGTTTGATTCTTTGTGATATGAGCCACGTAAAATCTTGTATTGCTCCTTTTGCATAAAGATAACAAGGCTGAAAGAACAAAAAGGAATAAAATTATACTGAAACAGAATTTGTCTCTTTCAAAAAGGTGTGCAAAAACTACAAACTAGAAAGTGATGCCTTTTGTCTACATTTTACACGATGTTCTCAATACATTTAACTGCCCTCTTTGTAAGTGTTCATTTATAAGCCCACTTTGACACAAACTCAAAAGATCTTTCAGATGACTGAAACTGAAAAACTAGTTAAACAAAGTCCAATTATCTTTTCACACAAACTGTCTAAGATGTTTCCCTTCCAATCAGCCCACATAATCCACACGCAATCACATTACTAAAATAAAGATTAAAGATTATTAATAATATTGTAGTAGTAGTAGTAGTCGTTGTATATAACACATATAACAATAGTTGAACATTAGAAATAAAAAAATAGTTATTTAATATTTATATTTAAAAGATGTATTACTTTTATTATTATTAAATACCAACACATTTAAAAATGTATATAATTATAATAAAATAATTTATTTTATATTTATTTTGATTTGTATTTATTTATTTGTTAGATTATATATACATATATAGCCTATTGTCATGCTTGGAGTTTCTTGAGTGAAGGTAAGTAGATAGCCTGGGACGTGAACTCAAATAAACTTAAAGTCTCTTTTAATGATCACCTCAAAAGCATATACAAACATCTAAACGTAACACATTCACACTTACACATAACACTTACATTGATCGACAAGACTGAACTCAAAAGACATGGTATTTATACACAGAAGACTAAATCACAAGACACAACACAGCTGGGGAAACACAGGTGGAAGGGAATTAACTAATAATCACAGACCATATATGGGCATACAGGAAGAGAGACAGGAAGACATAAACTGAAACTAACACAATGAAAACGAAACTAAACCAAGAATACAAAAACACAGACTTTAAACAGAACTAAACAGACATAAAACTTAACACCTATATAATATAGTGCCTTGCGAAAGTATTTATACACCTTGTTTTCACATTTTGTTATGTTACTGCCTTATGTTAAACTGCTTTAAATTACTTTTTTTTCCATATCAGTCTACACTCCATAAACCATTACTGTACAGCAAACAAAATGGTTTTTAACATCTTTGAAACTTTATTAAAAATAAAAAACTAAAATGATTTCATTTCATAAGTATTCATACCCTTATGTTGCAAAGTTTACATTTAGCTCAGGAAGCGTGAATTAAACTGTGGCAAATTCAATTGAATGGTAAGGATTTGGAAAGGCACACATGTCTTAAAAAGGTCTAACAGCTAATAATGCGTCAAGCCCCTGGACTGTTTGTTTGTGTTTTGACCCACCATGTGCCTTGTATGACCTAGTCTAAAGTTGATTGTCTTATTACGTTCATTACCCTCATTAGTTAACCTTTATAAGTTTGATGCTATTCAGTGTGAGTTTGTCCGGTATAGAGGTTACTTTGTGTTGAGCATGTGTAGCTCCCTTCTTGGATTTACTCTGTGTGGATTATTAAATGCTATAATTGTGACTCTTCCTCTTTGTGACTTCGTTCCGCACCTCGTTGTACTGTAATACATATCAGAGCAAAAAAACATTTTGTGCAAAAGGAAATGCCTGAAGAACTGGGAAACAGGTTTGTGCCAAGACACACTTTTTCACTGTGGAAGAGTTCATAATACAAATTCTGCTTCACTGAAGGGTCACAGAAGCCTGTAGTGTCTGTTAACCTTAATGTAAAAAACAACTAGGACTCTTCCTAGATCTAGCCTCCTGGCCAAACTAAGCAAATGATGGAGAAAAGCTTTAGAGTGGTGAAGAAGAAACCTACAGAAGGACAAACATCACTGCAACACTTTCATAAATTTGAGCTTTATGGCGGTGTGGCAAGACTCAATCCTCTCCTCAGTTAAGACACATGAAAACACAACAGGAATTTACAAAAAAAGCTCCTAAAGGACCCTCAGAATCTGAGAAACAAGATTCTCTGGTCTGACGAACCTCAATTCTAAGCATCATGTTTGATGGAAACCAGCTATGCTCATCACCTGCAGAGTACCATCCCAAAAGTAAAGTGTTTGGTAGCAGCCTCATGCTGTGGGGCTATTTTTCAGATGCAGAGACTGAGGCACTCATCAGAGTATAAGGAACACTCAGTGCAGCAAAATATAGAGATAGCTTTAAAGAAAACCCAGTTTTGTTTTGTTTTTAATTTAATACGAAAAACATGAAGGGGTATAAATACTTTTCCAAGGCACTGTGTGTGCGTATATATATATATAATGTTTACTTTTTAGAAACTGATATTTTTATTATTATTATTTCCAATATTAACCACATTAATAGTATGGAGTACAGTATAAGGTATGATAAGTGAGTATGACAAATATGCTGCTAGAGTGTTGAGGGAAGTGATTTTTCCAAGCATGTTGATTATGGTTTGACTGTTAATGTATGAATGTAAGTATAGCAATTATAGCTGGAATTCACAGAGATGAAAGTTTATTATTTTATAACCTTTGAAACAAAGCATTGCAGCAGCCAAGAAAATACACACGCTTTGATAGTTGTAGAGTAAGCTAATATAAGCAGGGAGGGAAAGGCACAGTTAGCCGGACTGTACTCTCTCATTTACACTGGATGAGTGCGCTGTGACATTTACAGCCGCCAATATTGCCCACATCCAATCTGAGATGGAGTAAAGACGATGAGAGAAATGTGCAGGTAGGTACAGTAAACGGGGGAGCAGGTCAGGCAGACAGTGACCTCAGCTAGGAAAAGCCATTTGAAAATCGCAGAGGGCTAGATACCCCAATCTCCACAATGTTAAAGCTGGAAGTTCCATCACCAATCTGCAAAAACACTGCAATCAAAACCCACCAACCAATACACGCATGCTCATTCCCATCGGATCCAACAGCAAAGCTTTTAGTCAGTGACCCCGCCACAACCCCTCCCTGTTCAAAAACCTCCTATTACAGCTGAGCCCAGTAAACACATCTCAAGACAGTGCAGAAGCACTGAGATGTTTTTATCTTTCATTCACAGACTGCCCATCTCACACATTAATACTGGCCTCACAAAAGTTTCTGTCTGGCGCTGTTCTCTTCATCCTTATCAACAGGGCTACGAATGATCTGCATCCACAAATCTAAGCTGCCCTTTTCATTCATTTTATCAGACATCTCATTCCTTTTCAATTGACTCACTCAGATGAAAATTTGTAGTTCTGGATCAAAAGCAATAGACTATCATGCCAATCTGGATTTAGTTATGGACGGAATAAATTAGGCGGGAATGATGCAGAACAACATTCCACCAACACTGATAAAAGGTATTGATAGTTTGTTAATGAATCCATTCCATACACTGTAAAAAGGCTGCTGTAAACACAGCTGGATGCCAGTAAATTACTGTAAACATTTTTACAGAATAATTACTGTAATTTACAGTATAATCATGTCTCTACTGTATTTTTATTTACAGTATTATTACAGTATGTTAATTTACAGTACAATAATGTCTTTATTGTAATAACGTAATTACATTTACAATAACACAAGAGGAGACTCCAATAACGTTACACCTCTGATGCAGACAATATGACCACAAACTTAAAAAATAAAATACAAAACATGGTCTTAACAGTTAGATTTCCTCAATAGCTCGCGCTTATGTTAACGTACATGTACGTCTGTCAGTGAATATAGGAACCGTCTCTAAAGTTACATACTTCATCAGTACCAACACTTCTAAATTAGTTAACTAAATTATATTAACTTACCAGTTTTTATTATCATCAATAGCATTCACAAGGCTACAAAATACATCTCCAACATTGCAGATGATGCCCAGACTAAAAACCTGAACATAACAAACAAAAGAAGTAACAGTTAGTGTTACTTGAAAATACGGTGTAAAATCTCAGTGAAACAGTGGTGTTGCCTAACTGTCATGAATGAGGACGTGAAGCGTGCAAGTTCAAATGCAAAAGGGTTTATTGGGCTTAGGGTTAGGCAGACAAAGTTGAACAACGGCAATCAGAATCAGTGGAGGCAAAAGCAATAGCATAAACAAAAACAAAGCAACGGGTCAAATACCAGTAATCAGGGTCCTTAAGGAGAGGCAGAGAGAATATCCAGGAGCAGGTAGTAATCGGCAACGGGTAATCCAAACGACAAGATACACAGAGAATGAAAACACAAATGAGTACACAAGGTTGACGGCAATACACATAAACAATGATCCGTGACAAACACTGAAACATACAGTAGAAAGGCTTTATACACTGCAAAACTAGGTCAGAGGGTGGAGAGTTGCAATAAAGCACCATGACAACTGACAAGTGGGGCGGAGACTTGAGTTCATTGATAAGAGTCCATAGGAGAAAACAGACACAAATACATACACAGTTCGTGGAGAGCTGGGGCCTATTTCAGAAAGGAGGTTAAGTGAAAACTCAAAGTTTGTTAACCCTGAGATAAGGGAAACTCTGGGTTTTCCGTGTCAAAAAGGCAGGTTTGTCAAACCCGAGAAAGCAGGGTAACTCAAGCCTGTTTCTGAAAGAGAGGTAACTATTACTCAGAGTCAGTTACCGTGGTAACTTACTCTGTGAACCTAACCTGGTCTGGAGCAGGTTTTATTCTCTAAATTCAGAGTTTCTGTCGGTCTCCTCCCCTTTTTTAAAGACGAAGCGGTATTTCTCACCATAGCCTTAGTCATTCAATGCCCACATTTCGGACACAAACAGAGAAGAAAGTTACGAGAATGGCTTGGCTTGTTTTATTTCGAAGAGAATTACATTTACATCGGGCAAGGATTTTAGACCCAGAATGGATATTTTTGTCTTTTCCCTTGTAACGGTGGTATTGTGTGTTTGAGCTATCCAGGATAATTGTCAAAAATTTGTGACAAGTAGATACTTGTCTAGCGCCCAAACATTAGTAACCAATTGTGTTTTTTTTTTTCTTTTTTGGGCTGAAGTTTCATCTTTAAGTCAAGTAAAGTTTGCACAGTGGTTTATACATTGAATTGTGGTCTCGAGGTTTGATTACAGAGTCAGCATGCCGGCAATCTGAGTTCGCTTCCCCTGTCCATCAGAAAGTTTTTTTTTTTTTGCTTAAATAAGAAGTAAAATAATTATTTTGGGCAACCACCGTTACACCCCATAATGTTACATTTTTGTTTGAGCATTACAGTTTTTCTTTGCTATCAATTAAATTATGTATATCCATAATCTAATCCGTTCTTACATCACTAACATCACCAATCATGGCCATGTTCTTACATTTCTTTGCTAATGGAAGCGTTCTGTATCGGGATGCGGAGTAAGTAAGGCCACTGTATGCACTGTATGTATTTAAAAAAACTATTTTCATTTAAAAAAAAAAAAAACATTTCATTTTCAGCTGCTGCCATGTTCTTTTAATACCTGCAGGATTGCACCTACATGACAATTACAATTAGATTCAATAACATAGTTTTAAGTTTTACCTTTGATATTACTGAAAAAAATAATATTAGCTTAAATAATATTAATATTAGCTTCAAATAATTAGCTCACTGACCTTGGGACATGTACTGTAACTAGATTGTCAAAAAGTCAATAAACGTCACACATTACATTACTTATTATTTATTATACTCAAATATGTGCTCATATTTGCTGTAAATTTGCATGAGCACATCAAGTTCAGCTGAAAAAAAAAAATGCCAACCTCTTTTTTTCAGATGTTGCCATGGTGACTCGTAATATCTGCGCTCTGCGCTGATAATGGCTTTTGAGACACGCTTAACTCTGAGTTAGTCAACTCAGAGTTGATTGACCTTACTCAGATCAGCTGTTCTGAAACCGAAAAACTCTGAGTTTTAAATCTCTGGGTTGATCAACTCAGAGTTTAAGTTTAAACTCCGAGTTGTTTGAACCTCCTTTCTGAAATAGGCCCCTGGAGTGCCATCCAGCGCTGTTAAAATTAAATGATGACTGGCCAGACAAGCTAACTTGCATTAAAGAGCAGGAAGACCTACAAACATGTTTCTCATTTTACCTAGAGTTTATTTTGACTAGTATAGGTGACCTTAACTTACTTACCGTTCGATGTTGTCAGTGTTTTGGCGGCATTCTGGCCGTCAGTCAAAAAGGCTCCAACTCCCAACATGAAAAACGAAACAATTAATAATGTTAGTTTGCTGTTGACACGTGAAACCATCTTAAAATATCTTAGTCTTGCATAAAACAGAAATAGTATACTAAACTTTATGCTAAGTTAACGGTGCAACATCTCTTTCATCTGTTGCCAGTTCCAAAAAAAATTTCTCCCTTGCCATTGGGTAAATTTGCAGTAGTGTACTGAACAGTAGTGAATAAATAAAGTAGTGACCATATATTTCCCATAATCCTTTGCTGTTTACAGTAAAGTACTGTATACACATTTTTCCAGTATATTAAATATTACAGTAAAATACTGTTAAAATTACAGAAATCGGATATAGTGTATATATATATATATATATATATATATATATATTTAGCTAGCATAAAATACTTTTCCAACAAAAAGTAAATACACTACTTATACATACTAATAGTTTTTATTATTAATAAATGCCTATAATAAATGATTTATAGGCTGAATTAAATCACTTCCTTTCTGAAATGTGTTTTTGAATGAATCAGTATATTTGAATAGTTTTCCAAAACAATATGTGAAATAGGTGATCATTTGTTGATAGATTTAATTTAGTTTTATTTTTGGTTTGTTTTTTGCTTAATGCAATGACATTCAGACATATTTAAGTGTCCACATATTTTTGGGCCCTACATAGCATCATTTCAAAAAATTCGTATGAATTTACCTACACCTAACCCAACCTACCTGTCACTGGGGTTTAAGTAAATCGTATGAAATTGCAAGAGTGAGGTCATACCAATTAGCACAATTTTTTGTGAGACTGTGTTGAATTATCTTATAATTATGCTTTGTAGCCTGAAACACCAGTTCCCCAAATATTAGCATATCATTACCAGTGTTGGGCATGTTACTTTAAAAAAGTTATAGTTACTAGTTACTTATCACAAATAGTAACTGATTTAGTAACTGAGTTACAGCCTTATAAAAGTAACTAATTACCAGGGAAAGTAACTATTGCATTACTAAAAAATAAATAAAATGGCAAACTTGGATGCTCCCAATATTAAATGCTAAATTAATGAAACTAACTGGTGGTGGTGCTTGTTTATCATTTAATGTTTCTATAAAAAATGGGGCAAAGAATTATAATATAACAAAACTACTACGAATTCTACTACTAATAACAATATAAAACGCACTAAGTATTAATGAGCTTCTGATTTCATGAATATAAATCACGTAGTATGCGTTCGCTCAAATTGATTTGCTGAAATCAAAACAGGGACAATAATAGGTGAGCGCTAGCCAATAAGAGTGTCGTTAGCGCATTAGTCCCGCCCACTACCAGAGAAACCGGCAGTTCCAAATGAAATCCGTTATTTTGACAGGAAAATACAACAAAGAATATCGTTGACATGTAGCTCGTCAAGTCTCTCTTGCTCCTCATCTTTCTTTGCGTGAAAGAACTGAAAAATAAAAACTAATAATAGTATAAAAAAATTATAGTAACGCCACATTTTATTGTCAGTAACGGTAACAGCGTTGTAATGGAGGAAACAATAACTTAATTCATTTGATTACTTGTTACTGAGAAAAATAACGCAGTTAATAACGCCCTTTATTATAACGCCGTTATTACCATCACTGATCATTATTTCAAAATCCCACATTTGAAGCATACTTGAACTTCAGAAACTATGGAATCTGTTGCACTCTAGACATGAAAATTGTATGTATGTTTAGGGTCGCTTTTTAATGACTCCCTTCAAACTATGTTTTCTTCATCCCTCACATCTTTTCTGCCTCTGAACTCTCGCTGCGCCATCACTATAAAAGCAATAGCTGTCTGAAGAGCAACAGATCTTAGAGGTTGAGAAGGAAATAGATCAATGGCATATGTGTATACGAGCAGAATGCAACGGCGAGACAGACTGTAATTATGTTCAAAGAGAGAGCAGTCAGAAGCCGGTTTGAGGCTTCATGAAGGCAAACAAAAGTGGCCCCTGAACACATGTACAGAATGTGGAGCCTGGACCAGGAGCTGGTGAACTCCTGAAAGCCGACCTCATAATATATATATATATATATATAATTAGACCCTACTTTTAATAGGTTAGAATTCTTATTAGTGGACACAGTGTAAACAGTGACCTGAAACAGCCTTTAATATTCTGTCATGTCAAAGCAGACGCAAGGTTAATAGCCAATATAATCCAGTCTGAGCATGATGGGCAAAACAGTAAAAATGACAAACGAGAATATTTCAAACTCTTATTCACAGATTAAAATACCCTGGCTATAACAGCAACAGCTCTGAGATAGTCTTATAGCCATTGTGTCCTTTGATTTTGACATTATTCCCATAGATCTGCTGCGTGTGAGTGACTCCTTGACTTTTCATTAAAGACCATTGTTTGATCTCAGCTGTGAAAACTCCATGCCTCTGGAATAATGACAGTGCTTTCATTCTTCTTTCAGTAGATTGTAAATTACACTTTAATGGATGTGCTGAATTATATGCTGTCCATGCTTCATTTCCTAAGAACATGAATCTCTTGATAATAAACAACGCCAGCCAGAATGATCATACTGTATAACTGCTATACATGGATATAATATGAAAATAAATATAATGCACTTCATTTTAGATCCATAATTTGCACTGCTCATTTCAAGAGTTTTGTTCTTTTATAAAAAATACTTTTTTCTGCATAGAGAGTCTTTGTGAGCCTGGTGAGAACAAATCTGCTAGTGTTGTGAAAATGGCAGTTGATCGATCAGCAGCATTTAGAACTACAATGAACAAACAAGAATGATCTCTCAATAGCTTTAAAATGAACAAAGAAGTTTTATGTAATGTACCATTCATTTCATTGACAAATAGTGTCTCAGAATCTGTTCTAAGCAAGATTGGAAAAGATTTTTAAGTTCTGCTCAGACAATGGGATATATAGTCTATTCCATATTGCTATTTAAAGGAATAGTTCAAAATTGTATCACCCTCAAGCCATCCAAGATGTAGCTGATGCAGTAAATGGGTGCCGTCAGAACGAGTGTGCAAAGAGCTGATAAAAACCTCAAAATATTTATTTACTTTTGCTTTGCTTGTTAGACAACATGCAGCTTTTTGCTTCACAAGATTGATGTACTGGAGTTATATCAAATAAGTCATTGTGATGTTTTGATCAGCAGTTTGAATTCTAATTATGACGGCACCCATTCATTCACTTAGGTGGACCATCTGTGAGCAAGTACTAAAAAAATCCTTCAAATCTCAATGAAGAAATAATCTCACCTGTATCCTGTGTGGCCTGAGGATGAATACATTTTCCTATTTGGGTGAACTCTTCCTTTAATAATATTTTCACACACACAATTAGGTATTTTCAAGGTATCATTCTTCTTTTTATTATTTAATTTTATACTCTGCTTGTGAAATTCAGACAGTCATGTATAGAGGTTATAATTTCCCCTGCAATGCAATCTTCCTCTGCTTCTCATTTCATAAGAGTATCCTATTAATTAATTCCACTCAAGCACATATTATTACGAATTCACACTAATTGCAGTTTATCAATTTTATTTGATTAGTACAAGGCGTTTTATCAGGCTGGCTCTCTCTCGTAGATGTGGGCTGTCAAACCGCTTGAGACACTGCAGGTCGTGCACCGCAGCCTTTCGCCGCTCTATCTCTTCATCCTCTAGTTCTCATCACCCGCAGGCATATCTATTAACCTGACAGCACAGGAACTGCCGAGCACAACTTCCATGACCTCAGGGCTAATTATAAACCCCATTATGTGCTCCTGTCAAATTAGGAGACAGGCTGTCTTTGGCCAAGCAATGTGTAGAAATAGTGGAGTCAGGGCCTCGCAGGACACATGCAATACCAGATGAAAGAATCACCAACCCTGGTGCCAGGTGTGTTTCACAAGTGTTATGGCATCTGAGGATGCCGTGCACTAGATAGGTGACTTACAGTGTGTCAAAGTACACTCACTTACAGTAAACACCAGTTATTCTGAATAAACATACTCTCAGCTGTCACTGGGATATGGTGGGTTCTCAGCACAAAAACGTTGTTTATTGGCTACCTCATTCATATATATAGGTTTTCTACAACTGAGTTTAATGACCAATTTGTACATAATTTACAATTTGTATGATTTGTCTAAACCCCAGTGACAGGTTGGTTTAAGGGTGGGGTTAAGTGTTCAAAAATTCAGTTGCCAAACTGCCAACTCGTAAAAAATCTGTAAGATTTTTGCCAACTCATTAAATATGCAATAAATAGTTCAATGTGTGTGTGAGACAAAACAAGACTTCTAAACTTTTAAATCACATTTAGAACTGCACGTAATAATTTGTACGAAATTTGTACAAAACTCACTCTTACGATTTGTCTAAACTCCAGTGACGAGAAGGTTTAGGGGTGGAGTTAGGTGTTGGTCATTTGCACAAATTCATTTGCACAAATGCTGGTTTTCTCGTGCCTTTGCACAATGATTATTACTGTATTGTTCATAACAAATGACATCAAACACTTTCATATCATCAATAAGCAAAACGGTTTATGCTTTAGATGCAGTTTAGAATACGTATAATGAGATCACACTGAAAAACAATGATGATGATTGGCTAAAGTAATTTCTATTTAAAAACTGTATCAGTGATTGGTTATGAAAAAAAAAGTGTTGTATGTTTGATGCAAAGCTGTTCTCAGGAATGATTAAAGATCCTTTTTGAATAAATCTGAAGAATGATTAGATAGAGTGGGAGAGAAAAAAACTACTACTGTGAGGCATGGAAGCCATGCAGAGTGGCAGGTTACAGAACTCAGTCTGATCTGGAGATAGATGGATCTCGTTTTTTAAAGCATAAAAGGCTATTCCGCAAGAAAATTTTCAATTACATTTGCTTTGTAACCATAAAGGAGTTTGACGATTCTAGATAAAGAAGGCAGGCGGTCGGCTATAATCCAAGCTCTAATAGTGAAGGTAAGGTTTTTTGCTGAAAGGCCTATACAGTATACACCCATCAGTAACATTTTCCACCAAGAATTGTGGAGCCTCTGGAGGATACAAGGAACTGAGAACGAATTTTGTTACACCCAGATCGAATCCCAGGCGTCAGTCGCACTGACCACACTCCCAGCACCATTACGCAATTAAGGATGTGATTTAATTATCTATTTATCTGTTTCGGCACTCTGGATGGTATACACAGAGTCTAATGGCCTCGCTTCATTACCCTCCATTAGGAGCACGGCACAAAACAACACGGTGAGGTTAATGTCTCTCATGCAGCTCCCAGATGAGTTTTGATTGAGGCCTGCGCGACAGAAACCCAACACTACGACTGCCTGCCCATAATAATGTTGATATTGCTAATGCTATTGAAAAAAAAGCTTTTAGTTTTTATTATTTGTTGCATGCTTTTAAAATACAATATTGCGAACAATATAAAATGTTTTGAGTATTTTTGATGTATGTTAAAAAAAACTTGATAAAAAGTCAAAGGACAGCTTTCAAATTATGGGTCATGTTTATGCAGAAACCCACAGAATAATTGAATATTCTAACAATATGAATCATAAAAACAATATTTCTGTCACTTCATTGCTTTGTGAAAAAGAAGGGAAATGTATCTTTAACCAAACAATTTTTAACAAAAAAAAAACCTGAAAAGAGAAAAAATACATGTTGAGAGTATGCAAAGTTAAGCCCCAGGATATCTTTGATGCTTTGAAATTTGTTGGATAAGTTAGATAAGCGGCAATAAAGAACCCTAAAAAGTGTTGCAGTAAACAGTGCATATGAATGGCAATGTTCTTAATAGAACTGTTACTATTAAAACTTCCTTCATATTGCTAGAATATGATGACTCACTCCAAAACAAAAACGGTCACTTGTTGACCTAACTTCAGTAAGCGCCACTGAACGAATTAGTGAACAATTAACCACCACAACATTCCCGCTCCTTTCGACTAGGATAATTTTCTTTTCTCTTTAAAATAATCTTCAAAAAGCTGTTTAAATTGACGTTTTATAACCAAACCGTAGCCCACAGGAACATATCTGCCCCTCAGCCATGGTCTGAGAAGTTAAGTATGGCTAAGCTGCGGTTGCCCTTGAATGAGATATTCTTACCATAGTCACTGATCCGGAAAGAACCAGCTGCATCTGTGTTCAAGAGATTTACCGTGTATTCACTAAGAATGGCCTGGGATTAGTAAATCTGCAGCACAGCTAAAGTGAACAACAATGAGGACAGAACATCCAGTTGTGTAAACAACCAATGCTTGGCACATCAGCTTTTGTGCCCCTCGGAAATGTTAAAAAAGCTGTTAGTCTTCATTTAGACTGACAGAGCAAACGGTGGAAAACTGTCTGATTCATCTGGAAATCATCTGTGTGGGTGTGCCGCGAATCTTGGCCTCATCTGCCCCAAATGACATTGTGAGGTCTTTTAAATGGTGACGCAGTGTCAGAAAATACCAGAGGCATTTGACAGATGACATTTCTTGGTGACAAAACATCATTGACTATCCAGAGATAATTGTCATAGGCCACCTTAGGTGTAGCTGTCAGATGCGGAGTGGGAGTGAAAATTATATGTGCGTAGCTTCATTTTGAACGTTTTTCCTAAATCAGCTTAGTTCTATTTCGCTGCTTTTGTTTATTAAGCAAAGTGTGTTTGTTTCAGCACAATTAGATAGTTTCGGCATGATTAGATTAGTTTCTCTCTGTAGCCAGTCGTAAAATGTTTATGCAGAGCTTTATGGAAACGACAGAAATATATGAAAATGAATATGTAGGCAGATTAGACAGGTGTGGTATTAAATTTATTCACAATTCAAAATGTTCTAATGAAATGTTTCCTTTTATATGAAGACATTATGGAGCATCTTAGCTGCAGTGAATTAAATGCACTCAGAATGACTTCAACTTGGACTGGAGCAGAGACAGAATGGAATGATATGAGGTCAAGGGACTAAAATGTGATGAAAAATTTGATTCATTTTTACTATAATTGATTTAAATTAGCATGAAATGAACTTTTGTTACTGTACGCAAAGGTAATTAAAATGGCAAATGCTATTGAATTTGTAGTAAATACATTTTATTTGGAAGCAGAAGTTACACTAGAATTGTATTAATTATTAAAAGCAAATGTTTTGGTACTCACATGTTTAGTTTTTTTGTTTGCATTGGAACAACACACAGAGAAGGAAAGTTAAATCTTATACAATTCCACACAGAACCCAAAAAAATGTACTGGACAAAATTATTTACATCCTTTAATATTTGGTAGCAGTAGCACCCCCTAAATAACATAAATAAGGCACTTCCTGTAACCATGAATGAGTTTCTTACACCCCTCTACAGGAATTTTGGACTAATCTTCTTTTGCTGGCCATTTAAGAGCTCTCCAGCGATTAGTTTGAAACCATTTCTGAGTGTTTTGTGTTTGGGTGTGTTTTGGATCATTGACCTTCTGGAAGACCCATGAGCTCTGGTGGAGACGCAGTTTCCAGAATGTTCTTTGATAGTCTTCAGATTTCATGATACTGTTCACACAGTTAAGGCATCCAGTGCCAGAAGCAGCAAAAGAACCTCCACCATGTTTGACTGTAGGGATTGTGTTCTTTTCTTTGAAGACCTTGTTTCCTTTTCTGTAAACAGTGCCATGATTCGCTTTAGCAAAAAGCTCTACTTTTGTCTCAAAGACTAGTATGTTCTCCAAGAAGGATTGTGGTTTTGTCACATAAGTTTTGGCAAACTCCAGTATTGCTTTTTTATGCCTTTGTGTCAGCAGTGGTGTTTCCTGGGTCTCTTTTCATGCAGATGGCGACGGATAGTGCGAGCTGACACTGTTGTACCCTGTGTCTGCAGATCAGCTTGAATTTGTTTTTGAATTTTTCTTTAATTTTGCTCTTTCTTCCACGTCTAGGGAGGTTAGCTACAGTGCGATGGGCTGAAAACCAATTGCGCAGAATGGACGCAGGAACATTAAGATCTCTGGAGACGGACTTGTAGCCTTGAGATTGTCCAGGTTTTCCCACAATTTCTCTCAAATCCACAGACAACTCTACACTTTACACTTCTACCTTTTGTCCATGCTCAGACTGACATACAACACAAAGGGCGAGTCAACTTTTCTCCATTTTAACTGGTTGCAAGTGTGATTACTATATTGTCCACTTGCCACTTATCTAAATACAAATTACAGGAGCATCACATGCTTGAAAAAAGGAATTATTCCTTACAATTTTGACAAGGTGCCTATAATTTTGTCCAGTCTATTTTTGAGTTCTGTTTTGCAAACAAAAACATTAAGCAAAAATAAAAATAATAAAAATACCAAAACATTTGCAATTGGAACAATTGAGAGAAGTATTGCATTTTCTAATTTTTCACAACACAGTTTATAATATTATTATTAACAATAATATTTTATGTTTTGCTATTTGTTTTATCAAATAAATGCAGCCTTGATGAGCATAAAAAACCTTTGTCTCTAGAGCATTAAAGCCATTTCATCAGCTAACTTTGCCGGAAGAAAACATTTGTGTGTCTGTGATTGTGTATTCACAGACTTTACATCTGATCACACACATCATGGTAAATCCCTTGATTCATTAGCAACTCTGCTTATGAAGCACAGTCGCTGATGAAGAAAGATATAATTGAACCAAATGTATAGTCCCTCATGAGACATACTTAATGAGACAACTTAAGCTTGATGTTCCACCATGTATTCATGACTAATAGATGAGGACCCGAGTTCTGTAAGAAGCATTCAGACCTACCTACACATCTAACCTTAACCAATCAATATTGCTATCTAAAGCACACCTCAGCTTTCCATTTGTTTCTTGCAGGGCTGTGCATGTGATTCACTAACATTACTGAGAGCTTTATTATCTAGCTAGCACATGATTGTGTTTACATCTCTGTACTGTCTTCTGATAACCCATATGTAACAGCAGTTATACACAAATATTTGTGATTTCTATCCACATAACACTCCTTTTTCAGAATTAGTGCTCATGCGACAGATTTACGTATTAAATTACAATAGCAATGGCTATAAAAAAATGGATAGTAACAGGATGCTCAACTACATAATTATGTATTGCACATCTCATCTATTTCAGGGTGTGAAAGAATACATTGTTCTGTATCACTATAATTTCTGAAAACTAAAAAATAAATGATAAAATTGAAATTGAATAAATTTTTAAACTGGATTAAAAGCCAAATGAAAGATGAATAAAAATAAAATACTGCATAAATAAACTGAACAAAAAAAAACTCTCAAAGTTATAAAAACACACAAAACAAAAATAACAATAAAAACGCAAAACTATAATAACTCATAATAATATGTGCTTTGATGGAATTCAGAAACGGTCCAAGGACTGATCCCTGAGAGATAACTTGGTTAAATAGCACTTGAACAAGAAGGCCATGACCCAGATATCTCATCACCAAATTTAAAGTCTGACTCATCGATGTCAATTTGATTATTAATAGTAAAGAGACAAAAAAAATTATTGAATATCACATGAGAAGAACAGAGTAGCAGTTTCTGACATCGGTCCAAGTTGGTTTTCT
Source organism: Enteromius afrohamiltoni (assembly GCA_034779775.1). NCBI lineage: Eukaryota > Metazoa > Chordata > Actinopteri > Cypriniformes > Cyprinidae > Enteromius > Enteromius afrohamiltoni. The sequence continues at coordinate 15,282,650 of JAUYWG010000055.1, forward strand.
TGAGTACTAAGTCTATGCTGCCTATTTTAAAGTCTGATGAGACAGCTCTACTAGAACGACGTAGACAGCTTAAGACAGTTACAGAGAGACTCTCTCCTGGAGAAGAGGGAATGCAGATGGGATCGAAGGCGACAGGACTAGGTGATGGGTAGAGCCAGGGTTAAGCATCAACCACTCTAAAGAGTTAATGTTTAGACAGAATATGAACAGAAAATGTAATAATAAAAATAATTATACACTTAAAAGTTTGCAAGGAATCGCATAAATACATTAAAAGACTTGTACTGGAAATATTATTGTAATTGAAAATAAATGTTTACAATTTGAATATTGTGGGCCGTGGCGCTAGAGAGCACGACAGACAAGCGGATGACTGAACACAAAACCCCGAAGGGTGGATTTATTGAG
>JAUYWG010000055.1:15302226-15316929 GCA_034779775.1 Enteromius afrohamiltoni
TAAATATATACATACATAAATACAGTAAATATTTTCAGAATATATACTATAAATATAAACAGTGCGCACACATTTTCTATAAACAAAACTTTTATTTTGGATGCGATTATTCGTGATTAATTGTTGCCCAGCACTAATATATAATGTATTAAAGTGAGAAATAAGAATAATTTTCCATAAAATGAAATACAACATTGGAGGTGGTAATCAAAATATTGAAAAGAAATTAAATATCATGCTGTTGTGAAAATAATATAGCAATGCCAATAAATAGTAGATTTGCATTAGAAAATTATTCTATGGGGTTCATTGTCAATAATATGTTTTTCATTAGAAAACTGTGCATAATAAATATGTGGCTTAATCATAATTTGATACTAGAAAAATGTATAATAAAAACGGGAATATGTTTTTTTGTTTTTTTATTATTTTGAGTTTTTGTGAAAGCATGCTTTATTTCTTTTGAAAGCACTACACTGCCTTTCACAACAGCAACTTTCAAATCTTTCAGTTGGCTTTAAACTTCTACCAGTATTTAATATTGATTCCTCTCAATTGCAGAGATTAAAAATTAGCAAGAGGGCATTTTATCATGAAGGTGACGGTAGGTTTTCGAGTGCAGCATCCATTCACTCAGTCATATACACAAGTCATATTACCTGTAAAGTCTTGTAAAACTAAAACACGCTGGGGAATTTAGTCTCTCGTAAGCTAGTCTTGATTGTTGCATAACTCTGGTATGTTACAAAAGTTTGGGTTTTTCTATGGAGTAACGGGTGTCTCTTTAAAAGTTGTGTCTGAACGCGTTGGGTCTCATGTTTGTGTGTGTGTCTGTGCGTATGAATAAACAGTACAAGACAGGCATGGAATTAACAGGATTACTGAAGATAAACAGGATGAGGTAAATTCACCCAAACTGGTCTGCTCATATGACAGGACTTACATTAAACCAGAGGTCTTGTGACTTTGGACATGGCTAGTGCTGCTCAAACAGGCACGCTGGGTACGTCTTGTATAACATCCTTTGTGACCTCAGATCAACATTTGTATGCATAAAAAAGTGCAGGTGTGATTTCCAAACATAACACATGGTCCATATCTATTGGCTTTAAGGTCTTTAAGATAATTTCAAGAAATTTTACATATACTGTATTTTTAATAGTATTTATAATAGTTTTTATTCATATTTTAAAATTATAGTTTACCCAAAAGATTATTGACAAAATTAAATTTGAAAATTCTAAATTATTTTATTTTATGAAATTCAATGACAATATTTCCTTGACAAATAAATCCACAATGCAATATGGTATTACATCAAAAGGAGTATCGCAGTTGTGAATCATAAGGGGGGAAACAAAACGTAACTCTGGAAAAATGGGCCTTATTTTCACTAAAATGTCATAAAAGTCTTAATGGTCCTAAAATAGACTTCACTTGAGAGAAAAAAAGTGACACTTTGTAAATGACCCCACTACACATCTTTAAGAAAAAAAAACAACTTACTTGCATACAAGAGGATTTTCCTGTAAAGGCCCCATCATCAAAGAATCAAACAACCACAGACAGCTGTTTCACTTTCAGCTTAAGTTTACAACATGTGATGATATTTGCAGTTTGTGACCAAGTGTTGCATATATAGCCAAAAACACACAATTTTTGATAATCCATCGGTTAGACTGAGTAATGCTGAGTAAGTATGACTAGAAAAGACCAGAGCATGAAAATTCTTTCTCCCAGATGGAGTACATGCAAACCTCATTTGAATGTAGTTAAAGTTATTTCAACACCTCTTACAATACATCAACCCACCATGTTCACTGACAACATAAACAAAGACTTCCTCCTTTCCATTTGCTTCGACTTGTGAATGACTTCTTACAGCCTGATTCACTTCCCCGTCAAGGCATGCAAATCATTCGATTGGGGAAGTCAAGTGATGCAGTTTGCTTTTCTTACTCACCATTTTGGTTGCTTGCACAGCACAACGTTACCACAGTATTCCCAGCAGGGATGTGGTGATGCCTTCATCCCATGCAGCAACCAACGCGTGGAACAAGCCGTCAGCAAAAAGGCAGGGCAATGTGTGAATCTTTCCTCTGGGATTAATCAGACCTGTATCAGTCCTTGAGGTGGTGATCTCATTGTCTGTGCTGACTCCACAGACCATACACACTTCATACATCAGAATTCACAGCGTAACATATGACAGCACCACCCTCTACAAGTGTGTCATCAGGAATGGTTGTGTGATCATTTAGCATGTTAGAATGTAATGGCTGAGACACTGGACAGCAAAATATGTCCTCTAGGAAACTAACCGCACACTGTAAAACAAATTCTGTAAAATTTACGGTAAAAAACGGCAGCTGTGGTTGCCAGAATTCAACCATTAATAAAAAACGGTAACAGCATTTTATGTTATACGGTCTTAAGTTAAATTTACAGATAAATACCGTAATTTCATTCATTGATACTATGTTAATATACCAGCCTATTAAAGTACTGAAACCAGCAAATACAGAGTCACATGATGAACCAAAGACCATCTCAAGGAACTGCCCATGCAAGGAATTCTGGGAATGTCATATTACAGTCTTTTACTGTAAATTTTACAGGAATCTACTATTAACCATTTGACAGGTATTAACCGTAGCATTTTCACCGAAGATTTTCATCAAAAAAATTAACTTTAGCTTAGCCATTATTTACTCACCCTCATGTCAAAACAAACCCGCTTGACTGTCTTCTATGGAAAGTGAATTTCTGAAGAATGTTCGGGCCATGATATTTTACAGAAAAAGTGTACGATATTCTGAGGAAAGAATTTCATACTTGGACTACATATAATATATGTGTGAATTTTTCCTGTACAGAAAAGAATCACTATAGAATAGTCCTAAGAAAAAAAAAAGAAAACTAATGTTTGCACCAGTTATATTAGTGAATATAATAAATGTGTCGAACAAATTTGGACCATTTATACTATTGAGGATAACAGAAGTGTGAAATTCTATAAGGAAATTAGTGACTCTTATGAAAGAAAGACATACAGGTATGGACTGATTTTATTATTGAATGTAATAAAGGTATAAAAAATGAGTGACGCTTCTTATGAAAGAAAGTCATACAAATTGTATTATTGAATATTGTAAAAGTGTGAAAAAAAGTAATGTTTGGACCAATAAATGTGTGAAATTGTATGTAAATGAGTGACTAGGATATTCTTATAAAAAAGATTTGGACCATTTATATTACTGAGTGTAATAGAAGTGTGAAATTCTAAAAGAGTCACTAAAAATGTCATACAGGCTTGGACTGATAGTATTACTAAATATTTTATACTATTACTGAATATAATATATATGTGAATTTTGCCTATATGGAAAAGATTGTCTCTGTTTTTCTAAAGAAAGGAAGTCCTATAGGTTAAAAATGACAACATTATTAAAAATGAAAATGAAAAGTGTAACCTTTTTTGTATATTAAACAGACTGAAAATCTTTAAAAAGAAAGTAAAATCATCATATGGGTGAACGATGACATATTCTTCATTTCACAAGACATTCCTATTTAAAACAAATCAGTTCTCCCAGTGCACTATAGTCAATAACAAAACGAAAGCTCAGATAAAAATCTCACTTCTCTTTAACTTGCTGATACAAAGACCATTTCATAAGTCATTTAGCATCTAAGCACTGGTGCATTTCAGTGAAAGATTTTACCACTTGGAAGTCTGGAAGTGCATGAACAAGCATTATCATCTGCTCCGCACCACCGTGGCTCATTCTGATAAAATATGTTGTCACTAATGCATTAGGAAAGATTACAAACACAAAAACAATGTTGTCAGAGGCGGGGGAGTATTCATTTTTGTGACTGAGGCTTTGTTCAGAGTGTGGGTGGCCCTGCTTTGCTTCGGCCTCCCAAGAAATCTTGTGCACTTCATGCAGAATGCGAGCAAGCGGTCACAAGAAGTATCCCAGTTGAATAAATATCTAACTCAAATGACCAAATGTGGGCCTATTTATTTTCAGACTTTGCTGTTTAAGCCAAACAAAAGTCGGATGAAGGGATGTTAACTGCAACACAATGAGGGGAATTTCAAACTTCTTAATTTTGCTTGCATATGCTTAAACGTATAAACGCTTGTATGTTAGAGTCAAGCGCATTTACTTTAAGAATTTAAGATAATTCATTTCTTTTTCTAAAAAAACTAAACATTAAATTAGGATCAGTAAGGAACTGCACATGCACTGTCAATGCACATCTAGTGAGCAGTATTTTTTATGTTTAATTGTTTAATTTGCAGAATGTGACTTTGAATAATACCCACATTATGAGCAGTGAATACAGGACTGTTTGATTTCTTGGACATGAAAACACAAAAAAAAACACAAAAATGAAAAAATACTTAGGTGACATTACGGGTATGTCCTTCTCTAAAACTCAATTTTAATTCAGTTGAACTAGTTATATATTTAAAACAGCTTGTGAACCACAGGACAGATGGCACATCTTCTGCAACAAAGAAACCTTACAGAATGAATGTGTACAGAAAATGACAGTATGACATAAACTCTGCGCCCAATATGGCAAGCCATTTTAATATTGCCTTTAAATGAAATGAGTATTTAAGTGTTCAATGTAGTTACTTGTGTTTTACTATTTTATTTTTACATGTTAATATTTATTAGAGCCTAGTCTATATCTGAAAATTGCTAAAAGCAACAATCATGTAGTTTCTTGTTTATGGAAGCTTTAAAATATATATATATATATATATATAGTGGGTACGGAAAGTATTCAGACACCATTGTCATTGTCTTGTTAGAAGGTAAACCTTTAGCCCAGTCTGAGGACCTGAGCACTCTGGAGAAGGTTTTGCTCCAAGATACCCCTGTACTTGGCCGTACTTGGCAGCTGAAAAACACCCCCACAACATGATGCTGCCGCCACCATTCCTCACTGTTGGGACTGTACTGAACAGGTGATGAGCAGTGCCTGGTTTTCTCCACACATACACATAATTAAGGCTAAAAAAGTTCTATCTTGGTCTCATCAGACCAGATCATCTTATTTCTCACCATCTTGGAGTCCTTCAGGTGTCACAGCAATGGAGAATACTTTGGATAATGTGATATTTCAGTTTTTCTTTTTTAATAAATCTGCAAAAATGTCAAAAATTCTGTGTTTTTCTGTCAATTTGGGGTGCTGTGTGTACATAAATGAGGGGAAAAAACTAACTTTTAGCAAATGGCTACATTATAAGAGTAAAAATTTTAAGGGTGTCTGCATATTTTCCGTACCCACTATACATATATATGTATATATATATATATATATATACATATATACACACACACATATTTTTTATTTTATTTTTTAATTAATCACAATTCAGACATTTGGTAATAATGAGAAACAAAATGTCAGAATTGCAAGATATAAGCTCACAATTATGAGAAGAAAAGTGAGATTGTGAGAGGAAAAGAAATCACACTTCCATGGGAAAATTTACTTCAATACATGTCACTTCAGGGAAAGTAAGTAGTAAATAAAGTAAAAGTATTATGGTACTAACACACAATGAATTTAACTGAATAGATTTGAACCACTATTTTATTATTATTATTATTATTTGTGCATATTTTATTTATAAACATTTCTATTAACAGAGGGAAAAAACGAATAATAGTAATTGCAACAAAAAAGAAACAAACCCAGAATATTTCCCCATTTTTCTCTTTGTGCGATTTAACAACAGAAACAAATATCTAACCGTTCAAAGACAAACTACTATTATTTTAATACAAAGGCTATACAGTTACTAGTGTTACCATCATAATTCCGCTGCATTCAATAAATAAAAAATCAAGTATTTGTAAAATCGATACTAAATGCTAAAACGGTTTGCCATATGCCCTCTTTCTTTTCACCATTTTGCTCAAGAGAAGGGAAGTGCGCGCTCCCTATCAAACAGAGACGCGCATCCGTTCGCCTCCCCATTGACGTCACTCCGGTATCACATGAACGAGCCGGGACCAATCCACACGCAGCCCTATCGAAGCACTCGGTTCCTCCACCGAGATAGGGAGGAAAAAAGACAGAAAAGGGAACCATGACTCCGAGCATCTGAAGAACAAATAAAATTGAACGCGGCGTGGATCTTCTACCTGGTTATTGTTTTATATTCAGAGCAGGAAGACTGGAATAATATGCAGCGGAGAGAGACGGAATGGATACGACAATGGCTCGAGCATATTGAATAGCTCGAGACGCTCAAAGGAAAGACATTATACTTCATCGAACCTTCCTCATCTTGACGGGCTTATTTAATGGCTTTAATCCTCTCCGTCGACGACCCTTGTCTTTTCCGTGCCGCTGTTGAGGTCGAGTCACGGTGGATCGCGTGAGTCTCTATATGCCAAACACTGGAACGACCATTATTCGGCCTCGAAATCAAAAGACAGCCACCTGATCTGATTCAACGCCGTCGATTTTCGCTGAGGGGAATCATGGATTTTAACGGGAGCGGTGGGGGAAACGAGCTGCACAACAATCAGTTTTATCCGTCCGAAGAGAGTAAGCCTCTGCTGGGGGAAATGTCCGCGCAGCAGCCGCCGCCGCCGGAGGGGAATAATAATCACAAAGCGGGGCCCTGCAGCAAGAGGAGCCTTCTACACAGCAGCAGCGGCATGAGATACAAACTGCTCCAGGAGGGGGACATCCAGGTGTGCGTGGTCAAGCACCCGCGGACCTTCCTCAGTAAGCTCCTCACCTCCAAATTTTTACGGAGGTGGGAGCCGCACCACCTCACCTTGACGGACAGCAGCCTGGTGTCTGCCACGGTAAGCGCCGCTCTGCAGGGGTTGTTGCTTTGACGTGGGGCTGTTTAATGGCCATATTTGAAACTCTTGTCTTTTTGTGTTCAATATATTCAGCACGCAGTCTGCTCGTTATGTACAGAGTAGGGAGCGCAACAAATATTGTACACGTAATGGCAATTTAGACGGCGAAAGTATAATACTAAACGTGTTTATGTTAACGTAGTACACTTAAGTACAACAGCACAAAACATGCATTAATATAAACACGCTGATATTAAGATCCGCGATCATTTGAATGGCTTTGAAGGATTGTTTGCCGTTCTTAATTCAGTAATGGAAATCTCCTTTAAAAGAAAAGAAGGAAGGTTTTTGTCTGACGTGTTTTTTCTTTCCGTCTTTTTTTCTTTCTTTCTTTCTTTCTTTTTTTTTTTTTTTTTTATGAATATCGTTTATCCGCAACCAGTAAAACTCTGCCTTCCCAGCAGTATCCCGAAAACAACACGGTTTCGAAAATGTAGATAATTTAGGGAACGTAAGACTCGTGAAAATGAAACACATCGTCGAAAAAATGCATCATATCGAGCGGATGTATTTCGAAATGGGTCTGAAACACACAGTGACGTCATAATAATAACAACCTAACAGCTTCCTCTCAATTATTTCACGTTTTCCGGGTGTATGTATTATGTATTGATATGGTCATCTATGAATTTGGGGCCGGTTAATATTTTAAGTTAATATTTTAAAGAAAAAGCTGTGTTTAAGGGTAAAGAAGCAGCATTGCACCACCTCAGGCCCAAAATAAATCCCAAAATTTTAGTTGATCTTCTATATGGATAAAGCTATTGGGCTTAAACGATTCATTTAGCCACAAAAGGTCACTATAGAGTGTTTTAAAAAGAGAATTGTGTCCTCATATTGCTATAAGTTTTCCATTTTTGTTTTTTTTCATTCAAGTTTTGTAATGTACAAAGTCCTATTAATAGATGAAATCACACAATAAAAGCAAGACAATGTTTGTTTATTTCAGAAATGTAGCATAATTTCAAGACAGAAGAGTCTTGATAATATTGCATTGTTAATGTTAACTTTTGGACACTTAAAATGCTTTTATTAAAGTCCTCCGTAATGCATTTTAAAGGTGGCTAACATTGCTTTATGAGTCTCTTGAAACAGGTTTACATGTGTGCAAGGTCAAAAAACACTTTAGTTTTCTCCAAAAATAGATTTAATTTTACCCGGTTTCTAAATGATTTGTAAATGTCTCTTGTGAAGCAGTTCGAAGAATCTGTCTGTCTAAACCCCTCCTTCGTAATCCACACGGAAATTGTACTGTTTGTGTGCGGAGCAAGTTGTTCGTTATGCAAATATGTTACTTCGTGATGTGGATCCGTAACAGAAAAAGATTTGAATTGCTGACGACTCGTTTAGGCGAATGTGAGCCGACTCTTTTTTTTAAATAGACAAAAACTTCATTTATCGTGCACTGTCGGTGCCACAACTTTGCAGATGGTTTATGTTCACATACAGCTACATGACACGCTGCATGAACGATCATATTTGAAAAGGCATAATAGGGGCACTTTAAAGAAGCCTATGTCATATTCAGAATACTCAGAGAGAAAGTGCTACATTTATTTCCATTTCAATCTAAAGGTGCTTGTTTGATAATATCAAGGAGGTGTTGGCTGTAAAAACAAACAGTGAAAGCTGGTGTCAGCTATTCTTTGTTAAAGCTGCTGTTGACATAAGTTCATGAGGTACACAAAAGCACTCTAACATGGAATTTCTGTGATGCAATATCGGTTTAATAATGTATTGACTCATAAGTTGTCATTTCCAAATAACATGGAGTCCAGTGTATTGGAGAGTGAATCACAGATAATAAAAAAATTCAGTTGTTCACAGCGGGTTTTCAACCAGTTACAACCCAGGGACCCCCACACAAGACTTTCATGAGGAATATTAACTTTATATGACATTTTTATGGACTTCTGGTTAAAAACACTAGAATGAAATAATGTGTAGTTGAAGGTATTGGGTTTGCTATGTTCTGTATGCAGTCATTAAGTTTTTTTTAGGTCAGCAGAGTTATTAAAATAATATATGAGTGTTTTGCAGGTGCAAAATATACAGTTAAATGTGTCAGAATTGACTTCTTGTCAGTGGAGGTGATATTTTAGACATTGAATTGAATATTGAATTACATTTTGTCCACGTGTCCTGTTTTCCTGTTATTTTCCTCGCTGACGTTTACTCACTTCTCTGGCGATTTCAAGCCTCATCTGATGCTCAGATATTCAAAAACATCACTGCATACATCTTAATTGCTGCTCGAGAGGCGTATCTATGGAAAAGTAGTGTCACGGTCACAATGGATTCACCCACCAGGGAGATTTCTGGGAATCCACTCAATGGCGGTTATTTTTAAAAAGCGAAAACACGAATCTGCACAAGCAGTGACCCGTTATTCATCGACGTTTGGTTTGCATGTGGAGAGGACAGTCATATTTTACCCTATTTCGGATGAGTAAATCGTATCTGCGCTGATGCAGTCTCTTCATTCAGGACATCCTCACAGGATGCCATCATCAAATGGCTGATTAAATTAAAGGTTTAAATTTTACAGCTATATTTCATCGTTCTGATATGATCGAATTAGCTGTTGACTTCTTCCTGAAATGAATGCTTCAGAATGAATTAGATTGCTTGTTTAACAACGGTCTGACTGTCGGATGAAGCTTAGTCGCTGACACTGAGAGGCCCTCGGGATTTCGGAGGCTAGCTGAGATTAACCCAAGCCAAACACAGACCGTATGTTTATGTTTGCAACTATATGCGGCCGTTTTGCAGAGGTTTGCTGTTTAAACGTGTTTACAGAGTACAAAAAAAAAGTTTGGATACTTTGACAGTCCTGTCATTCAGTATTGGTTTTCTCCTACAGTTGCAAGGTCTCTAATAGATGTTTAGCTAGTGACCCGTGTTCAGTTGACCATAGCTAATGGAGGTAGTTGTCTGTGGCTAATGGTCTCTTTTGGCAAAGACTAGCCTGTTTGTGATTCTACTGTGCATTGAAGCATTGAGCTTCAGAAAGAGGTCAGTATATCAACAGAAGGCCTTATTGTTGATGTTAAGCATATAAATTGTTCGATTTGGATGGTTTGGTTTCCTCACCTGGTGTTTTTCTCAGGACAGACCTTGCTAGGGTGTCATTTGGGTTGAGATGACATTATCTCGCTCACATGTTCTTAAAATATTTGACCTCGTTTGCTTTGTAGATGTAGCACATGACGCCTGTCCGATGATAAATGCCTTCTTTTCCCTGAAGATTCCAGCTTTTTTTTTCTCTCTCTCTCTCCACAATTTTCTTAAGAACTCTTGTGCACAAGTGAAGACAAAACATTTGGCAATTTGATAGCACATTTTCGATAAGTGTAGCCAGCTCCGTGGAAAATGATCTCACTAGAAGATATGAAAGATGTGAGTCAAGCTCTCGGAGTCTAAATCATATTTGCGTAACAGCAAGCCATTATAAATACTTCCTGTCGCTCTTTCGTTAAAAAGACTTCAAAAGCCCAACCTCTAAAGGCACGTTTATGCCGATGCCCTCAAGCGCACCATTTTGTTTGTGTTGCAGACTATAGTTGCTGTTCAAGTCAGGTCCTGTTAATTAGATGAAGTACCAGATGAGACAACAGCCCATATAGACCATAACATGTCCTCTGTATAAACAATGCACAGAAAGCTGAGAGCTGCACAATTGTTTTTTGGCTGTGTGTTTTGCTATTTTGTGATTGGGTTAGATGCTGAACACCTGGGTACATATAAAATGATATTCTAGTTGTGAGCATGAGTTGATGTTAACAAACGCAACTCTGTACAGCACGGTTCACCTCTGAAGAGTCATCACATTTTGAGCAACTCAAAGCAACAAGTTATGAGTTCAGCTAAATATGACCAGGTCTAGGGTGGGGGTGGGTTGCGAATGGGTTACACTTATAACAAACCATTTTAACAGTACTGTTGGGCTTTCTGCTGTAAACAAACAGGGCTATGGTGATGACTGGGCACATAAACTATCGTGGCTCCCTGAGATCCCCTCGGCTGCCATCCAAATATGCTCTGTAATTGAGATGTAGGAGCTGGCTTTGTTTTGTAGCACAGAAAAACCATTAGGAGGACATTTTCAAACACTGGCAGGGTTTCAGATTAATTGTTTTGCATGTACTGGGTTGTTTGTGTCTTGATATTGTAGCAATTGTTCATTATTGTTGCTGTTAGCTTGAATGAATGGATGCAACTGGTTGATACTGCATTTCGTAGAGATGACTTAAGACCAAATTTTAAATGGTAGGAATGCATATTCAACTGGAACACGCCATGTTGATGAAATATTTTGGAGATATTTTCATTTGAGAGTGCCAAATTTAATGTATAGGGCTTTGTCTGGGGCCGTCCACATGATCAGCTTCGGGGCAGTTTAAAGGCATCCTGGAATGGGATTTCCAACATTTTTGACTCCAGCTAACTCTAGCTAACAATTGGATTGGTTTAGTGAATATTTGAACAACTCTAAAAAGTTTAATGTACACTAAATAAATAAGTGTGCATTTGTGTGTGTGTGTGTATATTGTAAAATTATTAGGGGTGTAATGATACGCGTATTCTTATTGAACTGTTCGGTACGCATTGCAAACCAAATGATTTATGATTGACTAATACTTTTATATTTGGAAAAGAAAAAAAAAAGAGAATAAAGTGTGTAAAATATAATGTTTTCAGTGCTACACTCAACAAGGCAGCGCAAACAACGGGACAGGCAACGTGCTGCTGCCCCTCCCACCCCCATACAGACGAAAACTAGTGATGGGATCTTACAGACTCGTTAATTTGAGTCTCGTTTAGCAAAATGAACAAATCGTTTTTTCGAATCATCTCGTTCATTAAAAAAAAAAAAAAAGTATAAATAAAATGATATGTTTTTCCCCTAACACGTCTACTACATACGCACGCGCTGATCACACTACAAACAATACAATACTGTAAGAAATAAAAAAAAGATTAATACATTTACCTGGTTCTTCAGTCTATGATTAGCTCACCTCACCTCTTATCCGAAAAGTCTTTTTGGGTCGTTTGTTCATAACGTGACATGACAGCCCCATACGCCGGAAAGAGAATTGATTAGATAATCTATCGGGTCGCTTGTTTTTGTTTTTTTTTGGCTTATGGGGCTGTCACGTTATGAAAGAACGACTCAAACCCAAAGAACTCGATACAGGTGAACTAATTTCAGTAAGAACTTTTCGCAATGCGCATTAGTAACTGAACAAATCACTCCCATTACAAACTATCCCCGCGGCATTCAGGAAGGCATTTCCAACAGATTTGAACAGGGCAAAACAATCGTTCGGATTTTAATGCAGGATTTAAGAAAATGCTAAATGTTATTGAGCACTACTAGCAGAGAACAGAAAGATTGTGACCTTCTTTAGCTGAAGCACAACAGCGGCCCATGTGTTAAACACACAATCTGTGCTGTCTGAAGAAAATGTGGACACTCTCGTCTTTCTGAACTTTAAAAAAAACAAAAATGTAAAATTTGATTTCCATTTAAAAACAAACAAAATGCTGTTTTCTTTCTATTAGTTTATAACTACTACAATATTAAGTGCATTTGGTTTTGGTTATAAAGTGGTTTTGTTTTATTTGCTGCTAAGAAGAAACCCAAGAAGATAGGTGAAGTATAGCTCCATTGTTGTTCAAAGTAAAAGAAAAAAACAAGATCATACTTAGAATTTTTTTTCCACATTTTTATTTATTAAAACTATCATAAAAGAAATTCTCCTTTTTTTTTTGCTGTATCAAAAACGTTCCGAACCGTGACACCACAGTGTCGTATCAAACCGAACCGTGATTTTTGTGAACTGTTACACCCCTAATAATTATATAATATAATACTCTATATTTAATGTAATCTGTACTTCAGCCAGCCATTACTTCTGTCTGTCACAATATACTTTGCTGCTCCAGATTTTATATATATATATATATATATATGTATATGTATATGTATGTCTATTGCTGTGATGATTCACAAAGTTTAGTTCGATATGACACAGTGGTGTCATATTTCGATAAGTTTTCCACACAGGAGTGGGGTGGGTGGTTATTGGTTACGTTGCAATGTTGCAAATATTTCTGTTATTTTAATCCATGAAGGCAACCAATGGATATATCAAAGGCAACATGCAAAGTTTTTTATCTCAGTCAATTCACTGTGCAGAAAGTGAAAGTAAAAATGGAATGATGGTGTTATGATAGAGCTTTCGACACCTGACGCACATTTTTTCTCAGAAACAATGAGAGACCAATCTACTTCAACAAATGTGAATAACAATATATAGCTGTTTCAATTTATTCCCTTAATATTTTTACTTGTGTCCCGTACATGGTGGGAAAAAATGAGAAGAAACACAGTTTGTGTAAAAACAGGTTGTTTTGAAACTAATTAAAATGACGGATGTATATGATATAAATTGATTAGGTGTGAGCTTTTTAATCTGCACGGCTGGGTGTTGAGGTTTTGAAACAGAACTAAAGTTGCCACATCCGTAATGTTGACACTCGCCGCCAAATTTCCTTTTGTCGCATAAACCATCTCAGTTCATCGAATTTGTGGTTAGGATGACGCATGAATGGATGACGGTAGTCTGAAATTCGGCCTATTCAGCCCACTAAATGAAAAACTAGTTCAGTCCCTGGATAGTCATACTGCTGAAGAATAGCCAGCCACATCATCTGAAGATTGCTAACTCCACCGGTCGATGATTTGACGTGCTTAAACCGTTTTAAAACCTATATTTCACTCAATCTTTATTTTGGCTGTGTTAAACTTTGCATGCCATAGTCAGTTGCATCATACCAAGAATTTTTTTGGACTAGGTTTCACAAGAAATGTGTTTTTGTTTTTAACTGCATGCAAGTCCAAGATCCACATGTGCAAGCCACGTATTTGGACGTAAGCTTTGGATTTGCATGACTTAATGCCGTTTGTGTATATATTAAGAGATATATGGTGTTAATTGAAGCCAGGTGTCTTTGGGAACTTAGTGTTGTATAGAGCCTGTAGGCATGCAGTCATACCTGTCTGTACAGTAACTGAGCTATTCTGTTGCTTTTGGTGTTTTAGATGCACAGAAACTATATCAGCAAGTGATCTCTAGTTTACAGTTGGCTCTTCTGGTTGGAGCCTTTTTTTTTCTTCCTGGCTTACATTGGCTTCCTTCTCCTGGCCTGCTATGGTTTGCTGTTAATATATCATGGGTGAAGAGTTTAACTGGAAAAAGCCATGTTTACATTGGGTGAGAGCACATTGTCACTGTTTTTACATACTCATGCAGTAAACTTTTACTCCATTTACACCAATTTGCATAGGCTTGAACAGTTATGCAAAAGCATGTGAAATGTCAAGATTTTATGATTTAGACATTGTCCATCCATGTTTTTTTTTTGCACAGTTAAATTAGTGATAGACTGATATATCAGTTGGGCAATGATTTCTGTTATTATTGAGTAATTTATCATAGAGAGATTTGGCATGTCCAAAATAAAAGAAAGAAATATACAAAGAAAAAAAATGAACAAATACATCAAGGGTGGTTAAACTGATCAAAAGTGACCAAAAAGGAACTTTGATGCAAAAATTAAAATTCTGTTCGTCAAATTAATCCTGAAAAAAATGTATTACAGTTAAAAAATATATATACAGAATAACTCTTTTTAACGTTGATGACTGTAATAAGTAATGGTTCTTTAGCACTAATTTATATATATATATATATATATATATATATATATATAAAATATAATA
>JAUYWG010000055.1:15317029-15337434 GCA_034779775.1 Enteromius afrohamiltoni
ATATAACATAGCATATAAGGATAAACATATCAGCTTATGGCTTTTTTGCTTCTTTTTTTCAAGGTTCATGTAACATTGAAGACTAAAGTAATGGCTGCTGAGAATTCATCTTTGTCATCAAATGAATAAATTACATTTAAAATGTATTAAAATAAATAGAAAATGGTTCTTTTAAATTGAACTAATATTTAGCAGTAGTACAGTTTCAGTATTTGGTGAAATACATGTAGCCTTGGTAAGGATAAAAGTAATTTAAAAAACTTTGAACAGTGAATTTCCAAAAATATTATGTGAATAAGTATATTTAAAAAGTATAAAAATGTATGTAATTCCTGCAGTATTTCTTATTTGCTGTAATAAAAATAATCTAATTTAATTAATTAAAAATAAAATAATGGTGTATTTTGATCAAGTGTAGTCATAACAAAGCATTTCATTATACAGTATTAATTTAATATACATTAGTGGTCAACCATTATGGCGTGTTTTAACTGTCTGATACTGATATCAAGAACTAGAGAGCCAATTGGCATGTTCCCAAATAGGCTGATGCAGTTTAATTTAAGACCTAGAGATGAATTGTTTTAAAACAATATCAAATATTGACTTCATAAACACTTTTTTGAAATGCTGAAGTTTTGTATTATCCATTAACAACAATGTGGTAGATTGTGAATCTATATCTGTAATAAGGGACAATTTGGTACATTTTTAATCCGCCATTTGGAACAGTTATTTGCTGTTAATGCCATCTCACATGGCCCAAAATTGATTTATCCATCTATAACTAATATACGCATATACCTTATATTCGCTACTCAGCACTTCAAACAACGATATTAGAAGCTAGCCTTGCTTTGGTTTCTCACAGTTTAGTGGGTGCAGCGCTAACAGGAGCTCTCCGAGATCAGTTTGTCAGTTATAGAGACGCCACCTGAACACACTGATGTTTTTCTCCACATCGTTTTCCATCTGGATCTCCCTGGTAACAAAAAAAAAAAAAAAAACATATGTCTCTATTTCATCTCTTTGTTTCCATGGCAACATAGCAATGGTGAGAGGAGAGCTATTCAACTCCTCCTTAAGGAAGAATAGCAGCATGAAAAACAGGCTGAATAAGATGATGGAAGAAAGAATCGGAGGACTTCTTGGAACGGAGAAGTGGAAAGGAGGACAGATAGCGAGAGAGGAGAGAGTGACACAAAGATAAGCAGATGGAACGTCAAACTCAGCGCAAGTTCACATGTCACATTGTCATACAGGATACTGTAGCTATGACAACCTTTAAAGAGGTTTTTTACCATGCTGTAGATATATATAAACCCCAGTGGTGACACATTTACATTGATTTTATGAGAGACAAGTAGCTGTTTTTCTGGGTTTCTGCCACCTCGGGCCCTTGTTTTGCTCCACGTGTGGCACGTGTCCCAATGTACACAAGCCTGCTAGCAGACTCATGATTGATTACGTGAGAATTAAGATATTGTTTAATAGATACTTATCACATGGACAAAAAAAAGAAGCCAAAATCAGCCATCTCAAATCTGTAGCAGAGGGGGCAGGACCTACTCTGCTGAACAGCCATTTGGTCTATCACCTAAGAGTGGGGGATGTAAATAAAAGACAGGCCTGTTTTATTCGGTTATACGGGGACGAGCGGCCTGTTTGTTTGAGCGAGCAAGAAACGCAAAGAGAATGAGTCAAAGAAAGGAACAGCTTGTTTGCTCTGCTGAACTGGGTGGCTGACACAAATACAGGAACTGTGGTTTGGTTTGAGTCTAGAGGGAGAGCAGCGCAAATAAAGCAATAGCCTGTTTGTGCAAAGAAGCCGAGGGAGGGCGGCGCTAATACCGGAAGAGCCTGTTGCCGGGCTGCGGAGGAGGGAGGGCAGGCTAATAAAGGAACAGCCACAGTGTGCTATTGTAGAGGGAAAGAGATGGGGAACAGCCTGTTGACATTTGAGGTCATGTGACCATCAACACTTCACTCAGGAGTGGAACTGAGAAATGAGCTACAACAGACTCATGGGTGACAAATATTAAAAATGGAGAAGCTCCCGCAGACATTTAAAGATTGTTAAGAAGGGGAACCTTAAATTCGCTGTAAATCTGTGGCTCAAATGGAGA
The DNA here is from genome assembly GCA_034779775.1 of Enteromius afrohamiltoni. Taxonomy (NCBI): domain Eukaryota; kingdom Metazoa; phylum Chordata; class Actinopteri; order Cypriniformes; family Cyprinidae; genus Enteromius; species Enteromius afrohamiltoni. The sequence continues at coordinate 15,319,156 of JAUYWG010000055.1, forward strand.
ACCACATGTGAGATGAAGTCCATTCACACCGAACAAGATAACAATAAGGTGCAACTAAGAAGTCTTAAGTTGTTGCAATTCTTAGAATTGAAGTCTGATTGCAAATGTGATATGATATTATATGATATGATAATGATCATGCAGCTGAATAATCAGCCAATCAGAATCCAGTTTAAATTCTTTATTGGGAATCTATCATCAAAAGTTATCATCGTAAATTGCGACCTTTGAATACTCTTAAGCAGCTAAACTCAAACTGTTCAAACTGTTTCAAATTTAACAAGTATTTTTAAATAAGTTTCGTGTAAAAAGATTTGGTAGCGAATGGCTGTTGAGATGAAGTTCCAGGGGGATCGATTTATTTATGTAAGAAAAATATCCATATTTAAAACTTTATAAATCGCAGTATCTAGCTTCTGCTAACAGCCATATGCATGAGAAAGTGACATGGGATTTAGGTGAATGTGGTGACAGATGTGAAAGTGACGAATATGAAAACGCATTAGAGAGAGCAAAAAACGAAACAAAAAAACAACCAGAAGTCACAGATTACAAATACAAAATATATATATTTGGATTTTGAATATAAGCCAAGAGTTTTCCTTTGCTGTACGTCATCCACCGGATGGTTAGTGGACGTTTTAAGTTTGGGTATATTTAGTACACATATTTGACTGCTTAATTTTCACCAGTAAGAAAAAGTGTTTTGAAATTTAGGTTATTGTTTTGCAGAACGTCACAGTTGAATATGACATGAGAATAAATTAGAATAAACATTCATTTTCATATTTTTTTTCTTCTCAAACCTTGTCTATGTTGTAAAGACACCCCAGAGGGCATTACTTCCCACTTTGATAATTACTGTAGTTACCTGAAAATCACATCGTTTCTTCTTCCACTCTAAATGTAATCTATAAAAAATATTTGGACATTATCTAAAAATGACTATAGCTTAGCACCAGCAAGCTTGTTAGCTAAATAATTAGCGTCAAATAACAGTATTTAGACCTACCTATTTTCAGTATGGTTATGAATAAACGTTCTTATCTGTCTACTTGGCTAGCTGATCTAAACTGTATAAAAATGTACACCGTTGATAAAAAAAAATATTAAAAAAGACGTAGCGTTTTAATAAAACTGCTAACGTTCCAGCAGCAGGGAATATGAACTTTTTTTTTTACTTGGAGACAATGATGTTGATGTGTCTGCATTCATCTCAGTGGGCTTAAATAGATCACCCTTTACTGCAGTGTAACAAGCCAAAAAATTTTACCCAAATATTATTTTCAGTTAAAGTAATTAATCCTAAAACTTGACATTAGTAACTTACTTTACGCATCATCAGTCGCACGCACCAGTTCACTGGAGACTCGCTCTGAACGGATCGTTTGAATCAGTGAGTTGTCGAATCGAGAACCCAGTGCAATGGGATCTTTTTAATTCGAGAGTGAATCGTTTGGTGTAATTTGTGAACCAGGTTCATTTAAAAGAATCAGTTCATTAAAGAATCGCTCGTTTCGGAGCACGTGATATATGACTAATGATATGTTTTACGAAATGTAGTGAAGTAAAAATTATGATCGTATGGTTTGGAATGTAGTGAAGTAAAAGTGAAAGTTACTAAAAATAAAACTACTTCGGTAAAGTACAGATACTTGAAAAATGTAGTTAAGTACATACTACATTACGTAGTAGTACTTCGTTGCTGTCCACCACTGGTATGGATAATGTAGACTGCACATTGTGCTTTTTTCGCTACTGACCTTTGAAATCATTTGCATCAAGTATCATTATGTGGGTGACACTGGCTCGAAGATTTATGTCAAGGGTTCAATGCAACATCAAAGGCGTGCGTTCAGAGAGCAATCATCATGTTATTCACATTGCAGATTAATAAATAGTACAACCGCCCGTCCATGACGCCGCAGAGCTTTTATGAAGGTTGACAGTGCGGTACGTAACGCTCGTCCTGAGAGGTGTTAAAGCTCAGACAGTTTTCTGCAAATGTTAACATGTCTCTTCCTGTCTCTGCAGCCCACAGGATACATGGAGGCCCCGCTGTCTTACAGCACTATTGAGGACCTGCAGCTGTTGTCCTGGGACAACGCCCCCAAATACTGTGTCCAGCTAAGCTTCCCTGGAGGGACAGTCCTCCTGCAGGTACTTCCAGCCCCCTCAAGGTTTCATGACACTCATTGTGAGATTACGCTCTGACTCATTTTGCGTATGTTTGTGTGCACTCACAGGCTGCTAACAGCTATCTGCGGGACCAGTGGTTTCACTCGATACAGTGGAAGGTAAGGTCACATATCTAGGAAGGCAAGGCTTGCAAAAAGCATTGGTGTCATGGCATTTTGCATGGTTTTAGTGAGAGTATGATTTTAAAGTGTGCGTAAGTGGGTGGTTCTTCAACTACAACAACCACTTTGATGTACCGAGGGTTGAGTTCTAATACTTCTTTTGTTATGAAAGCGTCATCAATCAGTTGATTGTTTGTTTTTAATGAATTGTACTATTTTCTGCACTGTTTACTACCTCGGTTGTGGCGTCATTTACAACGTTTACAATATGACCTCAGTAAAGATTAATCCAAAGTTAATACTTGGTTGCCAAGGAGACATGTCTCAGAAAATCATGCTTGATGTGAAATATGAGATGAGATATGAATGAAACGATATCACTTGCAAGTAAATGTGTCGTCAGATTGGTTATTTTGAACATTTTTGAAAGGAAGAATGAAGTGGTTAAAAACTATTTGAGCATTGTTGTGAGAAAATGTTGCATTATGGACGTCATTGTCATTACAAACCAATAACTATTTATCAAAATGTAATACTTGGCTGCCAAGGAGACAGCCTTGTCAGTGAAGTGTGTGCTTAATATGAAATACGAGATGTGATGTGTATAGAGGAAACAGTAAATATAATTTCCGAGCATCAGTTGTGTTTTTTTTTTTTTTTTGTGCATCAAGTTTCCAGTAAGTAAGTTTCCATATTTTGAGATGCAGTGATGTTTAAAAAAAAAAAAAAAAAAATCACATTGACTATGGGACGTTGCTAGTAGACAGATTTAGCGCGTTTGAGTGTGAAAAGAGTTTTGTTTTAAGAAATGCGCCTGTGGTGAATAAAAATCCTAGCACGAGGGCAATAAATAGAAGAAAATAAAAACTTTAAACCCTGAATCTCCAAGCCTGGTCACCACAACTTATTTCTGGGTAGATTTGGTGATGTAATGTAGTTCAAAAGGTGTTCTTCACATCATATTTGACCACTGCCACATTATGGTGGTCAAATATGTGACGGTTTCATATCTGCTGGTCGCATTTGGTAAAAGGCAGGTGTGTGCAATCTGGTTTATCTGCAGAAAAAGATTTACAAGTACCGCAAGGTTCTGAATAACCCCAGCCGCTGGGACGTGGTTCTGAAGGAGATCAGGGCACTGGTGGACATGGCCCTCACCTCACCCCTGCAGGACGAATCCATTCATCAGGCCCCACTGCACATCATCTCCACCCTGCTTGCTGAGGTACATCACATCATCTAATTCATGAGAAGACTAGTTGTTAATTATTTAATTCAACTGGAGCATAAAGCTCATTAATAGTGCTTGCTAAGGCATGTATTACTTATTATTGCTCATACTTGTGTTTCCACCCAAAACTTTGGCACGTGCTGTGGGCAACTTCAACCCTACTTTGTGTTACGTTTCCTTTTTTTCCTTTCTTTTCATTTTTTTTTACTTAGGAGTCACTTTGCTCATTGAGAAAAAGCTGATTTGTCAAATGTATGAGTTTTCCTAAAATAGAATAGATTTTTTTGTTTTTTAATCAGCTCAGTTTTATTTGTTAAAAATGTTTTGCTTTGTGTTTATTCAATCTAATAGGAATGCCATTCACTTTATACAGAATTAAATTTATTAGGACTTTTAAAAAATTGGATGTTATCACATGGTTTAATATATAAATTCTATAAATATATATACATTTATATTTACATTAAATATATAAAGATTTTTAAATAACTAAAATTCTACAGAAACCGTTACACTACCCTCACAAAAGGAATGTTTTTGTAATAATTGAGTTTTTCTTTTGTGAGAATGCATTTATAAATAAAAGTTTCTATCGAATTTTGCCTGATAGACAAGTACCTCTAACCATATGCAAGGAAAAATATTCTGTAAACTTGGCTCTTAATTCGAATGAATTTTAATACATTTATAAGTCACTTTTCTCAGTGAGCACATTGCATTTATCAGATGTATTATTTTCCAGCCAACTTCTTCTTTAAGTATAGCTGGAATTTTATATGTTGAAACGAGCAGCATTTTGATTTTGATTTTATTTTTAGTTATGAGTGTCATTTGTGAATTGAGGTGTGTTACATTTCATTTTCAGTCTGTATTCAGATTTAGAGTTAGATTTTTTTTTTTTGACATCTCCTATTCCTCAGAGGGAAAGATTGGTTGCATTCCTACTTTGATTTGCAAATGAAGATAATGTCTTTGAACACCACATACTGTATACCAAGCATTTGAATTCAAAGAAGGTTTTAAAAGGTCTAAAAACAGACCTCTCTCTGGCCTTTGGTCAAAAGGCTGTATCCCTGAGTCACACCGGCTTTCCCAAGAAGGGCATTCAATTTTTTTTTAAAGCAAGCCTTGTTGGTCGTTGAGTCACTTAGCTCTGGCACCACTGGCCAATGAATTCACAACAAATGCTTTTGTCATTTCCTTCCCAGAACACTAACCTCAGTGCTCAGGACCATGAGAACATCATTGTGGTAAGTGAGCTTTATTTGTGGCAAGCTGCTTTTTTTTTCTTTTTTACAAAGAAAATACGCATATAGCCTTCACACAACAGTGCATTAAACACTACTGCTAACAAAGGCAGTTACGTAATGTGTCTTACGGCTCAGTCAAACATGCTCTAGAATAAAATTGACTTGAAAATGCAGTGGACTGCCATAGAAACAGGACAGGCACACACTTATGTGCTCTCTGAAGGTTGTGCACTTCTGTAAAATGTAGATGAAAAGCAACAAGTCTCTGCGTGTCTGTGGGCAAGTGACTAATGGTTTGAATCTGTCTGTAGGCCATCGCACCCCTGCTGGAGAATAACCACCCTCCCCCTGACTTGTGTGAATTCTTCTGCAAGGTAAATATAACAAATTCTGGGGATTCTTTAGGAGAACAATTGAGTTCAGTATTCTAAATTCTAATTTTGTTTACATAATATATGTGTGTGTTGTTTATATTTATGTTGTTTATAAATTACTTTCATTTATTTTGAAGGGGATTTAATCATTTGACAGCACTAATTGCATTTTACACAAAAACAGCTACAATACCAAGAAGAATTCAATTTCAAATAAAAATAGTTCTTTAACTATTTTAACTATACTTTAACTATCTTTTTTTATTCATCAAAGAAACCTAGAAAATTTTTTTTTGATATCATTACTTCACCAAGTACTTGTTAAAGATTATATATATATATATGTATGTATACTGATTGTGATGATTAATACATGTATTCATCGATTTAGTTTTCTGTGTTCCTCTACACAGCACTGTAGGGAGCGTCCTCGGTCGATGGTGGTGATTGAAGTGTTCACTCCTGTGGTTCAGAGAATCCTCAAACACAACATGGTGGGTCTGCGCTCTACATCGGATATGCTTTTTGAATTCACACGTCACCGCACCTTCATTTACTGAGTCTCCTGGTATTTTCTTCTCATTCCAGGACTTTGGGAAATGTCCCAGACTCCGTCTCTTTACTCAGGAGTATATTTTGGCTCTGAATGAGCTTAACGCTGGCATGGAAGTGGTCAAGAAGTTCATTCACAGGTGAGTGACTTCTCATTTTTTTCTTTTTCTTCCTTTCTTATACAAACACACTTTGTGTGAGCGAAACTATGTAGTATTGACAACAGTGTAGCGAGCGATAAAAGCTTGGAATCTCATTGCATCGCGCCTGGTTAGGACACAATGTTACCTCATCCTGGCTCCACCTCACTTATGTACAAAGAACAGGCCCTCATATTTACACAAACTGTAACATCCTTTTATCTATCAGACTGTGTCATTTTAATGGTCTGTTTAGGACCAAACCCTGCTCTTACTTCCTGTTACAGCTTTGTTTTCTTTTAGCTGTCACTCTTGTGTGCGTTAGGACGCGTAAGCTGTGCTAACCTGACCTTTTCTCACATGTTATTTCAGCATGCACGGTCCCACCGGACAGTGTCCTCATCCTCGGGTTCTCCCGAATCTCGTGGCGGTGTGCCTGGCTGCCATCTATTCTTGCTACGAAGAGTTCATCAACAGGTGCGTCCGATTCACTGGTTATTCCAACCCATGAGATGAAGTTTACCCCTGAGACCTCAACTCAAAACATTTCTCTGAATTGTGTTTGCTGACTTCACGACTCCATATCCTGTTTTGTTTTTTGTTTTTTCCCTTAAATACACATGCTTTAATTTCCACCTGCCTTAATCGGCCCGTATTTTTTGTGACAAACAACACTGACGTGGCTGTAGTGACATTTTTGGTCTCACCTGACACCGTTTGTGTCATCCCTGTGAGCATCTGGGCCGAGGTACATCCACCTGAGAAGAATAAGAAACTATTTTCAAAAGTTTCCATGATTCGCAAAGACTCAAGAGGGTGAAACATGTCAAAGCTCACTCCCTAGGCTTCCCTGCTCCTCTCCCTTTTGGCTTTTTGTTGCGATCACTTCTCTCATTCGCTCTCCATTGGCCTTTTGGTAAATTTCCGTAACTACGGTTCATGGATATTTTAAAGGTACATATTTACATGGGTTTACGTCATGTATTCCATTTGTCGTCCTACCAGAATCAGATGTCCTATGGTTACTTGTTAGTCAAATAAGATCTTTCAAATAATGTGGCTATGTAGCAAATTAAACCGCTAAGGTTTTGTATATGACTGCATGCAAATATGGCAATTTCCATGGAAAGGGCCTGAAACTCTGTGAATGCAATATTGTTGCCGGGTTTTTTTTGTTGTTGTTTTTTTTTTAACAAATTGACAGTGTAAGAAGGAATTTAACATTCAGAAAAGTTGATTGTCAGCCTCAGGTTATTTTGTAGATTTGCACAATCATGTTAGTGTAATTTTGTATCCATTATACATGCATTATTATAATTTTTTTTTAATGCAGAATCTTTTTGCACATACAAATGTTAGGCAGCACAACTTTGCTGTGAACATTGATAAAAACCATTCTTTGAGCAGCAAATTAGAATGATATATGAAGGATCATGTGAGACTTGGTTGCTGAAAAGTGCATTTAAATAGAAAACTATTATCTAAGAATATTTCACAATATTCCAGTTTTTACTGGATTTTTAGTTAAAAACATACAGCCTTGGTGAGCAAAAAAATCTTAACTAAACTATTAAACAGTAATACTGTATTAATACAGTAGTGAACATCTGAAGTGGATCAAAAAAAAGTACATCAAACATCAAATTTGTGCGATGTGGTAAACAGTATGTCTTGTCTTTTTCATTTTTTTTTTTTAGTCGGGACAACTCTCCCAGTCTCAAAGAAATCCGAAATGGTTGTCAGCAGCAAAGTGAGAGGAAGCCACCCATGCCTTTGCGCCTACTGCGGCCCGAGCCCCCAACACCACCCCCGACCACCACCCTGTCCCCGCCTCCAGCCCTGCCCCTCTCACCACCACCTTCTATCGTCAACTCCAGCGAGATCCTGGTAGAGCTTGAGCGCAACAACAACACCACCAACGCACTGCGCAAGGCCCCTACAGAAGGTGACAGCGAGCCCAACCTGATCGACTGTCTGCTGGTCAGCCCCGCGCTCAACACCCTGTCCATTCAGCTGCCTGCCCACGCCGACAGAGTGCTGGGATGTTTCGCCCTAATCCTTAAGATGCTGTGAGTATGGTGTCCCTGGATCTTTCCGTTACTATTCCACACTAATTACACTTCCATCCAGTTTTAAAAAGTACCTTTAGGCAGTAATGTCTTCCACATAGAAGAGGTAAACACTGCCAGTCAATAGTGCTAACTTCATTTTATGTTCACTTGTGAGCTTATGTTTACATTTAGTCATTTAACAGATCAAATAAAATTAAGATACCCTTTCGAAAAAGTACTCCGGAAGTTACTAAGAAGTAGCTACATTGAAACTAATTGGGGCACTTGTCTGTCTGTCTGTCTACACTCGCATGCATCTTAAAAAAGTCAAGGCAGATAAATATTAATTTAACAAATATTGCTACAGAAAATTAAATGAAAACCATATGCAGGGAATTCCAGGAACACTATCAACTATGAGAGTGTTGTTGCACAAACAGATTCACTACAAAGTATTGGAACCACCTGATTTTAAAATGAGAGAGAAGAGCATTTTAGAGTTTGTTTGTGCATTTTATGTCTGTATAATACAGCGATTTGTTGCATAACACTGCTGCGTGTTGGAATTGTTACCTTACAAAAAAAGCTATGCTATTTTAATAACATCAGAGCTACTGAAAAAAATATATTGTAGTTGTTCTCCAACACTGTAATTGTCCCACATTGTTTATAAACGATCAGTCTGGGACTTAAAAAAAAAAAGAAGCAGACACAGCTATAATCACACTGAGAAGTGACCTTAAACCAGCATATTTATAACAGATTCATTGAACCGAATCTGTTTTTAGGCTTTACCACCTTCACCTGATCCTTTTGTGAACCTTCCGGTTGCAGATCACAGCAGAGCCTCTGAGGTTTCAGCTTTCACTGACCGATCTTACATAAGGTTCTTATTTTCTCCAGTTCTCGCTCTTCCTGTCTCAGAATCTCTAATTTCTCCTCTGGCCTTTTCTCTCTATAGATCAGACTATGATGACTGGAGACCAGCACTGGCCAGCCTGCTTCAACCAATCCCCTTTCCGAAAGAGTAAGGCATTTGCTACCCTCTCGTCCTGTTCACAGTTGCTTTCTTTCTATTTGCTTGCTGTCTTTTTTAACTATCAACCACGGCCTCAAACGAATGGAATAATTGATTAGCAATCCATTATGATTACAGCTGCTGCAATTATCTCATTGTGGAGTGTCAATTACACCATTCAGTTTAATTATCATTGTGTTTTAAGTTTTAACTTGTTTAGTGCAGTTGCATAGGATCAAGTCAATTAAGTTTGATTCACACATACCAGTTTTAAGTCATGTGGCACTTAAAAAAATATTTTAAAAAAAGTGAAAAGCATCAACTCAATGTCCCACAGCTCACTCTATACTAAATATTAATGTATCATTGGTTCAGATTAGTTACAAAAGATTTTTTGAACTTTCTGTTCATCAAATGATCTGAAACAGTATCCTGATTTGCACAGGTATATTAAGCAGGACTACTGTTTTCAACATTGCTAATAAAAAGAAATCAGAATATTAGAATGGTTTAGGTTTTAGGGGATCATGTGACACTGAAGATAGTAACTACTAAAATTCTGCTTTGCCATCACCGAAATAATTCACATTTAAAAATATTGAAATTGAGCATTTTTTAAATTGTCATGGTATTTCACAGTTATATGGTTTACTTAATTTGCGATCCAATAAATGCATCCACAGTGAGCATAAGAGGCTTTTCAAAAACATCTTAAATCTTAAAATAATCATACGGATCCTAAACATTTGAACAGTGATACCAAGGGTTCTCTGTGTACTCGCGGTGGGCTGGTCTCTCTCGGGATGGCGTGCAGGGGAGAGTACTGACGTGGGCGAGCCGCAGCAGTGCTCTGCAATGGGATTGTGGGTATTGGGTGAAGTTTCTCGGGTCCTCTGTGGCTCCTGTAATTGGCCCTGCAGGACAGAGCGCATCATTACGGGTCTTTTGCAGAGCCCTGCGGTTGCCACAGGTGGGGGGCTCACCTGCGTTCATACGCTACACCAAGCTTCATGCCTTCATTAGAAAAAGTTAACAACAGCCAGGCGCATCCCAGAGCACTCATGACACGCATACAAAAAACATTTGATGAAGTCCTCCCAGACATGCACAAAGAACACTTTTGATGACTTGAAATTGTATCATGATGCGTGTCGAGGCAAGCACGCCTACATATAGACTCAGAAAGCAACTTGTGTAATTATATAGAATGAGGACACTCGGTCTCCAAATCAACTCAATGTTTTTCTGTTTGTTTTTTCCTCTCTAGGGCCCTTGCACATGCCAAATTCACAAAGTAAGTGACTCTGTTTTGCCCCTAATATGTAAATAGAACCATTAATTAAATAATTAAATGTTATATAATTAAATGTCAGGTAAAGATATAGTTGACCCAGAAATTTAAAATCCCATAATCGTTTACTCAACTTGATATCATTCAATGCCTGTATGACTGACTTTCTTATGTGGAACATGTGATATTTTAAAAAACTTTACAAACGGAAGCTCATTGAGGTCCATAGTACAGTATTTTTCGTAATATCTAAAAAAAAAAAATAAGTCTTGCATGTTTTGAGTGACATAAGGGTGAGTAAATGATGACCGTATTTTCATTTCTGAGTGGACTGTGCCTTTAAAATTTTTTGTTGTGTTGAGTCATCATGAAACTTTAAAGTCACAGTTCCTTAAAATCAAATCCTGTCATTTTCTCACCCTCTTGTTTTTTCAAACCTTTGTGAAATAACACAAGTGTGGAAGAGTATCACAAAAACTGTTTTTACAAAAATGTTCTCATGTTCTATCTTTTAAGGGAAACTGTTTTGATAAGCTTTGTGAAATGAATAATTTTTTAGTCAGTTGGTTCATCCAGTGCACAGAATTTGAATACGTATATCAGAGTCTATATGACTACATAAAGCCAAGGGTCGTTGTAACCCATTTGCATTATACTTGTGTCCCTTTTTTGACACTTTCGAAACCTTTAATTGCAACTGCATAGAAGAGAGAGACCTGTTGTTTAAAAAAAGTTGAATTCACATGGGTTTAAAACAGCATGAAAGTAACTACATGATGACCAAATTATTATTTTGGCGGGGTTCATTTTTACTATGTTTAATCATCTAACAGATTTCTTTTTTATTTTTTGTAACAGAGAGCTGAAATATGTCATTCAGAGGTTTGCTGAAGATCCCAGACAAGAGGTGAGACAGGAAACTGCTGTTTGCAGAAAGGGTGTTGTTAAGCTTACAGTTTTAGTCGAATGCTTGCTTAATATTGGCACTGTAGACTTGGTAAACAATGCTTTGTTGAGCTTCAACGATTGTGAATGTATACGCATGTGTTTGTCTCTCTCAGGTCCACTCCTGTTTGCTTAGCGTGCGCTCTGGAAAAGACGGGTGGTTCCAGCTCTACAGTCCAGGAGGCGTAGCTTGCGACGATGACGGAGAGTTGTTTGCTAGCATGGTATGAAAGTGTTTGTATGAAATACAAGATGTCTCATTTAGTTTAGTCTTTTGTCTTGCCGCTATATCTACTTTTATGGTCTGATGTCGTTCGTCCTCACAGGTCCACATCCTCATGGGCTCCTGCTACAAGACGAAGAAATTTCTCCTGTCGCTGGCTGAAAATAAACTGGGACCCTGCATGCTCTTGGCCCTGCGGGGGAACCAGACCATGGTGGAGGTACATATGACTGACTGTTGCTTTGAGCTGGAATGTAGTGAGCTGCCCACCTAAGTAACATTTTTAGGCATCATGGATGGTTCAACCCAAATGCTTTTGCAAAGTTTTGCTAGTCTCAGCCTCAGACCTCATGTCCTCAGACCGCCTACAGTCTGTTCGCTGACCGTATGATGAATATTGCATACAAAATAGCACGAGCAGACTGAAAATGAGCAGTTTTTATCTGATTGGCAAGCATTATGCAACTTCCTGTGAAACCAAGTTGTTTTTACAAGGTACTAATGAATGCTTTTGTGAAACAACTAATGACTAGATTAAGAAAACTGAAATTTCCACCAGCAGAATTGCATATTCCACCTTAAATCATCTGTATTTTTGTACAGACATAAATTCTAAGTACATTTTCTGCCAAATGTTTCCATTTTCTCTAAAACCATCTGCAGTAACGGTTTCATTTTTTCCTTCAGTCATTGATTGTTATAGCATGATACGTTTAAATTAAAATCTAACAATTGGTAGGTGCTTGCATCTGAGTTGCCAATTCTTGCCTAGACTAGAACAAGTGAGACAGATGGGTGGAGGGAGGGTTTCTTACCCTGGAGGTCCTGATGCACTGCAGAATTTAGAATCTCCAACTCTGATAAAACTCACCTACCTGTGATTTTCTAATGATGAATAACATGCTCAGGTGAGTTTGATTAAAGTTACAGTAGATCCAAAAGTCTGCAGTGCATCAGAACTCCAGGGGAAGATTTGGCAACCCTGAAATGCATTGTAATAATTGAAATGTCATCCAATATTTTACTGTAGGCACTATGTTTTTGTGTTTACTAAAGTAGCACTTGTTAGCTTAGCAATAGGTTAACGTCAGATTGCAATAATGCTGTATTTGGCAAATTGGTGTTTACTTTTTTGTTCTGTGTTGTGTTCCGTTAAGTTTTTTTTATTGATTTTGTTGTCATGTAAAACGTTTTTAGTTAAACTCACCCCATGGGAGGAAAAAAAAATTAAAGGTTATGATTTTTCAAATCTACGTTCTAGACTAGAATAAGCTCCAGACTGACTATTTGTATCCTTTGTGGATTTAGAATTGGATTTTATTTAAAGTGGCCCTGGGTTATTATGGGTTATGGCTTCTAAAGTGGCAACTCGTGGTAAAGAATTAGTGGCATTTTCATTCAGTACCAACCAAAGATTGACAGGTGGGCAGGCAATATGATAATGTTTCATATTGAAATCAACATGAAATGGCCTGGGACTCGTTTCAGTGATTTCAACTCTTTCTTTTGAGAGACAATAACTTGTACACAGTGCACACACTGCATGAAAGGTAATTTAATAAAAAAAAAAAACAACAGGGGGACTTTAATCCAAGATTTTTAGTCGCTATGTCTTGTGTTCTTAATAGCATTCAATCGTTAGCTTAGCAACATGCTAACACCAAATTCCATCGGAATGAATTGACAATGCGGTTGCATTTACTTCTTCAGACGACATTTTGCAGGCAAAATCCTGCAATTTTAATTGTGATCCACACAATTATAAAAATATTAACCCACAAAGATTTAAGAGCCTTTTCAAAATAACTCAATTTAAAATTTCACGTGTCTCACAGTTTCTACAGAGTTGCTGTATTTCCATTTCTGTATGGTTGCAGCCTAAGTAGACAGCAAGGCAGCTTGCTACGTTATCTGTGGAGGGTTCAAAAAAACTCCAGGGAATCCCGTATGTGGGATACAGCAGTGATCTCTGTGTGTCTGTTGTGCAGATCCTGTGTTTGATGCTGGAGTACAACATCATAGAGAACAAGGACACTCAGCTACAGATCATATCCACCCTGGAGAGCACCCAGGTCGGCCTGCGCATGTACGAGCAGCTGTGCGAGAGACAGAGGGAGCTTAAAGAACTGGTGAGTGCACAAACCAATTTCCCGAATCAACACCGAGACGTTTTTACTGCCACGCGCAGACTTTGATAATACGGTGACCGGTCATTATGTAGTCATCACTGCCGTCACAGGCCTGGTTTAACGCAGTGCTCCCATTAACACAAAAAGACAAAAGTGACCCATTTACAGACTTCCTACGTATACAGTGCTGACTCTCAAGCGCCACCTGGCGTTTGAACTAAAAACTACAGAACTATTAATATTTCTTTCTCTGTTTAGCAAAGAAAAGGAGGCCCTACTCGACTGACTCTGCCCTCTAAATCTACGGTAAGCAGGTGTTACAGTAAATTACAGTGTATGCATTTATACTGTTGTTTTCATAATGAAACTCAGTTTTCACAAGGTTTTATTGTTCACATTTTTTATGTTTTTTTTTTTTTTTACTCTAGGATGCCGACTTGGCTCGTCTGCTAAGCTCTGGTTCCTTCGGCAATCTGGAGAACCTCAGCTTGGCATTTACCAACGTCACCAGTGCCTGCGCTGAACAGCTCATCAAACTGCCATCCCTCAAACAACTCAACCTATGGTCCACCCAGGTCTGTTTTCTTCTGTTCAGTCCTGTAGTTACAAAAAATTGCAGCTAAGAGATTAGAAGCGAAAAGTACTTTCTTTTTTTTTTTTTTATGCTTTATGAATGCAAAACAACATTAGTTAACATGAACTAAGAATGAACAATGCTTCTACAGCATTTATTTATCTTAATGTTAATTTCATTTTAGCATTAGTTAATGCACTGTGAACTAACATTAACAAAGATCAATAAATACTGTAATAATTGCATCGTTCATTGTTTGTTACATACATTAACTAATCTTAACAAATGACACCTTATTGTAAAGTGTTACCTAAAAATCTGCACTTTCACTTCATCTCTGTCTGTTTTATTGATTTGATTTATGTTTTCTCTTCGTATTAGTTTGGAGATGCTGGGCTGCGTTTGCTATCAGAGCATCTGGCCTGTCTTCAGGTTTTGAACTTGTGTGAGACTCCAGTTACGGACGCTGGCCTGCTCTCCCTCAGCTGTAAGAAGACATTTACACACATCTTATATCCTGCTGCTTTCCTTCTGAACAGTAAAGACACAGCTGTTTCTCAGATTAAAATAATTGGATTTATTCTACAGCTTCTTGATCTATAACCGATCTTGGCTAGTAATAATTCATTTGTGAAGCTGGTTTAGGTTTCCTAAAAGGATCATTGATTCAGAAATGAAGATTCTGTCATGTTATTCCAGAACAGTATGACTTTCTTTCTTGTTTTTCCCGTGGAGCACAAAAGGACAACGTAATGTCCATTGAGCTTCTGTTTTTCATATACCTTAACAAAAGTGGATGGTGATTTATACTGTCAAGCTTCAAAGTATAAATCATAAGATATGACTCATGCACTGTAGTCCAAGTCTTTTGAAGCCATAGTCATTGCTTGCAAATATTCTTCCTCTTGACCGTAGATCTTAAATGTCATTTGCAACCGTGTTTTTACATTTGCCACATCACAGTCAATCATGTAACATTTGAGAACCAGTGTTGTTTCGCCATCGATGAAGTCAGCCCTGCTGTTATGTGTATGAAGGAACAATTTTTTAAAAATTGAACCCAAGCACAAATAACATTTCATTAGATGAATATTATGAGCTTTCTGTTGGATTTCAGCCAGCTCCTCACACCTCAACTTTTATGGTGCTTTTTTTTTCATTAATAACTTAGCCAAGTGACCAATAATCTTGTTGTTTGGTTCTGAATTTTTGTTTGGCACAGCTCACAAAAAGAAAATTTAAACTATCCATTTAACAAAAAAGTGGTTTATTTTGAGTGTAAGCAACATTTGTCTGAGACATTTATAGTTAATTTTAATTAATATTTACAATATTGCAACTCTTTTTGTTACAGCTATGAAAAGCCTGTGCAGTCTGAATATGAACAGTACTAAACTCACAGCGGACACGTATGAGGACTTGAAGGTAAGAAGATGATGACTCCCAAGTTCCAATCCTAGCAGCCTAAGGGTCTGTTACAGTCATAGGTGAAGTGTATCATTTAAAGGAAAAAAAATAGCTAGCTATCCTGGTACTAATGTACACTATTTCTAATATTCTAATAAAAGTCAGTAAGATTAATTCTTTAATTTTTTTTTATTCAACAAAACGCCCCCCTTTAATTGATAAAAAGAGAGTTTTAAAATATATATATATATATATATATATATATATATATATAATTTAAGTTAATACCGTTTAAAACAAACCCTACAAAAAATGAATGCGGCCCCCATAAAGATTTTAAGCAGCACAGCTGTTTTTAAAATTGATAATAAAAAGAAATGTCACAAAGATTTTTGAAGAATGCTAAAAATTTCAGCTTTGCATCACAGCAATAAATTAAATTCTAGAGTATATGAAATATTGATTTAAAATTGCAACACTATTTTACAAATTTAAAATAAATGCAGCCTTGGAGAGCATTAAGATAGGACCTTTCGAAATAATATCCAAATTTTGAATAATAGTATGATTTTCCCCAAAATTACAGTGGTAATATTACAGTGGCATACAGTGGTGCTTTCAAAACATCATTGCATTACAACCAACTGATAACAGCAACATGACTTGACCAATGACCTGAGGTTCGGTGGTTATGTTGTTTGGCTGGCCAATGGCAGACGAGGGAGTTCAGGAAGCCATTATCAACAGTCTTTACTTTTCCAATACACTCTGCTGACTCTAATGGTGCAGAAATTACACACTTCACCTTTAACTCTTATCATACAGCTAGTTTTTTATTGCCCATATGCACAATGTTATTTACACAAGCAGGACATGTTCCTGGTTCAGTCAATCAATCGTAGCCTTGACTCTGAAATCAGAGAGGAATAATAGGAATCATGAGGCTGATAGGATGTTGTTCCAGGAACGACAGAGGATGTTGGCACACATTAAATATTTCAGTATTTAAACCTCTCTATCTCTGGTGCTATCCACAGGCCAAACTACCCAACCTAAAGGAAGTGGATGTTCGCTACACAGAGGCATGGTGAACACGACGCTTGAGGAGATTTATAGACACAGGAAATCGCTGACAAGTCATCCCAACATAACATAATCAAAAAACGAGGACTGTATTTATAGGAACATCATTCAAGGACCTTCTGATATCATGAACGCTCAAGAAACATCTAGTGTCTCATCCGAGGATGTTCTTCGCAGTGGCATCGAAATGCAAGAATATCATCAGACAGCACAGGAACCTTTCTAACGACATCACCAGGGGACTTTTTCTCTGTCTCGTTGTCGCTTGGCCCCTCAGAGGAACCATGTCCCTTGTTTTAACCCATAACTGGCGTCTTTTTTCATCCCTCCTTCAGACATCAGACCACATGGATACATTTCCCCTGTGGCACCAGCGTCTGGTGAAGGCCTGAATATGCAGAGCCACATTCCAGTACAGTTTTGATATCACTTCCTGTGTGGAAAGCCAACTTCCACTTTGTGTGTTCTTTTTTTGTTTGTTTTTTTTGCTTTTGTTACACGTGTGCTTGGTCCTCTCGGTTCAGAGTCCATCGGTTTTTTTGGCACCCTCACAGAGATTTCTGGTGTAAAATGTGTCTGTTAACAATGTTCACGTTCATCTCTATATCTCTATCGCTCTGAAAATCATTTTTTATCAACTTGAATAAGCATATTTTTCCATACACTGCTTTCATATACGTGTGTGTGTGTGTTTGTAAAGAAAATCTGCGTAATCCCCATTTTTAATGCAGACATTTCAGGGGCTTTGCTCAAAAAAAAAAAAAGTTTCTGTTAATCATTTCCTTTCTCTTCTTTTTTTTTTCTTTTTTCTTTTTAGCCACATTGTACAGTGTAATTTTAATTTCACACCCTATTTAAGAGAACATCATCCAGGAAGTAGTCTGGGACTACTTTGTATTTATGAGCCCCCCCTCCCTCTGGTCCTTTTTTTTTTTGTTTTGTTTTTTGGAAGTACTTTTGTCAAGCATACTGAACCAAGATGGTGCCTAAAGCGTTTTCTGTAAAGATTGCATCAACTACCAATCTCAGCTAAGTTGTACATGGATACATTAAGGACTTTTAAACAGATTAATAGGCTTTATTATTCTCGGTAAACTTCGCCTCTAGTGGTCGATAGGAGTCCACCACGAGTGTCCTGCCACAACGGTTGACAATGTTCCACATATTTATATCAAAATCGAGCCAAGATTGTGCTACGTTCGTTATGGCTTGTTATGCAGTTTAACCTTTTTATATTTCGTTTTCTCGCTTTTGTGATCAACATCTCTCTGCATGTATAGTTTACGACCACTGTAATTAATTACAGTCAGTATCTCGACTAGTAGAGATACGAGACAGATCTTGTAGAAAAATAGTAAGAGACGGTCAGAAATACAAGAATCAGTTTGCCGTCTTAACTTAAATCGAGTTTTTCTTATGTTTACAAAGGCGTGTCTGTCTCTACTCCCACGTTAAACTATATCCAGAGAGAGTCGCTGCCCCGGTCTTGAACATGGCAGTTTTCGGTAGTTCCAGCTTTTGTGTGTGCGTTCAATTTCACACAGATATAGGTGCCGTCCAGAGGGGGGCGTTGAGTACTGGGTGCCATAATGGCGCCAACTTGTGTTCTGCCATCTTGCATAGTTGCATACTGTATAATGTACATATGAGTGTATATAATTTCCCATTTCTCTTTCTCTCAAGTTTTTGGGGAGACTCCTTGTTGCCTTTT
>JAUYWG010000055.1:15339047-15358562 GCA_034779775.1 Enteromius afrohamiltoni
ATCTCTGGTGTGTAAGCTGCCAGTGTCTCCTGTCTGAGTAACTCCAGTCCTGTCAGCCATTTTTCTGCATCGTCCACTGAATCAGCTGTGGAACAACAATGCTACATCAGAATAAGCACAACGCCACTATCAAATTAATGAGAAAAATGAATGAATTATACCCTATCAAACTAACACAGTGAGATAAGTAACCTCAGGGTGCTCCATTGGGGTAAGTGCACTATTGCTAGCATAGCTGTTTACCAGCACATGTTTTAGGTGTTGGTGATCAGGGACTGAACAGAACCTTTTTTACTCACCAGCAAATTTGGCTACTAAATTTGTATGTTACCAGCCATTCACAAATAAAAAAAACACACACATAGAAATAAATCATGGACAGCCTAAAGTTTTTTATATTCACAGCAATCATAGAAATTAATCTTTTCCTATAAGTTTTAATAGATTGTTTAATCTTTATGAAGCCATGTTTCTAAAATAAAAGCATTATTATAAAGCCATTTTTTTCTCTTTTGAGCCAAATAGTAACATTTAATCAATCATTTATAATAATACATTTAGGCTGTTAGTAAACAAATCAGAATCATGAAAATTATTGTTTTTCTAACTGTTGATTAAAATTTATATTATATCTGAAACCATGGTGATTCTTTTAAGAATCCACTGCTATCCACTGCTTCCACTGCTATCCTTTTTTACCCTGCTGTTTATGCTGGTTAGTTACTGTATGTTTTGATTCTGGTTTATGCTGGTCCTTTGCTGGTTTCAGCTGGTCCTTTGCTGGTTTATGCTGGTCACATGCTGGCAAAAGACCAGCATAAACCAGCAAAACGACCATCTTAAACCAGCAAAGGATCAGCTTAAACCAGCATCCCAGCATCAAAACATACCTAACCAGCATATGCTGTTTTTTTTTAGCAGGGTATAAACCAGTCAACCAAAAAACATCTTCATTAGTATAGATACACTGTTTCACCAGCTAAACCAACACTAACAGCTTGGACCAAAACTACACTACTGTCCCAATGCAACTGTTTGACTAAAAGCTGTAAACACAGTAATATTGTGAAATGTTTGTATTCTGTTTCTATTTTCATAGTTTTAAAAATGTAACTTACTCATGTGATAGGAAAGCATCCTTTAGAACTCAGTTGTTATTCAAATGTTATTGAAAATGAATGTTGAAAACGGTTGTTCTGGTTAATATTTTTGAGTAAAAAACATTTTCAGGATTATTTAACGAATTTGAAGTTCAAAAGAACAGTATTTATTTAACATATACATTTTCTTTACATTTTTAAAAGTATTTAGGCCTACTATCAATTTCCCGAATTCTTGCTTAGCAAAACGTATTTTTAAAAAAAGTGTCCCCAATGACCACATCCTTTAATGCTAGGATAGCTATCACAGTTGTAATATAAATAAATGTCTGTGTTGCCTTGTGAGCTTATAATGTGTTACCCTTTAGACTCAGCGATTTTAAAATAAACTCGGATCCATAGAAGATGGTGAAACAGTTTTTGCTGTCCTGCTGAAGCTCTTTTTCAGATTGCCAAAAGATCCTTCGAAGTCTACTCCCCATGTTCTCATTTAATTGTTTGAAATCCCTGAACGTCTCCCACTGGCGAACCTCCTTGAACTCAAAAATGTCCACTGCAAATACATATACACATATATAGTAAAACATAACACTAAAGTATATCAGTAGTATTCCTTTGAAATCAATTTCTGTGCTTGCATAAGGCCTAAGCAATTCGGAAAAGTTAAGGCCCGAATCAGTGCATTCTTACTTTTATAGACATTATCGTAAAATAACAACACTGCTTTTTAGAAAAGAATTCATTCCTTTGTTTAATTTAAGTGTCTTTTCAAGGAAGCAACTTACACATTCGGACTATCCTGTTGTCGGAGCGTATCAAGGCCAGCTGCATGCTCTCTGTAATGACCTGAACGGTGAGTCTCTCAACCCTCTGCAGATAAACCATCATCTCAGTCCCTGTCTGCAGATGCTCAAAAACTCGTCTTCTCTCATCCTCCATCAACTCACTGCCGCCCAACATCACTGCATGTGACACGCACGGAGTAAAGAAGCGATTGCTTTTCACTAATGTTATGTTTAGCGAAACAATTACTGTTAAAAAGTCAGTGACATTTAGACACACTTACCTTCTACCTTGCGTAAAGAAATGAACAGCAGAAATGCCGTCTAGTGGCTGTTCTCCAAACCAGTCTTAAAAAAATTCACATCCTGTGGCATAATCAGCTTTCTTATTTCCTATGATGAAAAGCAAGCATTTATAGACAACAAAAGAGAAAACCCAATCCCCAAACTGTCTACATGAAAGTTAATCCTGAATTGATTTAAAGTATAGTAATGCCACAGGCCTCCAAACCAATATTTGAAATGCTGTATCTTCCAAATAATATATATAAAATGCTCTCAAGCTGAAATTTAAAATGCTATAAAACAAACAGAGGCGTTTTCATTATTTATTTATATTTTTCTCCACCCCCTTCAAATAAGGGGGTGGAGAAAAATATAAACAATTTGTGAGAAGAAGTGAATTTTACTGGAAAGAGAGATATCGGGTAAGAGATATATCTGATGTGCAATTTCCTGAACTTAACAGTTGTCACAAAATATGCTTTCTAGGATTTGTGTTTCCTTTTTTCCCCACCCAAATACTGTACATCTCATTTTTATTTCAGTAATTTTAGTTAATAGGGTTAAACTAAATAAAAACATAGCAGCTAAAATAAAAAGAAAAACTTATTTGCCTATTATTTCATTTTTGTTTATTTTAAATAATCGATCCTTTATGCATTTGTTTGTATTTAAATATAATAGTTAAAATGCAAGTAAAACCCATGTATCATGCATTAATGTCCTATTTCTGCCAGTCAGCTTTTTTTAGCTGCTGCTGATGTTTATGATGTCTTTAATGTTTATACTTATTTATATATATATATACACACACTACTGTTCAAATTTAGGCAGGTGTAAAAAAAAAATGCTGTAAACAAAGAATGCTTTCAGAAATATAAATAATGATTTTTTTATTTTTGTCAATTTACAAAATGCAAAGTGAGCGAACAAAAGAAAAATCTAAATCAAATCAATATTTGGAGTTATTACCTTTTGCCTTCAAACCAGCATCAATTCTTATAGTTACACTTGCACAAAGTCAGGGATTTTTTAGGATTATAGTCAGGTGTATAATCAACCAGTTATAACAAATAGGTGCTAATGATCAACCATGTCACACACAGGTTGAAAACCAGTCATGAACTGAAACAGAAACAGCTGTGTAGGAAGCTTGAAACTGGGTGAGGAACAGCCAAACTCTTCTACCAAGGTGAGGTTGTGAAAGACAGTTTCATGTCATGGCAATAATGAGCACAGCAACAAGACACACGGTAGTTATACTGCATCAACAAGGTCTCTCCCAGACAAAAATTTCAAAGCAGACTGAGGATTCAAGATGTGCTGTTCAAGCTCTTTTGAAGAAGCACAAAGAAACGGGCAACGTTTAGGACCGTAGACGCAGTGGTCGGCCAAGGAAACTTGATGAAACACACATCAAGCTTATTACCCTTCGAAATGCCATCAGCTCAGAACTGGCAGAAACCAGTAGGACCCAGGTACACCCATCTACTGTCTGGAGAAATCTGGCCAAAACTGGTCTTCATGGAGGAGTTGGAGCCATAAAGCTACGTATATCTCTGAGGTGGGAACAAGGCTAAGCGACTCAAGTATGCATGAAAACATAGGAACTGCAGTGCAGAAAAAGAGTAGCGTGAAGCTGCAGACCAGGAGGCCCAACTGCACTCTCAGACCAGCACTTACAGACCTATTGTTTTTTTTGTTTTTTTTTCAGACAGTGCCTCCTGCAGTTTGGATTTGTTCAAAATGTCCCAAATGTATTTGATATGATATTTTATTAAAAGACATATAGAACGCAAACACACCCCAAAAATGACGGACATTACTTCCTTATCCCATCTTGACAGTGAGTGCATAGACCCCCAAAATGAAGTCTATATGGTCCACAAAAGTATTCATGGAGTTTTTTTCTCCACTCCATGTGCAAATTAAAATATGGGGGGAACAACATCTTGTTTCATGTGAATTAAATGAGTGCCAGACTAATAGCTTGGAGAAGTGGGCTGGTGTCATACCAATGTGTTCACCTCTGGTCAGTTTCACACTGCAAAACCTTTTTAACCTCACCTTCACTGACAGAAGAAAGTTTAAAAAAGGAAGTGGTTTTGGCAGGACAAAATAAAACATTGTGTCGAACATCAAAAACTAGCCCAAGAAAAAAATTGCACCTCTGTCAGTTGAATCCAAGATTGTTGAATCCCACCATCAAAAAAATTCATATCAGTCTACAAGCCTAATATATCATATCATTATAGTAGACTGAGTCATGGAAGAATTCATGGCACTGTCCCTATTCGAAAACCCAGAGGTAAAGCATCCATAAATACATTGGGAAATGGCAGCTTTTGGCACCCTGAACTCTTCCAAATGTTTTGGAGCACTGAAAGCGCTGAAGAATTTCAAGCAACAGCGATAGAATATATCCTAATGCAAAGAAAGCTACCATCTACTATTCCCAATCATTTGAGGCTTTCTTCAGTCCATAAGGAATTTCCACAACACCTAATCCCTGATGAGACCACACGCTGCTCAGTGATCCTGTCTGCATTACACGTAAAGCGAAAATTCTTACAACTACAGGAATTGTCCAAGGTGGATCATTATTACAGCTTTTATTTTATTTTAATTAGGAATAAATAAACCATTTTTTGTTTTTGTTACTTTTTTACATTCCATATCTGCAGATATTTCAACCTACTACTAAAAGTCTGTCCTCACTGTGGAATGGTATACCGTTACCAAGAGTGAGGTAACGGTTTACATAATTTCAATGACCATGTCCTCCTTGAACTCTCTCTTTCTGCCTTAACATAAGAAACCTGATGCAGGTAACCATTGCACAATTTTTCCAACAACAGGATTTCTTCATAGTATTGATTTAAATAAGATAATTGATTTAAATAAGACACACTGATTAAGTGTGGTTTCTTTATCATAGGTGCATACAGCAGTCAGCAGAGTAGTGGAGTACTTGGAGATGACTACAAGTGTACAGTTCCCCTCAGCCGATACTGTTCTCCGTGGCTATCTCCACTTTGAGGCCCTAACTGACCATGAATATCAGTATTGTGTGTGTGTGTCTTGTGGTGACCATCCGCCTGTGGTCATAATGGACCTCCTTTCGTCTCTCCGGTAAATTCCTGGGTATACTTTGCAGAGAAATAAGTCTTTGGTTTATGGTATGTATTTATTTTCTTTAGTGAGTGACCTTTCATAACCTCCACAAGATTTTAATGGAGAGGTAAGGTAAGGAAACTGAATATACCAGAAAAAGCATAAGTGTTTTCATAAGTGTTTGTAAATTCTTGGATGTAGTAAAAAAGGCCAAAAAAAGAACCCACTTTGTGTTCCACCTAGTTACAACTTTTGGGCACCCTGGATTGGGAGTAAGATGTGTAGAGGAATTGTTGAAAGTTGTGTGAAAGTGTTGAGGTGAGCTGTTATTGTCAGTATTACTGCTAATATGTTTTGTCTACAGGCAAAATGCTTACCAAGTTGACTTGGACTGAAAAGACTGGGTATGATTTTCTGGTGAGAAATCAACTTAAAGAATTGTCATTATCTGGCTTTTGAAGAGGTGTTCCTCCAGGGCCCATTTATCACTCAAGGTATGTTTTCAATTGAAAAGGTGAGGAATTGCTCGAGAAATGAAAAATCTCCATAACAAGAATGCAAAGCCTTTATTTTATATGCATATTTAATATGTAATATAGTAACCCAATTATTTTTGTCACTATTTTTCTCTGCATTGTTTACAGCTTGATGTCTTGTATAAATAACCTTTTGAAACAGAATACAATAAAGCCCTAACTCAATACTAAAGAACTTGATAAAAGCATAAATGAAAAATATCAGTTGAAGTAAGAATGACCTCATTATTATAACAACATTGCATGTTTGTCTTGTTAATAGGGGGAGAATTTTGTACATTTTTCCAAGTGAAAGCTTTAGGATAACATAGCAAAAAAAGTACAAAACAATGTGTCCACGTATTTATTTATTTGGTGCGTAGCTGTGTAATTACCTGGATAATATATAAACAAATGGCAAATATACACAAAAAAGATAATGACTGTCAGACTGTGCATTATCGCTTGCATATCCAACCAAACCTGATAGAAACCTTCTCTACATATTAAAAACAAGATAGAAACCAAATAAATAACATGTCTTGTTTGCTTTATCAATTACAGTTACAGTAAACACGTACATCCATCTTGGTCACACATTATTGTAGCACAGTTTGAGCTGAATACAAAAAAACATTACATGTTGGTCAATGGTAAGTTATAAGTAGCTGAAATAACCACAAATATAAGGGCATGTCAAAACATCTCAGGGGCCCCAAAATTACCTCAGACCCCAGAAGGGTTAAAGACAATAAGGAAATGTTTAATACAGCTGCAAATGAAATGTTACATTAAGACGAAGATGATAGATGAATAGTTTTACAGTTTAAAAAAAATGCTTCATGCAGTTTTCATTCCCTCAGTTGAAAGAGTTGAACAACTTCTGGGTTGTAGCTACTCTGTCCACATAGAATTCACCCATGAGTATTGCTCAAATTCTTTTTTGAGCAATTGCTTTATTCCTGTGTGAGTACAAAGGTGAGATGACTGCAACTTCCTGTCTTTGGGGCCTATTAGGGGACCAGTAGTATTAGAGCAGCAGAACAGAGAGGAAGAGATTCTTAAGAACCAGGCCGGGAAAGGGAACTAGACTTTCCTCATGAGTAGAACTTGCTGTTGTTGATTTTTTGCTGTTTATTCATCTTCTTCTCGGAGTACATGAACTCAGGGGCCGCGCTGCGCTGCAGGTTGGAGTGAGTGTCATAGAGGCAGAACTCGCTGTTTGACTCCGCCTGTTTCTTTTGCAACTGTTTCGAGGAGGAGTAAAGTTCCTCCTGCACTTTCTGAAGAAGCAAGTGAGACATGATAGGGGATTTCCATCAAACATAGTATTCTCAATATAATCAAATCCTTTCTTAAAGTACGTAAATTGCATCATAATCAAATTGCCCGTTTCGTACCTCCACCTGCTGCATATCAACATACACCAGAAGAGACGCCAGCTCTAGGTTTTCATTAAAGCCGTTTTTTAACGGGACTGATCTGTACCCTGTGAAAGCAGCAACTCAGTGTTTGTAGTTCAACGTTTCACATAAATATGCGCCAGTGTTGATGGACATACCTGAGCGAACACCTTTCACAGGGAATGTAGCCTGGGCAAGGAAATTGGGGTCAGAGAACATGTCCTCCTCAAAGACCACAAAGCGCAGGAAGGTGAGATCTGGTTCATACACGCTAAAAGTAAACGTCTCTGAAGACCCTTGCCATATAGGGTTCAGTCCGTTATCATCTGTGGACACATTTATTATTTATTTTTTGAACGAAAGTATACTTGTGCCTCTTAAAAACAGGCCAAAAACTAAAATACAGTGAATGTTAACTGAAACTAAATATAACATAAAGTACTTCAGTACTAAACATAAAGTGTTTAACATAATAAAATAACTAAACCCACAACTAAAACTTCATACAACCTACATAGACATATTGAAAACAGAAATTGATATAAATGATAAAAACTGCAACTAAAATTAAAATGAAACTGTAATAGTATTAAAAAAAAATATATATAAATAATAAAATACTGTAGCTTACGGCAAACGGTAGTCTTGAATTTGTTGTCCTCTGTTTGGCCGCACAGTTCGATCTCCACAAAGGGACTGGCGATGCTTCGTCCTGGTTTGGGAAGATGTCTTGCTCCTATCACCTGAGTATCAGAAAAAAACAAACAATCTTTACAATTAATTAATCAAAAATAAAACTGTTATGTTCAGCACTCAAACTCAACCCAAAGAGACGCTCTGTTTGAATAAAGCTCATGTTTTACCCTGATGGTGATAGTAAATTTGATGTTCTTCTTCTCCTGATGAGGGTCATATGAATCGCTGCGCATCAGCTCAGGCTGCAGTACATATCCTGTGCCTCCATTCAGACTGAAGAGGGCGCTGTTCAGCTGCATGTATTTATCTGAGGAGAAACGAACAAACTGCTATTAGACATACGAAATAAATACTATGCTATTTATTGATTTTATTTAATTGAATATAATTTCCTATATCGCAGATTTTAGTCTTTGGTCTTTTTACATTACTCTTGTAACATTCATTATTTTGTACATCCTTGTAATAATACACCCGTTTATACAAACATATAAAAATATATTATAATTGTATAAATGTATTGTGTATTCCTATACACGTCTCCTCACTTCCTAACTAAGGTTGGCAGTTTCCCCTGCTGGTGGTTGGTATAATCACACCATTATGTTTGCAAAAGCACTGAAAGAAGCAGCTGTTCATTTTGACTAAATTAATTATATGTTAAGTACTGCGGCCTGTTACTTGTCATTCACTTCCAGCGTAGTCATAGCTTAGCTAAACAAGCACCACTGAGATAAGTGAGAAAGTTAATAAACAGCTTTGTCTGTGAACGACAGAGATGTTTAACTTCATACTCACCAGCGGTTTGGAAGTTGAGTGCCACCATGTGACATCCGCACATCCACAGAGGATACGGATCATAGTTGGAGGAATCCACTCGCTGGCCCTTAGGATAGACGCGGCTCAGCGCCTTACGGTTGTACAACATAAACGGAGTCGACTTGTTTCTGGAGGGTATCTTATTTTCTACGAAGGAGCGAACCTCTTTGTAGGTATAATTATCTGATAGGGAAAAACAACCATATTGTTAATTTACAATTTACTTCATGGATGGGGGTAATCAGATTTTTGATGTTTTTGACAGAAGTCTCTTATGTTCAAGTTTTATTATTAGTGCTGTAGATCGCATTCATATAAAAGTACAAACAAATGTTATAAAATGCATTTTCATTTGAATACTTTTAATATATTTCATATATTTTAATTGGATATTTTCAGCAGTCATTACTCCAGTCTTTAGTTACACATGATCCTTCAGAAACCATTCTAATATGATGGTTTGCTTTTCAAGAAAACGTTGAAATATAAAGCTGTCACTTTTGGCCAGTTAAATGCATCCTTGGTGGATAGAAGGGTAGTGTATATTTAAAAAATACGCACAAATCCATAATTAATTAGGCATACCAAAGCGGTCCTTGTCTTTGCTGCGAGGCTGGCAGTAAACGACCAGTTCTGACATCTCACTGGCCACCTCGTCTCTGGTCTCGACCTCTTTTTGCTTTAGTTTCTGCAATGGAAATTTATTGTAACCATTTATAAACACCAGCCCAACATTATACTTGAAATACTTGACTGTATACTTAAAAAGTCGATTGTTAAATGTCTTTCTAGGGCTCTGCCTAGCATTTAAACACCCCCTCAATCTTTCTGGCTTCAACTAAACAACTCCAACTATATTTACAGGATGAGTGACTCAAAACCTTGTGGGAACTTCCCTGTGTGACAACTAGCCCCAGTTTGCCCAATTTAGGACAAGTAAACAGAGCATGTGAGACAGACCTTAAACACTTGGTTTTCTTCTCTCTGTGTGATGTCCCAGGCCACCTGATACCACTCGTACAGCTCCTCGGTGGTCTCAGTTGCCAAATCGAATGGCATGTCTTTATTCTCCTTATCCTGGAGCGTCACTACCACAGGCCTGGCATGTTTGGCTGAACGAACTGAAAATGACAAAAAAGCATGCAAAATATCATTCAAAAAAAATATGTAATGTACAGGTGCTCAGATGATTCAAAAGTTTAATAATCTTACCAACAGTACACTTTGAGATGTCCACTACTCCTTTACATAAGTCGCCTAATGGATTTTCATCCTCACACTGAAAAAGAATGAATGTTTAGAATAGAAATATTCTCTATGTATTTAAGCAAATGGGCATGCAAAATAATGCACTTGCTAGCACTAAATTACATATATGTGTTGTCAAATATGCAAATTTGTAATATACCTGGTAACCCGTCTCCAATGCATTGGCAACTTCTTCTACATAATTTGAAGGGAAAAATTTCTGCAATTTACCACCATAGTCTCCTTTCCACCTGTTGAGATTGAGAACATCAAAATGTTGGTTTATCTATAAAATTTAAGCAATTAAAATCACCCTGTGAATGCCATAAGGGATTAAATGAAATGACATGAATAATACAATATTAAAAACATTTTATAATGCAACTGTGTACCACAAAGCTACATGAATAGAAAAGTAACACGGACAATATACGTACCATGATAATACCACAACGACAGCTGTGTTTTAAGGACATGATTCTTTGACATACACTTCTATTCAAAAACTGGGATCAGTAAGATCTTTTTGGTTACTACTTTTATTCAGCAACAACACATTCAATTGATCAAAAGTGAATTGTTTTATGTCGATTTCAAAAAAATAGTGTTCTTTTTAACTTTATATTCACCAAAGAAACTTGAAAGTAGCACAACTGTTGTCAATATTGATAATATGAAATGTTTCTTGAGCAGCAAATCGTCATATTAGAATGATTTCTGAAAGATCACGTGACACTGAAGATAGGATTAAAGGCTGCTGAAAATTCAGCTTTCCGTCACAGGAATAAATTACATTTTAAGATATACTCAAATAGAAAGTCATTATTTTAAATTGCAATAATATATCACAATATTTCGGTTTTCACTGTACTTTTCGAAACCAAATAAATGAACAAAATGCTCTAAAAAGTCAAACTTACTGACCCCCCATCTCCTAAACTGTAGTGTACCTTGGAGTGCTCCTATATGTAAATACTGAGGTAAACTTATATGGTAATCTTCCGGTACCGTGGTATTTGCCAAATTAGCATAGTAAAAACATCTGATACTCTCACTGTATCATGCCACCACCACAGCTGTTTTTCACAACGCCGAACTGTGCATTTATTGCTTTTTATCTCCAAAATTTGCAAATAATCTTACCATCCATTTGGCTCCTTGGTCACATTATGGATCAAAGCGCCCCTAGAAAAGGTGAGTTCATCCGGCCGCATGGCTCTGTACTCATAGAGGGCCTTCACTGTGCTATGGGGCTGCAACACAGCAAAATAAGTTCAATCTTGGTACAAATCTGCAACAGTAGTACTGAGGTAACCCACACAAGTGCATTAAAGTACATTTTCTTTAAAGGGAGTAAATTACGTTCGCGCTAAGAGCACAAACATATACGGCATACAAGTTAAACATGACATTGCTCTTTAAGCCAGGCTGTATTTCCTCTTTCGAGTCGATCAGTTTCCTATGTGAGAGAAAGAGATAGCCAGCAACACCACTTCCTCCTCAGCCCACAAGAGATGACCTCTTGCGCATGCTAACTCGCAAGAGCTATGTTTGCTCTATAAAGTGCTTACCAGAGATGGCTCTATCTCATTGGCCTCCACGTACTGTTTAGAATCATAAATTGAAGCAGATACGGTTATCTGAAAAGAAGGGCATGAAACATTTTTAGATCTGCAGATTAAACTTTAACCAAGCAAAATCTATACATTTGAAATGTTTAGCCGGATCAGTGAACGTTAAGTATTCTAGATCGGTGACATTAAAGACATTTACAATGTTATGATGTTTGTTTCCACAAACATATTAAGCAGCATAACTGTTTTCATCATTCTTATGATAAAAGATGCTTCTTGAGCACCAAATCAGGAAATTATAATGATTTCTGAATGATAACGTGACACAAAAAAAACAGCCTTTCCATCACAGAAGTAATATTAAAGAAATATATATATATATATATATATATCGAAACAGAAAACAGTTACTTTAAAATGTATAAATATTTCACAGTATCATAAAATATATTAATCAGAGTGTTTTTTGTGATTAATCACAATCATTTTTGGTGCAGTTAAGGTCCTCATTTAAGCTGTGACAGCAGGAAAATGTGCTTTGTGGTGGGAGAATGCATAAACAGTATAATAGCCACAGGAAGTAAAAAGAAAATCTTTTTTAATATTATGTCTTACTAAACAATTATATCATACAATGACACTTTACTGCATATTATACTTCTGCTAAATCAGAACGTTTGGCCTGAACTTTGATTGGAAAAAGGAGAAGAGACCAACAAGAGTTACTAGAGATGAAAGCATGCAGTTGTAACATGCAAACTGTGGCCTTAGCAAAGGAAGAGGTGCACTTGCCCTTGTTCACTTTGAAGAGTGTATACAGATGCTGCCCGCAAAGTCAAACTGTTGTACAATCATTGCAGTGTTCAGTGCAGCCCGCAAACTGACAACGTTTTAAGTGAACTCTAGAAAAGTATAATCATGTCTGCTCTGCACCAAAATAGATCTATTATGTTGCTTTATTACTTACCGAACTGAAGCGATCCACCAGATCTGGTGTGACCGGGTAGCGTAGTTTGATCTTCCGATACAGCGGTTTCTTTCGAAAATAGTCCACCAATTCTACCAGGCTCTCAAATTCGCTGGAGGTGCCCAGCACGTACATAGATCCGTCTTTGTGTATCCGGCAGTGCTTCACCATCCCTTCACCTCTGTTTCAGAAAATAAATCAATACATCTATGAATAGGAATAACTATAACATGAAATAACAAAAACCACCAACAACAAGCTGCTATGACCCACAGTAGTGGGTCTATCTCACAAACTGATAAATTGAGTTTCTGAACATATATTTTTTTTAAATATCTACCTATATATATATATATATATATATATATTTTTTGTGTTCTAAAAAACACTTAATTAACATGTACACACACATACATAATATATCATTATATAAATATATATAAAATGCTAAATATATGCAAAAGCCTTTACTAAGTGCCATTTGAAATTTTCTAAAATGCTCAGTAATGTCATTTTAATGTTCATCATAAATAGGACTGAACATAAACACAAGTCTGAGAAAAATGCTCATTTTAACTGTGACCTTTCACCTTTTACCTCAGTTTCAGCACATGAAGCACTTTCTTTGATGAACCATCCCTTGATTCATATCCAAACAATTCTATATGTTCTATTCTAAGTGTTACTTGCTATTTCTTTTTAATTGATTGTGAAATGTACTAGCAATTTCTGAGTGAAAACTTTTTCTGCTTCTGATTTTTGTGAAAAAGCAGAAAAAAAAACAAGAGTAGCACCTGAAGGTGATGGCATAAGAGTCTGAATCTTCTCTCTGTCTTACGAGAAAGGCTCCATCTCGAGGGATCCTCAAGAGATAGTCCTCCGCCTCACCTCGACTTAAGTTACTATAAAACCACCTAAAGATAAAAAACACAGTTTCACGTCTATGGTGTGTTTGCAGTTACTTGCGAGCGTTAAAAGACGCTGTCCGAGTGGTCTTCTACCGGCCTGCTGGCAGGGATGTGGTATGACTTTTATGGCAGGGATGTGGTATGTGTTTGTGCATGACTTACCCTTCCCGCAGGTGCTGGTCTGGTCGAGGCACAAACTCAGTGAGGCGCAGGTTGAAATCCTGACAGCGAAGAGGGTTTTCTCTGTAATACTGGATAAGCGTGTATACACTGGGGAAGTGAAGGTTGTCTGTGAGGAAATAGACATTGTGGCCACCGTCTACGCTGGAACGGATTCGACAATGTTGTACTCGTCCGCTGCGCCTGTGAGGACCACACAGTCAGTTTATTTAGCAGAATGTGCATTTCTGTGCATTTGTGATGAAAGGAGAAGCGTTATTGACATGAATCATTTGGATCATTTTTGTAAAGCAGCACTTTCTGAAACTTTTATTATAATGAGATGATTTCTATGAAACGGTACTTCTTTCAGAAGTATACTCTAGTAAATGTATTATTTATAAGTTGAGCATTTATAAAACTATAAAAAAATTAACTCAAGAGGATATAAAGAGTAGAGGTGAGCCATTTCTGTCAATGAGGAACTGTGATTTACTTACTGAGGCATGATTTCATTAGAAAAAAATTAATAATTAATACAACCAGGAAATTCTACAAATTAACATCATAGAAATTAGTGTAAATGTATTCAAATTGCCATTAATTAAAAAAAAACAGCTAGACACACACACGTATACTGTATACACACATATATATATATCTATATATATAAAAAAGTGTGTGTGTCTGTTTATTATACACACATTTTTATCATCTAATGTATGCCTAAAACATATTAATGTTAGTGTTTCTGTTTCCCGCCACCAAAAGGAATGACACTTCCTGTGTGGTCACTAAGAAAAATGTGGTCACTAAAAAAAACATTGCCACAGGGACGTTTTACCACTCAAACTTAAGAAAAAAAACTAGCTTGTGTTCACTTTATAGTAAATCTTTAAGAAATTACACTTCTACGGGTTATTAATTAACAGAACTAATAAGAAATTTCAGGAAATTTTGATTTAAATCAAAGTTTGCAACAAGTCAACAAAAGACTGACCCATATAAACTGCATACATTTCTTAAATTTAAAAAGAACGTTGCGATGATAAACAAAATTAAACATATGAACAAACATTCCTCCTCTCTCTCAGAGCAGAGCAGGCCTACATTACCAGAATGAGAGGGTGCAGTCATTGACGAAGGTGTCGCTCTCCCGCACCAGAAATGTCCCGTCAACTCCACCCGAATCTGCACAATATTCCTGCAGCAGTCTCTCGGCCGTCTGTCTGCCCTCTGACATCCTCCCGTGAAACCAGGGCTCGAACTGGTGAAGCTCTGTACCACCCTGAGGTGACTGAGCAGAGGTGGATTGCACAGTGAATACCTTTAACGCATGAGATTTTTCAAGTGGATCTCATTGTAAAATGAAGCCTCAGTAAATTACCTTTCCAACGTCCTCATCTAGCAGTTCATTCTCCTCCGCATAATACAATGTCTTATTCTCGATCACGCAGTAGTGCTTGTACCATTTCTGAACATGGACACATTCATACACAATTTGCAATCACAATCAAGTAAGACGACTAAGGAATAAGATCAAACAATCACACAAGCTCGTGATAGCATTCACTGAACTTAGGCACCTCATCGATTGGATCCCAGATGGAGAGCTCTCCCTGCTTATCTCCTTTCCTTAGGTCCTTTTTGCAAAAGATCTCATCAATATTCAGTTTCTTGTGCTGTGTGAAAAAGCGAGAGTGCATGGCTTTGGATGGCATTGTGAAATCAATGAAATTGCAGTACGTTCCACTGAAGCTTCTCTACCTTGATGATGATCTTGCCCTTCAGTTGGGTTGGTGACGGCAGTTGTTCTGCATCTGGTTCCAATGGTTCGGTCAGGAGCTTGTCTTGGAAAACATCTTTGAACACCTGAGCCATCATTTTTTGTTGCTTGACGTCACAGTGTTCTTCAATGGACAGCACCACAGGATAACTGACAACAGTGACATATTTATAAACATGCTGAACATATATAATGTGGAAATTTTTATTGGTTTTGATTTCTTTGGTAACAAAAAAGGAGACGAAAAGAGAAGAAAGAAAAAACATGTACAAGTCACATTTGATCTCAAAATCAAAACAAAAATTAAGAAAAATATATTTAGCATAAAAACAATGAAAGGTATATTAAGGACCATTTAGATTTTGTGCATTATAAACAGGCACATTTTAACCCTGAATTCTTCTTTTTGCAAAGCAACTACAAATATTCTTAATGGTATTTTCATTAAATTATTTATTAAACCTGTAAAAGGTTTATTAGCATTAACTAAAGAAGATTACCCATGCTGTAAAACATTTAAAATAATATATCATGAGTATCAGTAATGCATATTCAGGGGTAATAATCCAAAATAATAATATAAATAATGTCACAATGCAAAAATATATGGTAATGCTTTGCAATGAGGTTCATTAGTTAACATTAGCTAAAAACATGAGCTAAAATTAACTAAGAATGAACAATACTTCTTCAGCATTTATTAATCTTAGTTGATCTTAATTTCAGCATTTGCTAACTCATCATTAAAGTTGTGTTTGTTAACATTAGTTAATTCACAGTTAACTAACATGAACTAACAATGAACGACTGTATTTTATTAACTAACTTGAACAAAGATGAATAAATACTGTAAAAAATAAATATTTTCCTCATTGTTTGTTCATGTATTAGCTAATGTTAATAAATAACACCTTATTGTAAAGTATATATATATATATATATATATATCAGTGGTTCTGAAAAGAGGTTTAGTTTTCTTTATGCAAAATATATTTGTTTATTTATTAAAATATTTGGACGGACAGGACACTGGTATGTTCTCGCCTAACTGACAAATAAAGGTGTGAATGTGTGTGTGTGTGTGTTGTTGATGACTAACTCAGATGATGCAAAAGCATGATCATTGATGGCCTTCACCACATCCTTAAACTTAATCTTGGAGGTTCTGGTCCAGCCGTGGTATATAATAGGTTCATCAGGACCATTCCAGCAGTCCACTGCATTTGAAAAAAAAGAAACATTAAGGTCATCACACAGACTCCTTCCGATTTCAGAAAAATGTTATCAATGTATTATCTATGCGTAAAATGAAGCCGAAAAAGGACTTCAAGTAGTAGTAGTTCAACAGTATATTTATTAAGAAATGAGGGTATGGTTCACTGACACTCAACACAGCGGCAACCCAGCCTCAAGCAGCGCACGTAAGCTTCTGTTGAGGACTCACTGCGCAGTTGATCTCCAGTCAAATATCTGTGGGGGAAAAAATGCATAACACATGAAGTAACACAGGAAGCTGATCATGAAGAGGAGGAGCTGCTGTATGTGTGTCATGAGCATAAAGAACTGACGTGTTGTGAGAAGAGTTGATCCAGTAGTGAGACAGAGGATTATTCATGTCCAGTGGACAAATCTCTGAGAACTTGTCATCCCAGATTGAGTTCTCTTTGGAGAAGAGAAAACTGAGGAACTAGAAAGACAGAAAGAAAGCTCTAAAAACACGTCACCTAAAGTTTACAGAACGTAAACACATGTCTATAACCCATACCTCTTCAACAGTAAAGGCTGGATCGTTAGTCTTCCTCATTGTGTCATCGATGAAGGTGGTCATCAGCTCTCGGACTTGATTTGCATTGTTGGCCCATGACTCCTACAAAATAAATTCTCAGTATTTGAAATAGTATTTGAATGGAATTGATTTATTTGGCTGGAATATACGGTATATATACGATTAGATGAACAGATGAGCAGAAAGTCTTACTCTCTGATGAAATAAAAGGAATCTTTGAAAATCGCAGAGTTGAACAGGCTGATCGTTGCTACTGCAGAGAAAAACACACACTCAATAAGAATGAGAACATGACCTCATGACACATTTGAAGAACTGCTTTGATCAAAACAGTGTTTGATAGTTTCTTACCCCATAATGAAAGCACACGACTCCTTTTTAAACTCCTCTAGAATCTAACATAAAATGATAAATAACATACCTTATAGATGATGCTAGAAAATTAAAGACTTTTACATTTTACATCCTGTTCTTTCAAGAACTTTCTATTAATCAAAGACCACTGAAAATACGTATTACATTACAAATGGCAAACAACAAAAATATTAAGCAGAAAAAATGTCTAATAACAAGAATTGTTAATTGAGCTTTAAATCAGCATTAAAATTAAAATTTTAAAACAATATTCTAATAGAAAACAGCTATTTATTTCCGATTGCAATAATATTCACACTATGATTTTACTGTACTTTTTACTTCTACTTTTTAAAATCGTACCGAACCCTAACCTGTCAGAACAACTAAGTTGCATACTTACTATCTTTTGGTTTTCAAACATCAAAAGATTGTAGAATTTGTGAAATTGCTCAAAATCAAGAACTTCTTTCTTTGCTCCCACCACCTGAAACGATCAAGTAGACACTTTCAGAGAAAAGCCTTGAATTATATATGCATTCAAACAAGAAAAATTGTAAAAACGTATGGATAAACAGATGATCGTCTGAAAAACTTTAAGAGAGGAAATGTTCCCTCTGAGCTGCCATAAAGTTTTCCATATGATGCAAAGCATACACTTCCGTCAAGATATGTGTATACAATGTATCATTCATACCGCAATTTTGTCCTTCAAAAAACGTCCACCTGGTACTTTAAAGTTCATCTGTGGCAACAGAGACTTCAGCTCTTTCAGGGTGATGCTGGGAGAGACAGAAAAGGAGCAGTAATGAGGTGAGACAAAGTAAAATGAGACTTATTGAGAAGAAGGTGAAAGAGAAAGAGGAGAACCTGTTTTTCTTTGTTTGATCAACCGAGTACATCTGCTTCCTCAGCCAACTACAGTAGATGGGAAAAACACAGAATGATACCGGCACATGATTTGTGTTATGGTTTACGGATACACAAGGTACGCTGTCTGTATGTGTGTGTGTGTGTGTGTGTGTGTACCTTTCTATAATCTCTGGTGTGTAAGCTGCCAGTGTCTCCTGTCTGAGTAACTCCAGTCCTGTCAGCCATTTTTCTGCATCGTCCACCGAATCAGCTGTGGAACAACAAATACTTTCAAAGTGTTCTTCCTCTGACAGTCTTCTCTTAACCAGCCAAAGAATAAACTATACATCAACACAGGTAAGCAAAATGTGGCTTCATATCAAATAAATCTAAAACATACAATGAAAGAGAGGAAGTACGTCCTCAAACAGTCTATTATAATCGTAACAGTCAGATGCTGCAGTATGTAATGCATCACAAACATTATATATTCATATCTCATAATGAATGTCAGCTGTGCCTACAAAATTTTAGATATTGTTTATTCTGTAAATTGTACATATAGCATACTACATGCAGGCAAATAAAAATAAAGTGATTAAATTATGTTAGGACATGTATGCATATGAAAACACACATACCGCTCAGACTGAGAGTGTTGAGAACAAACTGAGAGCCATAGAATATAGTAAAGCATGAGTTGGGTTCTATATTTTTATCCTTGCTGTCCTTGAATCGATCAAAGTCTTTGGAGTTTTTTCCTGCTCGTACTTCCCGGATCTCAAAAAGGTCCACTGCAAAAATGAGATTGCAACATGTTACTAAACATATAAATGTACAGTGCTCCGACACTGACAGTATTCGTCAGCCCAGAACTAAAATGATTATAAAATCCTATTTTTGGTTCAAAATAAAACACAACAAAACCCAAAAAATGTTGCCTGGCTACCTAACTGAAATAAAAAGAATTCTAATTAAGCTTAGAGCTTTAACAGAATAAGCTGAAGCACCCAAATTACAGAAACTAAACTAAACTTAATTGAACAAATAAAAATTAGTGCTAGCAAATGATTTATCGCATCCAAAAAAAAAATTTTATTTACATAATATATATATATACACATATATATATATATATATATATATATATGTGTACTGGGTATATACATA
>JAUYWG010000055.1:15366233-15397628 GCA_034779775.1 Enteromius afrohamiltoni
TCCACCCTCCGGGGTTTTGTGTTCAAACCACCTGCTTGTCTGTCGTGCTCTCTAGCGCCACGGCCCACAATATATATTAAAGAAAAATAGTTTGAAATAGAATCTAAAAAATATATAATTAATATAAATGTAATATTTAAAGTAAAAATGTCTTTAAAACAGTTTTAAACAGCTGTGCGATTGAAATGCAAAAATAGGGGAAATGTGCACGTACAATTTAACGATACTGACTTATACCAATATATTAAAAATAAAAATCCCTTCTCTTGTTGATACCTGTAGGACAAACAGTGGAGAACGATTTACATGCCAAAGTTTAATACTAGCAATGCTAAGCTCTACTGACCCAATTTGACTAACTATTAAGACAACACGAACATGTAGATTTTCCACTGGCCCTAATTTCAGCGTCTACATTCCTGCCTCATGTCTCTCTGTGCTACCAAAACTCAGCGTCATAAAAGCAGCCTGGAAGAAGCTTATAGATTATGGATTAAGTAATTATGCAGTTGGGCACACATCTGTTGGACTGAATGCAAGGCAGGGAGAGTACGAAGAAAGATGGGGGGAGGAGAAAAGAAGAAAAGAGGTTACAGCAGAGGGGAAAGGGGGGCGGGAAATGTTTTGGGGGGCTATTATTGACAGGCTTTGGCACAGAGCAGCTTGGCTTTAGGCAGCCTTACCACAGCGGTGGCCATGACAACCCCTGGGAGTCCCCCATAAGCCCTCTGGGATTGTTAGCATTCGTGCAGAAGAGTGTTGTGACAAGCAGATTGCATTACCTAAGTGACTCATGCAAAATAGCATCAAAGTATGGTAGCTTGAAACCACCACAGGATAAAAAATAATTAGGTAACTGTGATTTTTTTTTTTTTATCTCACAAATCAAATTTTTCTCACAATTTTAAGTTTTATTTCTCATTAAAGTTGGAATTGCAACATGTCAACTTGCAATTGCAAGACATTCATTCTGAAAATAAAAGTCAGAACTGAGAGATTGTGGCGATTATTCCATGGCAGAGAAAAGAACCCATTGTGAATACAGACAAAAATGTCAGAAATGTTACATAAAGTTAGTTCAGAGTAAAAAGTGAGAATTGCAATATTTAAACTCTGAGAAATCTGAATTGTGATATGTGAACTTCAGCCAAAAAAAGATTTTACAAACATTTTACATGTCTTTTTTGTCCTTAGAAATCTCAGTCTACATCTTGACTTTTGTCTCTTGGTCATTAAAAATGGTAACTGCAAAAAAAAGCAAATATTGCAAGAAACTAAGGATCACAATTATTATTTAATTATGAATGTATATATTTTAATCCATCGCAGAAATGGGCTCCCATATGAAAGAGTAATCGCAAACGAAGCAAAATATAACACACAAGGACAAACATCTTGAAAAAAACAACAATTTTATTCTGACATGATTGCTTTTGTGACCATCTTATTTTTTTTCTTGGCTCGGGAGGCATTTTTACTTTAAAGGAAGAACCACAGTTTGTTTTAAAGCAAATAAATGCTACTTTTAATTAAAAAAAAAAAAAAAAGATACATGACATTCTTGGGTATTTCAATTTAAACCGAAATGAAGGCTACACTAGAGAAATGGCTGTTCCTTGTTGGGTGGAGAGTGCGAAACAGCCAATCAGAGCTACGGGATCCTTTAAGACTCCTACCCCTGCATGCAAGTTAGCCAGTCACAGTGCGGTGTCTGCAAACACATACATACACAAATGCACACATTCCATGATGTCTTCCTCTCCATGGGAGATTGAGACCGTAAACACAGTGGTCTGTAATCAGCGGGGAGATGAAGATATATAACAAACCCCTTTAGAAAACAATGCTGGACTCGTATGCTATCCGTTGATTATGGAAGCGTATCACAGTGATGACAACTCTGAGCCAAAAGGAGCATCGTCAGAAACTAGTTACAAAAATGCCCCTGAAGAAAAAGAGAACCTCATAGCACTAGCAGAGATGACTTTGAGATGATGCACAGTACAGTAGATACATAAATCAACCATGACCAGACTGGCAAGAGGGGTGAGGTAAGTATATTTATATTTGCCTGTGTGTATGTGTATATTTGTGTGTGCGCGTGTATGAGATGACGTTTTCCTCTTCCTTCTCCACCAAAACCCGCCCCCAAGTTCTATTCGGCCTGGGCGTCGTAGTTGGCCCCGCCGGCCTTTTTCAGCTCGCCGCGGAGATATTCCTCCTCCAGCTCTCTGGGATCACTTATCATGAACTCCTTGGCAAAGTTCTGCATGGAAAAACATACTATGAGCCATGGAGGGAAAGGCATGTTTGCATGAATGCAATGATTTGTTTAGAGTGAAAAAACCTTGAAATCTGCTTGTCTAGGCGTGGTGAAGTTTCTAAGTCTGAGAGAGTTTGCATATGGCCTGAGATGTGGAATCAGAGAATGCAACACCCACCTGCGCGATCTCTTTAACCAGTGTCTTGTCAGTGCTAATCTTGGCTCTTTGCAGTCCACTGATGTTTTCACCGATCCAGGTGATAAAGGTGAATTTGGCACGCTTGCTCATGGCATCACCAGTTGTGATCCTCACAAACCCGAAGAGTCGGTTGTCATCTGAGAGTCAAAGAGGAAGCAATCGTTAACAAGCTGTGCTTGCTCGTTTTTTTGAAATATAGCAAAGCCTTTGCAGGCCAACTAAATCAGACTGGCAGACAGGATAATCATTGAAGATACATTATGAATAGTGTCTTTAAAAGTCAATATTTTTCTACACTGAATAACTAGAATACAGATAACAGACTTTTCACCTCAAATTCCAGTAACTAAATTACAAAATAAAAAACTGTAACAAAAACACACAGAGAGCATTTAAAAATGAACATATTTAAATCAAAAAATAATTAAGAATAATAGAATCAATTCATAAAAAAAAAAAATCTCTGTATGCCTTTGGTTTGTAATTATTTTAAGTCAACAAATTATTTTACTTTCGTAATATGACCTTTTCTAGTTAAACAGGATATTTAACAGGAATATTGAGTGAAAAGTGAAGTGGAGCAATGGTGCCTGGAGGGGAGGAGTTAAAATAGTAAGCAGGATTCATTATGTTAGCAGAAAGGGTGGTGCAAAGTACTACATTTTGAAGGGGTTTATTATTTGGAATAACATATATCAATGAATGGAGAACAATAAAACACGGAATGTGATTTAAAGTCGATATAATAGAGTTTGATTTCATCTTGAAGCTCATATTAAAGTGCTTCATTATTGTCACTCCATTCCAGTTTAGCTGAACTTTGTCCGTTATCAGTGTTTTATAACAAGGAAGAGCTTGGATTCGACTGAACACTGTCTCCATTGTAGCGAGTGTTTTGAATCTTCTACACTATTGCATTGTTTTCCTTTCC
The DNA here is from genome assembly GCA_034779775.1 of Enteromius afrohamiltoni. Classification (NCBI taxonomy): domain Eukaryota; kingdom Metazoa; phylum Chordata; class Actinopteri; order Cypriniformes; family Cyprinidae; genus Enteromius; species Enteromius afrohamiltoni. Next base: position 15,369,627 of record JAUYWG010000055.1, read on the forward strand.
AGAGAAAGACGTCAGGATATGAAATGCAATCTGAGAGTATCACGTGCGAGCGACGGACTAGGCTGGGAAATTTAAGCTCTATGACATCATACAACATAAAAAACAAGAAATACAGAAAGTGGGCGAGGGCAGGAGGTGATCTAGTTAGCAGGCTCTGTTGATAAGGGTGATTTACGGTGTAATACTTTATCCGAAACACTCCCTGTCTCTCTCAGCTTTACAGCTGGCCACTTCCTGTGCTGCAACTGCATTGCAGTGGCACTGGGACTAGATTCAAAGATAAAAACAATTGCACTTAACTATAGCATGCCTCTGTAGACACTGACATTATCAGAGAAATATTGTGCGGAAGCAAGCTCCTGTTAAACCATTCAGTCAAATGTTGGTGGTGCACATCTTTACGCTTTGATCTTTATTGATCTGTGAAAGTAGTTTAGAAATTTCTGCTTACATGCCTAATAATTTGTAGTGATTAACATATACACACATATATTAAATAGATTAAACATTAAATATTTGCACAGTAAAAAAATATATATAATAATAATAATTATATATATATATATGAAATTATATTCAATTAATAATAAATAACATTTATATTAACAATATAAATATATTGTATTACTTATGTAAGAAATACAATGTTACTAAGTAAAACTTATTATACATATAAAAAATAGAATAAAAAAAAAATATATATATATATATGTATATATATATTTTTTTTTAATTAGTAACATTTTTATTACTTATAAGCTAGTTAAAAAATGGCTGCTAGAAACCAAAGGGCATTACACTCTTGTTCCGTCTTGTGCTGTGTATAATTTACAGTGTTTAATGCAATCTTCATAGAGCTTTACTGGAAAATAAATGTTCAGGTGAATTCCCTTGGCTCTACTTGAGACTGATAATATCTGGTTTTCTGTTGTTGATTAACTGGGCTTAAGGTTTAAGAAGCTAAGTCAGGGAACCATGGGTAATACTGTCAGTTGCATTTGGCACATTGGCTGTTCAAGTATCAAGTACAAAGTGGATGATGAATCCAAGTCACATTATAGAGACCTCTGCTGTATTTCAACAGAAGTGAAACTTCGAACAAACCACATTTAGGAAGCGAGCGGTTCGTGTCATGTGTCAACATGGCAAATGAAAAGTGGGAAAGCATGGACTCTAGTAAAAATTAGAGTTGTTCAGCCTTGTTTTATGATTGCGTGAAAACAGTGATACATTGACATTTTTGCGATGTGGCAATGCTTCCACACACTTCTACTTCCTCTTGTAGAAGTCTCGTGTGGCACATTTCTGAAGAACTTACTTACAGAAAGTCAGCGTTTTTGTGCCGACTACATGTGCACTGTACTTCCAGGCTGCCTGGCTATGATGATGCAGCACAATTAAATATTTTAAATATTCAATCTTTTAGACATCACCTAAAACCCACAAGCTTTCAACTTGGCAAAACTTATATGAAAAATGTGACCCGCTCTATAATTCAGAGTCACTCTGACCCAGAAACCCATTTTGAATTTTATGTAAGTTGATGGAGCAGATCACAAATGAAAGCAAATCATATTCTCCACTCATAGACTTTCTAAAAATAAAAAAAATGAAAATAATTAACAAAGCTCATGACTGCCACTGTATATCTCTTTATGAAGCAGAAATATTGTCAGAGTTTTAAGGAGATTCTAATGTTCGCTAGATTCTCCAACATATATTTATATAAATAAATATATTTATTCCTGGATAAATCGGTTTATGTCACAAACTACATGAGTAAAATATTCTCCATAAACAAAAGTGCTTATTGTGACACACTGCTCCATATAGGAAGACATCTCTGGTTATCTGTCAGAGCACAGAGCCGGAAGCCAAGGCATTGCAACACTTTTACAAGTTTACATCTGCTAGTGGCTAAACACAATCTACTCATGGAGAGAGACTAAACTGAGCACCACGCCCAAATCTCCGTTCAATTAAGATGACATAGTGAGAGGCGAAAATGTCATCATTTCATTCTTTCATCGGCACCAGACAATTATTTACGGTTATAAAAATATAGTGCACTCAGTACAGCATACTTCATTCGATGTAGCTGAACAGATTCCAAAAACCACAGATACTGTATATTAGAATCAATATCAAGTCAGACTAAATGAATTCTGGATGATTAAGAATACTAATGTGTTTATATTTGCTACAATCCTCTAAATCAAACTTCCCACGTCATGTCATCTAGGACAAGTATGAAACCATATTTGGTATTGTCTACCTTGGAACATAAATGACTTCCTAGTAATGTAATGTAGACTAAAATGGTCAGATCACCCCTCAAAAATGAAAGGGCTGTCATCATTTATTTAAAACCATGTTGTTTCCACCCTGAATGCTTGCTTGTAAAGTAAAATTAGAGCAGTTACCATTTACTTTTGATTGAGTCAGTCAGTCAGACTCATTTGGGCAAGTTTGTGATAAATATTTTTAAATGATTTTTGTATGAAAGTTCCCTTTTAACACTTGATTTGTTTAACTCCTTTGCAGAAAATGCCTCCCAGAAATAATAAAAGCATGAAAATATCAGAGAATGGACTTACCTGTGCACTGACTCTTGAATTCTCCGTAGTCGGACCCGTGGCCACCTGGTACGATGGTAGCGCCATCATACTTAAAGGATGCCCTTTAAAAAGCAAAATTGACATTTTAACTGTTGCCAAATGCCGGTTGGGTCTCAAAACCCTAGAGAGCAGCCTATCTTGCTGCCTAGGTAGGCTGCAAACTAGATTTTGAGACACTTCCCCTGTGTTACAAGACCCATCCCTACATGTTGCACCACATATTGTCAAATATACGGTCATTAAAGCAGCGTTTAATGTTTAATCGGAAAGATTCTAATTGTTGAAACAATGTAGCGAGTTCAGCCAGCACGCGCCAAACAGCATCTGTAGACGTGCGGTAAATCAAGGCTTCACTCACCAGCATATATCTGAGCTGTCGTCTCGCACCAGATTGTATGCTTCTCTGCAAGCCTCTTTGTCAATTCGCGTTGCCATTTCGACGATGCAAAGGGAGATAATGTATCTAAAAGCAGAACAAAGCCGGGGGAATGAGAGAAAATGCGGATAAATCCCAAAGTGCGACAGAGGGGCTGCTGATGTAGCAGGGAGGTCTCTTCTCTCAGTGGGATGGAGAGGCAACTAATTTCACAACTCGATTCATTTCCTATTGCCTCTTAATGGGCGTTAGTGATATTTGTCTGTCAGGTTGCTGTTCCAGTGAATCAAGGAGCTCGAGCCAGTTTCACCTCCTAATGGCCAACTAGGGTATTAAGCTACATTAAATCCACCCAGTTTTCCTCAGTCATCTAACAGTTGGTCTGAGTTACTCTGCCATCTTGTGGACCTGGGTTGAGAACAATAGGTTGCTCTTTTGTGTAAGACGAAAATCAGCCTACCATAGGCGAATCATAAAAAGAAATACTGAAATTCACCTTAAAATAAACTTATTTTATTTTGATTAAAAAAGTGTACCGTTTCCTATCATTATTAAATGACTACAGCCTAATTTATTTTAATAACAACAAATAATATAATATTGTAATAAAACAATAAATATATTAAATGGGTAAAAAAAAGGATTCTTTGTGTTTACATTCGAGTTTTTGAAAGTTGAAGTTAGAAGGAGCAGACAGAAAAGATATAAACAGCCTGACTTCCTAATCAGAACAGCCGAAAGGTTTGTGCCAAGTCTGTTGGTCATTCCTTTAAATGACCATCATGTTTTTATTCTTGGTTTCATAGACAGGTTTAGCCCAAACCAGGATTAGGCCATAGTTCAAGTAATTTGTATAAACATTCATTAACATTACTAGTGTGCATCTTAAGACAAAACAAAGGCACTGACATGTTTTAAAATCAGTCAGTGCAAGTTTCTCAATTGAAAAAGCTCAGACTTTAGTCTAGGACTAGGCTTAATGTTAGAAATGTAATTTCAGAAAAAGAATAGGGACAATAATGAGCTTTAATAAAACACATGTAGGCATACTGGCTTTGCCCATTTCTTGTACTTTACTACTACACTCAAAATGTTAGCTAACTTGAGTACAAAGGGGACTTTTATTTTGAAGTGAAGTCCAACACGGAAATGAGAATTCAGCTTCACTGTGCTACGGACAAAATAACTTGTTTATAGTCACTCACGGCCATTTGACTAGTAATTAATACGGATAAAGAATGGAAAAATGGTAAAAAAAAATTAAAAAATAATAATAATACTTGCATTTTACTGTACGGTTGTTGTCACAGCTGAATCGATAAAGTATGTCCAGTTATATTAAATATCAATGAAATGTAGCTAGGAATTATTGTGTAAACGCCACTTTCCTTTTGAGCTAATTTTCTGATTTTATGACCTGTCTCTTCCAGTTCAGTATTATATACTCGTGTATTATGTGTGGTTGCTTTGAATTTCTTTCGATAATTCAATATGATTATGATATTTTGCAGATAGTTTTATGGCAGATGACACAATGGACATGGGGAAGCAATCTCGTCTTGCACGTCCTCACAGAATAAGTGAATCTTCAAAGGTTTGCATAACAGTGTTGTTATTGTGAACAAATAGAGACACCATTGAAATCATTTTCGATCATTGAAATACATATAAAATAAAATACAATAAAAATAAATATTAGATAAAAAAAACCTAAATGAAAACTAACCAAAAAACAAATAAATAAATGCAATGCTTTTCAGTAATAATTTTTATTAATTCTATAATATGAATATAAACATTGTTACTGAATAATTGCGTCATCAAAAATAAGACTTTTATTTTTACATTAATTTAAAAGTACATTCAGCTTTTTACTAATTAAAAATAATAATAAATAAATAATAATTATTAATAATTTTAATAATAAATAATAAATTAATAGAACTTTTAAAATTGTGCACACTCGCATAAGATGAAGAATCCAGTCTTTTAAATATTTTATTCTGCCTGGAGTGGGTCATGCATGACCATCTAACAAACTTTATACACCCCGAGTTCAAAACCCCTGGTAGAACAATCCCCCCCCCCCTGAACATTTAATATTTATATTACCTCATTGTAAAAATTCTGTATCAATTATCTTACAACAATCACTCTCGCACAACAGGTATATCGATGGGCAGACCAGGCTAGCTACCTCCTTCAAGGTTTAAATGAGCAAAGACAGCATGGCCAGCTATGTGATGTCGTTCTGGTGGCCGATGACCAGCGGATCCCTGCTCATCGGGCTTTGCTAGCAGTATCCAGCCCATACTTCCAGGCGATGTTCACCTTGGGGATGCGAGAAGAGCATGAAACAGAAGTAGAGCTTGTGGGAGCCTCGTATGTCGGTGTTAAAGCAGTAGTAGACTTCCTGTACAGTGGCGAGTTACCTCTTGATGGTGGAAACATCGACTACGTCTTGGAAACTGCTCACCTGCTACAGGTGTGGCGAGCTGTGGATTTCTGTTGCCAGTATTTGGAGAAAGAGGTTCGTGAGGACAATTACTTGTACCTGCAGGAGCTTGCCTTCCTCTACAGCCTGGACCGGCTGGACGCCTTCATAGACCGGTTCATTCTGGAGCATTTTGCCATGCTATCTGTCACTTCAGAGTTCCTCCAAGATGTGCGGATGCCCAAGCTTTGTGCTTACCTTTCAGATGAGCAGGTGCAGCATGAGAACGAGCAAGCTCTTCTGCAGGTGGCCTTGCAATGGATGAGTCAAAGACCCGAACGTCTTGCATTCTCCCAGCAGCTTCTTTCCAACATTCGTTTCGCTCTCATTCCACCGGATGACCTCATTGTGCGCGTTTTGCCGGCCATGCGCTCCCTCCTGCCTCCGGACGCAGGCTGTGAGCCACTCGTGGAGGAGGCCGTGGGCTACCACACGAGAGTCAGCGCCCAACCTGTACTGCAGACAACACGCACAGTCCTTCGAGGAGGCGTGGAGCGTCTATTGTTGGTGGGTGGAGAGGTGTCTGAACGCGGAGAAGAGTTAAGTGCTGAGGTGTGCTGGTTGGATGAAGAAGCAGGGAAGTGGGTCGTTGAGACTCAGCTGCCAGCTCAGAGGAGTCACCACTGTGTTGCCGTTCTGGGGGGATTTATCTTCACCGCAGGTGGAAGCTCCTCACGGGACAACGGGGGAGATTCTGCAAGCAACTTGCTGTATAGATATGACCCCCGCAGCAACTTGTGGATTAAGGTAATATGCTTCACTCTTGATAATTTGATGCATCAGTTTTAATAGTTAGCCAAAACTTTAACAGGAACTAAAATTAAAACCATAAAAAATTAAACAAAAATTAATTAAAATATATATTTTTTATTAATATACTGAGAATAAAATGTATATATATATATATATAAATAAATAATAATAAAAAAATAAGTACTATGATCTTAATAATTCTAAAAAAAAATAACAGTGGCATCTAATCACTTTTATTTTATTTTATTAATTCATTTATTTTACCCAAACTGAAGCTCTTTACAGGCCAACTTGTGTATTTATGGGATAAAATGCAATTATTTTGCCTGTACAAAAACAGTCCTTCAAGCTGCTTTGTATTGCAAACTGGTAAAATATATTTTTTATTTATATTCCAATGATGCAATAATGGTTACTGGCTGCATTAATATTAACTTATAGCAGCTAATGAAAGAAGTCTTGCACATTCAGAGAATATAGCTTTCTTTCGCATTAAAAAAAAAGTGTTTAGATGAAAATATAAAATGTGTATAATTCAGCTTTACAATTTAACATTTTTATTTGCTTTTAAATTAAAATTTTTCTTAATATTTCAGAAGTAGAGATTTGTGTCGTAGGTTGAGTGTTAATCCAAGTGATCTGTTGACCTGCAGGGTGCCCCTATGAACCAGCGGCGTGTGGATTTCTTTCTGGGAACCATGGAAGACTGTCTTATAGCTGTTGGGGGACGCAATGATAGTGGTGCTTTGTCTTCTGTAGAAGTGTACCATCCAACTGAGGACTACTGGACCTACGTTGCAGGATTGCCCAGGTTTGTTAATTGTTTTTGATGATGGTTTCGCAAGGTTGCACAAGTTTATGTGAAAATGTATTTTGAATCCTCTTTATACACTACTGTTCAAAAGTTGGGGTTTTTATTTTTTTAAGAAAATGGGCCAAAAGTGCCAGTGACAGCACATCTTTTTTTCATTTTTTTAAATAATAATAATAACTGTTTCCTGATAACCAAACTAGCTTGTTAGAATGATTTCTGATGGGTTTTTTTAAGTAAAACTTATTATACCGGAAATATTTTCTTCTTTCATAGATTCACATATGGTCATGCAGGCACTATTCACAAGGGCATTGTTTACATCTCAGGGGGCCATGATTACCAGATTGGCCCTTACAGACGTGACATGTTAAGCTATGACCCCAAAACTGTGGACACATGGATAGAGCGACAAGCCATGATCTTGGCTCGAGGCTGGCACTCTATGGCGTCTCTGGATGACAGGATCTATGTCATTGGGGGCAGCGATGACCATGAGGACAGCATGGAGCGTTTCGACGTGTTGGGGGTGGAAACCTTTGACCCACAGACTGATCAGTGGACCAAGATAGCCCCTCTCAGGTACCCTAACAGTGAGGCAGGGGTGGCTGTCTTGGATGGAAAAATCTACGTATTGGGAGGGTACACCTGGGAGGCCATGGACTTCTCTCAGGGCACTCAAGTGTTTGTTCCAGACAAGGGCCAGTGGGTCTTAGGTCCAAATCTACCAAAGCACATTGCTGGAGCCTCGGCATGTGTGTGCCTTGTCAGATCACAACAAACCAATAATATAGAGGGTCATAGTACAGAGAGGGACAAACAGAATTCCAGCCAGGAGCAGCACAGGTGATTATCTGGAGATCCGAAGAACACTTTTATGAGGGAATTTACTTTCTGAATGTAGGTTGTCATAAGCCTGATGCCATTGGCTGCTTCTCTAATCATTTTAAAAAGAGGTCAGCAAGAAATACTGTGAGATGTTACACTATGAATTGAGTTAAAAAGCACAAATGAATATTGTAGTATTACAAACTTTTTTTCATAGATTTTCAGATGTCCTGGTGGCTTAGCACATCTTCTGAGTTACAATTAAAACATCCTGAAGTGACGATTTGACATGGCTGTTTGCAGTGTTTTGGTGTAATATATTTCATTAATTACAGAACCATTCAAATAAATTAATAAATAAAGTATTTTTATTTAGCCAGGATAGATAAAATTGATCAGTGACAGTAAATCCATTCACATAGGCATATACAAAATATTTCTGTTAAAATTATATATATATATATATATATATATATATATATAAAAGAGACTGTGGACATACGAGACTTCTTTTTTGCCGACTCATAATAGCAGCCGGTTATTAATTTGGTTAAAAATGCTTTATTTTAACCAAAGAAGTTAAAGTAACGACATCTATTAGCAAATCTCAAAAATTCAGTGCCTTAAAATGTCACAGTTTAGCTATACAAATAAGAATGCCTGAACCTTACAATCGAAAAAATTGTCTTATTTACTTTGGCCTCCAGAAGTGCTTGGTCATTTTTTTTCTAGGTGAGTTCTTGGTCATCCAAGATTAACAGCATTTCACTTGAAGGGGTAGAATGGATGTGATTCCAGCCTGAGGACCAACAACACCCTCCAGTTAACTGTTAGCAGTATGTAGTAAGTATACAGTTCACATTATGAATAAAATACCCTCATTACATACTACATTTGCCTAAATGTATCCTACAATGCAATGCATTTAATAAGGCCTTGCTTTTCCAAATGGATTATAAGGAATATCAGTGCATCTCCTTCATGATTTCTTATGATTTGTCTGTCAGAAGTTACGCTTTTAAATAAAGTGATCTAAATATAAATAATAAACTTTAAACAAAAAACTGTAAAAATAATGTGACACAAAATGTAGCATCTACTGTTTAACGTGGGCGTTTGCATATTGCATGCTGTTTTACATGCAGTTTAAAAATATACTCTTACTCTGTTATGACGCAGGCCCTCCAGCCTCGATTCAGAGACCTGAGAGCGTTCATATCTTCTTCATCCAGACTGAAATCAAAGATCTGCACCCAGACACATAAAATTGATAGTTAATTGTTATAATAGTTAGTAGCACAGTATCTAAAATAAATTCTAATTTTGATCAAAATGTGTATTATAGGCCTACTGTTTGTCACGTAAAATGGACAGTTCAACTAAAATGAAAGTTCTGTTTCCATTTACACAAAACATTCGGTGGTAACCACTGCATGGGGAACAAATTGTGGAAATCAGTAGCTACTGTCAACTATATGGTTCCCAACATTCTTCAAATTATATTAGTTTGTGTTCAACAGAAGAAAGAAAGTCATAAAGGATTGGAACAAGTGAGGGTGAGGAAACGATGGAAATTTAGTGCTAAATACCCCATTAACCCTTTCAGCAGAGAGTTTAAAATATTCCACCGGTCCCCCCCAGAGTGAGTTTTCAAATATTCAGACACTTGCTCACCATGTCATGAACAGTCTGATATTCCGATTCACAAATACATGTAAATGAGTGTGTTTCGTGGTTTATACAACTTTATAAATGATCTTGTTCGTGATCTGTAACATGAGATGGGCGCCGCCATGTTTGTTCGTGCTGCAGTTTAGTGTTCGAGTCCTGTCAGTCAGATTTACAGCACTCCCGAAATACATGATAGTAATTGGATCGTGAAGAATAGAGTGTGCTTTATAGCTACTTACTCTATGTTTATCTAATATGAATAGAACACATAGGCAAATTAAATTTGAATGGGTTGTTATTGTTGCTTCCATAGACATCTTTGTATTTTACAAGCTCTAAATGTATTTTTTTCGCTAGTTCTTATGTGTATTTAAATGTCAGAAACCTAAAATATGCATTATGTGGTTAAGAACAATGAATAGTTGTGATAATATGACAAGCACAGTGCACGTCTCTCTGGCTCAGCGCCAGCAAACGCGCGAAAGCTCAGTTTGAATTTGGCAGTTGTGTGACGTCACCGAACGTTCTAAATACCATATGTGGGACTGTAATGAATATTAAATGTTTAATAAATACCAGAATGATACCACAAGATAACAACTGACATCATAAAGAGAAATATACTAAATAAGAAATATTTAGAGGTTTACCTTGGTGTTCTCTAAAATGTGGTGGGCTTTCATGCTTTTTGGGATTACAACAATGTCCTGCTGAACGTGATATCGCAACAGAACCTGAAGAACAACCAAATGCAACATTAAAACCAAAAAAGAGAAAAGTAAAAGCTGCACAACACTCATACTAAGAGACCTGCGCAGGGCTCCGATTGTGCTTTTTGGCTATATCCCCAATGACAGGATCTTGCAGTAATAACATGGGATCCGTATCTCCTGTTTGACTGCAGAGACAGGGAAAGAATTGTATAAAATAGTGCTATTCAAGTTACACTATTTAAATGAACTAATCGCTCATTGCTTCGATAAGATCATGAAAATACTTGCTATTCCAAAGGTCTTCCTGGTGAGCCAAACGGACTGTAGGCTGTTAAAGCAATGTTTTTGGACTTACAGTACTCAATCAGATCAGACTGAACCAGGTAAGGATGGAGTTCCACCTGTAGATTAACAAATAACTATTAACAAGTTTTCTCAATAGGTTAGTCAAACCTTATTTGATCTACACCATGCCAGATGTAATATCTAATCACAGTAGTATGATATTCCCAGTTCGTGCACCTGATTGACAGCGGGTGGGATTTTAGCCACAGATAGCAATCTTTCCAGTTGTTCGATTGTAAAATTAGAGACACCGATACTTTTCACCTTTCCTGTGGCTTTCAGAGTTTCCATTCCCTGAAACAGATAGCAGCACACTTCTAAAGACCTTGAAAACATCATATTATTATTATTATTATTAGTGTTAGTGGTTAGCATTAAGTTACCTTCCACACATCAACATAGTCAATGTCACTTGTGAGGACCTTTCCATCCTTTTCTGGGAAAAGCTCATCACCCATTTTCTGTAAGTTATTGTAAAGTAGCAAACATTTAGTTGTTTGTATCTCATTTAGTAACTTGATCTACGCAGTGCAAAACTACTAAGTATTTTATTATAAATAATCAAAGAAATAATTCAAATAATGTATTACCTTTAGTCCTACTGGAAAGTGTACTAGGTATAGGTCCAGGTAGTCGAGCTGAAGGTCATTTAGGGATTTATTTAAGCAAACAGGAATGTCTTCAGAAGCATGATGGGTACCCCACAGCTGGAAAAGAGAAGCATCATTATTGCATGATATTTTGCTACTTTAAAATAAACACACTTTGATTTAATCTTAGAGCACCAACTTAACTTGAACTCACTTTACTGACTATGAACATGTCTTGGCGTCTGATGATGCCCTGCTGTATCATGGACTGGATGGCCTTTCCCACCGCTTCCTCAACCTTGTAGCAGTAAGCTGTGTCTATATGCCGATATCCAGCAGCAATCGCTGCCTCAACTGCTCTCTGACTCATATCTTGGCCTGTGGGCTGTTCATCATGTAGTAAATCATTAAAGCATTGCTAAGATTGAGATTATTACACTATTAAAAAATGAGAAGATCACTGAAATGTCCGGAGTCTTAAAAACAAAGACTTCAAAGTCAAAAGATATAGGGAAAAATGAGGTTGTATAATATATCAAAGTTATTTGAGTATAATTCAGATACTATTATAGTTTCTGTTATTGTAATATTTTCAATTAGATTTTATTTTCTGTTTTCATTTTTAGTTCAACTTCTAGTATTGGGGCTACAATATGTGGCAAGTTATTACAATATAGAAACCTGTTGCATTTCAACCAACGTAAAAAATCACTGCCGGCATTTGTGCAATTAAACTTCAGACTTTATCTGTGCGCAAGTTCCCAATGAAACAACCAGCTCTAAACGTTTCCCACACACCCACTGAAGTGTCCAGCTTCTTCTGAAAGTACTGTATAATAGTAGGCTATGTAAGTTAGTATGTGGCTATTGTATAACTGTAATGCTACCTCAGGTTTCCATGTTCCCAGTCCCAGTAGTGGCATGTATGTGCCATCATTTAGTTCAATCTTCCTAGGTTGTCCAGTGCTCTCCTCCATGTAAGAAAGATTTGCGCAATGTAAAATGAGTAGCAGCTACTTTGAGTGAACTGACTTGTCTTTCCTGTCGTTTTCCTCTGCCTCTGTATTTCTAGCTCCAATCTTCCTCGTTGCAGTCTAAGCAGAGCTGCCTTCTCTTTATCTTTGCAGTTAATCATTGAACTTGACAAGGAGTGTGTCTGTGCGTATGTGTATATGGGTGCAGGTCATTTAACACTATTGTTCCCGTATGTATGTTTCCTGAACCTACAGGCTGTTGGCACAGTTGTCAATGTGACCTTTAGAGCTCATGTGAGACTGTGTTACTTCCTCGAGAAGTGCGTGTGCTAATCAGGAAGTATCCTCTAAGCTGATTAAGCTCATTTAAAATAACTGTTTTCATTTCTGATCTTTAAGTACCTTTTAACAAGGTATAGGAAAGTATGAAAAGAGCAAAGATTTGCCTTCAAGGTACCTTGTTTGTGTTATGTTTTCATGCATCAAACACTAGAGTGCAGCACAGTAACACAGAGAAGCGTTTAAATTTCAGTCAAGATTTCTTTCTTTTTTAAATACATATATAGGTAGATGTGATCAGCTGTTTCAAGCTTGACTCACGTGACCGGCCAGAACTAATGCTATACCCTTAATTAAGTTGACCGGATAGCATCAGCTGGTGGAAAAACCAGGAGTAAGTCAAAGACCTTCTGAAATGCATTCGAGACAGAATGCAAACAGATTCATCTCATGATTTTCGAAAATCAGTGATTATCAATGATAAATAAACTGCATCACAAATCTGTTGGTTCTTGTGATGTGCTTTGTTAAATTTGCATATAGCATATAGAATTCATTTTATTTTTTCGCAGCTATCTCTTGCATGTTGTACACTCTTAAAAATAAAGGTGCTTCGTGATGCTATAGAAGAACCGTTTTGTCTGCTTTAAATGGTACTCTGCAGGTTCTTTAGATTAAGATAAAGGTATGAAAGAGATGAAACTGAATGGTTCTTTGTGGAACAAAAAATTGTTCTTCTATTGCATCGTTAGGAACCTTTATTTTTAAGAGTGACATAAGAGGACATAGGCAAGAGGTAATAGGCTACACGTCCACCTTGATGAACACAAAATAAATGAAACACACAAGGAACAAGAATTGAGACAACAGGTAACAATAAAGACATCAAAACATTACTTTTTTTTCTTCCATTTACATCTATAAATATAAAATTTACCCAGCAATAAAACAAGATTAGGATTTATATTGGTTTTGGCCATACTTCTGCGGCCAAGCGTAAATGGAACAGTTTTAACCAATTGGTGTTGGAGATCAGAGAAAAACATTTAACCTCCCAGTGTTTATAATAAATTATTAATCCATTGCAACCACTGACTCGTGCAATGACATCTCTGATGACGTCTTTACCTATGTGAGGGCAGGAACTTTTTAAACGATCATCCAATCAATAACCAAACAGACAGAGTCAAGTCCAGATCCGTTCTTTGCCAGTCATGCAGGGTTTTTTCTTGCTACCGAGTCTGATTTTCACAAAAAACGGTGTCAACCATTGCATCTATTTAATAATCTGAATTAAAATGAACATTTACACTTAATAAGTTGCTTTCTGTTTTCATTACGTCAATACTGAGGTGCCATGTGCACGTGGTTTAAATAATGATCCCAATACTAATTATCCATATGGAATTGTCAGATATGAAAATGATGTAGCAATAATGTAGTGATGTTTGACGCCGTGAAGGCGCATAGTGTATGCCGTTATGTTTTTTAAAAGATCAGCTTAAATGTGTGCTATGAAGAAATGTCAAAAATAGATTTATATAGTATTCTAAATTGGTTCTCATTTATTAAAATGACTAGACTATTCATTATGTTTCATGTTTTATACTTGATGCGTATATTCTACTGCAAATATGTATTGGTGTTGCATTGGTGTTCATGCATGATAAATGATTAATTTAAAAAAAAAAACACCCACACGGCCACACACACACACACACACACACACACATACTCTCTCTCTCTCTCTCTCTCTCTTCCTAAATTCATGACAAGCGGTATGTGTTGAAAACGACCAATCACAAGAGCGGAGAGATCTGAAATTTGATCCCCGATTCCAAAGTCTCAAACGTCTGCTTGACGAGCGAGCAGGGGTTGAGCAGTTGAGGGAGCGCATAGGGTCGAGCGAGCACTACTTAGCGCCAGTCTCGCGCGAGCGCATTTTTGCACGCGCATGCTATTCTGTGCTCTCGCGGTGCAGAAATGCTCCCTAACGAGAATGGTTTTCCGCGCGCGGATGCAAGTCTTGTTTTTATGTGCGCTAGATTTGAAACTATTCTACGACAGAGTTTTATAAAAAATAATATAAAAAAATAATAATAATATAAAACTACGAGTATAAAGTCCTAATATTACGAGATTAAAGTCGAAACTACAAGAATAAAGTCGTAATATTACGAGAATTAAAATCGAAATACTACGAGATTAAAGTCGAAATGTAATATTTAGTAAAGTGCACTTGTAAATAACCCGGATTGAGAGAAGAACACCTATTGAATAGTGTTGCGTCCGAGCGGCTGCTTGATGTTACTGGGATTCGATCTAAGAACTCGCGGAAACCACTTAATATCAAGAATATGATATTTATTAAATACTTTTGATCTTAACATCAGCTCACACACTCAGTCCTATTCAAACGCCATAGTCACAGGAATGATAGATAATAAAAAAGGCTTAGGGGCGCATATTATTTTTGTGCTGCCCCTCACGTGTCATGGAAAAAAGCCCGGTTCGCCCATGTCTAAAACCGCCGCTGGTAATACAGGTAAAAAGAAGTCCTTTTCCTCCATCTTTTTTTTTTTTTTTTTTCAGAAGGTGGAATCCCCCTACACTTTTCTCCTTCCCCGTCTGTATAATTATTTTTATTAATACAAATAATAATACACATTGATCCTTAAAGAAATATTGAGATAATGTTTTATTTAAATAGTTTTTGAGGTGTAACAATTGAAAACAAAATGTAAAAAACAAAACTTCAGATGTCAAATATGTGTCATATATGTCATTTTGACTCTCAAGTGGTTAGGCATGCAAATTTAAGAGATGTGCTACAAAATATTCCATTCCTAAAACATCACATATTGGATAAATACTTCACATCATGCAGGATACACATGAAATCGCTTTATGGTTTGGTCACAAGGCTTCCCAAACTTGCCACAAAGTCTGTTAAGGTGTAAGAAAAAAAACTACAGTATTTTACAATAATGAAAAAATTGGTATACTCAAAACCCCTCAAACTTCTCTCCCACCCCTTTCTTATATAATACTTGTCATAATACATATAAAAATATAAATATAATGTTTGCATAAAACTGGTTTTCCTAAAAGGGAGAGCATACCACATGTAATGCACATAACTGTGTCCTATCATATAACACTTCGGTTCGTTCTTCAGCTTCATACACCACTTTGCTTCGCCCTTTGCCCTTTCCTTTCCCCCTTTGACCTTGTCTGTTTCTTTCACTGGTCCAATTCGTGGCTGTCTTGGCTCCGAGGTCGATAGTGACGTGCACAGAATTCTCTGATCCGAATGCATGCCTCAATCATCATCTCCTCTGGGACGGTAACTACAATTCGGAAGAAGTTTGGATATTCAAATGCCTGCAGAAAGAAACAATAAAGGTATCAGAATGGATGCAATCTGTGTGACAAATAATAGGTATAAGGTAAGATAAGGGAGATGAATAACTCACAGTAGCGGGCAAACAGAACACAGACTGCTCAGTGACCAGCCGTTCAGTGAACTCCACATCATTCTGGAAATCTGGGAAGTGTTCCATCTCGATCCCCACCTGGGGATGAGACAGCATAAAATAAATTTACCCTCTGCTAACTTGTAACTTTGCACTTTTTGCAAACATACTCATTCCGAATATGGACATTGTGATGAGCAGATGTGCCAAGTGTGATTATTAAGTGTCTATGAGGCCATTTAAAGGCGTAGTTCTCCCAAAAAAATACATTCTGACATTATTTATTAAAAACCTTTTATATTTTATAGCTTTTATATTTTCATTCAATCTTTGCACAGCTCTAACAGATGCTGACTCAATTCACAAAGTTTAAAGTCAGCATGAAATGAAAATTCTTCCTATTTATATAAATGCATATCATTTTTATTCTAAATCATTTATTCATGCATATGTTTTTTCATCTTATTTGTTTTGACCTCATACAATTTTTAATAAAAAAAAACCTGGTAAAAGTATTTAAAGGTACTGTATGTAGGATTGACACTGAATGGTTGAACTAGGTATTGCAGTTCAAATTCAAAATATTGGAGATGTTTTTTTCCCACCCGGCCCCTCCTACTCAGATTTGACACACACGCAAGTTGGCAAATTGAAGACAGCAACTAGAACGAGCGCAATGACGATGGAATGCGCTGTGTTTATGCAGAGCAGGCAACCTGGATGACGAAACTCTACTGACTTCGTGATTGGGAGATAGATGGAGGGTGGCGCTTCAGACCAAAACAAAACATGACAACATAAACATAAACTTTTTAAATGAGAATATCCAGGCTGTACTACTGCTGTCAGCGATAGGAGTACTTGAAATTAACATGTTTTCTTAATGCCTGTTGAACATAACAGAGACATTTTATGACTATTACAATACATTTCTTGCATACGGTTCCTTTAATAATTTAGTCTACTTAAGCCCCGCCCTTTCCTACATTTGGCTGCAAGCTCACATTCAGATCTGACAGAAATGCAACTTTGGGTTAAAATACTCCTTTAGTAAGTTTATAAATATTGTTTTATTTTTATCCACTCACCATAATGTACATGGCTCCTGATGGCATCACTGGATTCAACCCGAGAACAGTTGACAACTCTGAGTAACATATCTCTGAGTTTGACTGAAGAGGAATATAAAAACTGTGTTACTGTCAGAGTCAGATGTTGAATCTATTCCCTCTGAAGCTCTTCTCCTGTTACCTTGAGAAAACTGATGGTGCCTTGGTAGAACTCTGGTGGTGTCTCATTCAAAATGCTCTCTAATGCTCCTTGAACCACAGTACAGGGTCCCAAAATGCGCTGGCTAAGTTTCACAAGTCCCTCTCGAATCTAGAGTGAATATTAGTGTTATTGATAAGCCTATTTTTGTTTTCGGTTACAGGTGAGTGAATAGTACTTACTCCGTTTCCAAATATGTCATTACGGTCATGGATGAGGATCCAGCCCATCCTCCAGCCAGGAACCAACCAGCGCTTGGCAAGACCACCACAGGACAGGATGGGCACTTCACTGCTAAGAGGTGCCAAAGCCTCAAAATCACAGCCCGGGAATACCTACAGAACAACAGATATACTCAGACCACTCATTATAACACAAAATGTTTCTTGAAACATTTATAGGGCTGTCAAAGGATTAATTGCGATTAATCACATTCATAATAGAAGTTTTTATTTACATTATATGTGTGTGTACTATATCTGTTTTTTATGTATATATAAATACAAGCATATGCATATATATTTGAGAAAAAAAAATTTATGCTTAAATGTTAAAATATATATGAATATAAATATATACATGTACATATCTTCGAAATAAATGCAGTATGTGTGTGTAAGTTTAGGAATGGGGGAATAAGAAAGTTACAAGGGTAGTGAGAGAGAGAGCTCCTTGCTTGTAGCTGTTTTGTGGTCGTTTGCCTGGCTCTAATTACGATTATGGCTTCATGTCTGGTCGATGGATCCGCCCCATCTCCCATTGGCTAAGATACTGCAATTTGCGATGCTGGCTCTATTTCACAAGCTCAACCGTGGAAGTATGTTTTGTTGCTGTTGTTCTTAACAGGGTCCAGACAGCGAGGCCACATGTGGTGCTCAATACTGTACCAGATGGAGCTCAAAAACACATCCATCCAGTCAACATTCTACCTGCAATGAAACGAAGGGGCCGCTCCTCTCCATACCTTCTCTATCACCTCAAATACGTCAAGCTTCACGCATGTGCTAACCACAAACACATGTAAAAAATGCAAAGTCATTGAGGTGCACTCAAGCCGCTCAACGTTGGCTTACAGCCCCAAACTGATTTATTGAGTTACAAACAACCTAGTACGCAAACCAAATTAAGTTGAAAAAAACATCATTTTAACAAAATAAGTTCACTCTTGGCAACTACTGTCCAGAGTTGTGGACCCAATGACCCCTGCTCTATCTTCACTGTCCTTCATGACCTAAAACTCAGAATGCTTTCCAACATCCATTCACTACACACAGCTCTAATCCCTCCAGTGCTGATGTGGTTTCCACTGCTCAACTAGGCTAAGCTGAGCCAGGGAAATGCTCGGCACCCAACAGAAGGATGTTCTCCACAATTGCAGTACACTTTAATGTAGATCCAAGGGAAGGGGAGAACCATTATGGGTTCCTCAGATAACCTTTTCTTATTTTTCAGTGTGAAGAACATCTGAAGAACCTTAACTTTACTATGTGCAATGGAAATATTCTGTGGTTCTTCATGGAACCATAGATGCCAATAAAGATGCCAATAAAGCCTCTAATTTTAGGAGTGTTAAAAGATTGAAAAGGGCCTTAAAAGTAAGCCAGACTCAGTTAAGTCATTTAACAGGGGTCATTGGTGAGTGTAGAGTGTGAACTCCTTAAAAGACCACTGTGAGAAGACCTGCGGTCTACTTGACCTTTGAGTGCCTCATTAAAGTTTGTTGAAAGTGGACAGAGCTTGGAAAATGAACAGTTCCTATAAAGTAAATTCAAGTGTTCCCGTATTCAGTGTGAGCTCACCATGTCTCCGTAGATCTCGTCAGCAAGGATAGAGATGCAGTTTCTTGATGCCACTAGATCACATAGAACATTATCAGATTGGAATTTCTGTGCATAAACATTTCCGTTATATTATTTGAGTAAATATTCACCGGAGAGAATCTTATGCTGGTGTTCTCTGGAGAACACAGAGCCGCACGGATTGGATGGGTTGTTGACAATCAGGCAGGCTGTTTTGTCATCGATCAGACTCTCCAAGTGCTGAAGATCAATTTCCCAGGACTTCTCTGGCTAAAGGATCAAAATATAACACAATATATAATTCAAAAAGTTTGAAAACAACTCATATTAGGCATGATACAGTCAAAGAAGTACTGTAGAAACTGGAAAAAGCGATTACATAAGTGCAAAAGAAGATTAAAAGGCATGCTTATATTGTCTGAAATAAAATGATTCCTATCTTAGTTGTGTTAAATTCTATAATACTTATTTTGATACTCTACTAAAACCTGAGCTGTGTTTGTCTGTGTTATTTGCATGTGCGTGTTTATGGTCACTTCTATTCATTAGTCCCAGATGTGGACCATATATTGTAAGAATGACGCAGCAATTTTCTCTATCCATTCCACAAACCATCCACTACATTTTTATGACCCCAAACCCACTCTCATCTCACTCTCCCTATTTCATATTGTAAACAGAATAGCTGTTCTAATTCTGTATTTGTATTTTGCACTTTGTATTCTGGATTCTAACTGAGGTCATAGACTTTGTCTTTTTGATTGATGCACTCATTGCTATCAGTGTGAATTATTTACTCACCAGCAGATTGTAGTGCTTGACTTGGATGCCCATAGACACTGCCAGGGTCTTATAGAGAGAGAATCCAGGACGGGGAACTAAGATATTGTCCCCTGGGTTACACAACACGCTGATGGCCAGCTCTATGGCCTGGCTACAGCCACTGGTCAAGATCACATCCTACAGATTTTAATAGGATTGTTTTAGTCCTCATCACCATACAAAAGCACTATATAAAATGCTGAATGTGACATACTTTGCCTTCCAGTGGGGCTTCTGGACAGCTGTAGAAGTTTGCAACAGCTTCTCTGCTCTTTTGGTAACCTGCAAATGTTATTTAAAATGTGCATAATTTCCACAGTCAATTCAAACACATTTTATCAGAATGCAAATGCAAGGTGGCACTATTTAATCGTTGCATACCAACTAAGGCAAATAATTTCAGCATTCATTTTTCAATTAAGCATAATTTTTTTTTCACTTTGCCTACCTACTGAGGGAGCATAGCCGTTGTATTTGTGCGAGTCTATCGCCTCCTTCATTGCCTGTAAAACAGTGTCATCTGTTGGCAAGTTCCCAAACACAGTTGGGTCACCTAAAATCAAGTCCAACACAAACATTTACATTAAATCGCTCAGCAAAAAACAACTGGCTTTTGCAAATGATAGCCTACTTACGATGCATGAGACAAGGATACAATAAAAAAGCCATTACTTTTTAGCTAAGGCTACGATACACTACCATTTTCCCATTTGCTTGAAAGCTTTAAGTGTTAATTAATAGATAATAGCCCAGCTGATACAGAACTGTTACAAATATTGGATCATTTTGTGTTGTAGTTTTTTGTATATAGGTAGGCTATTTGATGCACAACTTACCAATGGATAGAGCAATCATCGGTTTCTCGGGGTTGGGAGTGAGTTTCATCCCGTCCACTATGGCTCGGATGGGGTTGAGTGTTTTTTTGGACATCTCTGATGGTCTGACGTTCCATCTCTGCCGGAGGCTCTTCAGTTTGGCAGGGTTCACGCTCACATGAGACCGCACGCTCACATGATGCACACCGTTCCCGTTCATAAAGTTCCCGTTGATGCCATTGTTCTCAGCGCCGTTCATTTTTACTACAAAAGACATTTTCTTGATCTATGCACTTCTGAACGAGATGTCTAGAGAATTGAAAAGATGACATTAATTGAGCAAAATATGTTGACTGATAATTAGGCATATATATATATTTATTTATTATGTCTAGGCTCTTTGTTTTTGACGTCTAAAACAAAGAGCTTAAGCATAAAAAACGTAGATTTTTTTTAAAGGTAATTTCATTGCAGTAGCCCAGACTAATAGTCTCGCGCTAGGTCGATTTAAGGCGGTAACCATAGCAACCAAATTTGCGCTTTCCATTACGATCAATATATGAGAATAACCTGCATTTGAAAATGTAGCCACGTAACCAAATGTGTGTAAGTTATAGATTTAAACGCTACAAATATACGCTTTTTATTAAGATACTTTAAGAAAGTTGTCCGTTGTCTTATTGCAAAAGTCAAATAACAAGTGCAGGCATATAAATTACGTTAGTCTGAATAATCAGATTAATATAGAACTACGGAATTTTAAAAGGCTATTGTCTAACATGCGTCAAATTAGATATCTATTCTAGATAATAAATATGCAAAACATATAGGTGATGCTACAACAAAGATATTTATTTTCGACATTAAATGAATAGTAAGCAATATACAGAACTTAATGTAAATACCTTATTAAGTTTCTTATTCTAACAAATCACGCTCCAATGGTTGGGGATGAGATAAATAGGTAAAAATGTGCATAGAATGATTAAGTCGGTTCATAGACCGGCTTTATACAGAACCCCCAACAATGGGTGTTGAACCATGCCCATATTTCCATTGGTGGAGGCTAAGGGCAGTACACAACTCCCCCGTTACATCACAAGTCTAAAATTCTATAGTTTTGGGGTTGAACCTCATCCTCCTCTTTCTAGAAACTGCAGATGCCTGAGCACGCGATCTGTGCGTAAAACCGCGAGGAGCGAAAACACTCCTGCCATGTCAAAACATGATTTATGCATATTGCGCTCAGCTGTTTTGAGACACTTTCCTTCTTTCAAAATTGTTGCTGTATCATTCTCTCACATCAGCCTATTTTTTTATTACTCTCTTATTAGTCGCACCTGTTTACAACGCACATTCATGAGAGAGACACTGTATTTCAGACTTCCGACACTGTTCATCAAGCATCCTTTGGAGAGTATTCTCCACATATGTAATGAGAATGAAAGAGGCTGGTCTCTACGTCTGTCTTACATAAGTTGAGCTCACGTTTTTGCGTGGGCTGGATTTGTTTTATTTGTTCTAACACTGCAACTATTGGCCATTCTGCTATTATGCAAGTAAAATGCTTAAAGCCAATTTTCCCAAATATGGAAAATCAAAGGTTTAGGGTCTCTCAATATCAGTTTTGTTTTTTTAAGTCTTGTTTTCTACTAATAGGACATCTACAAAACAACTTGTTTGGGATTTTCTTTTTTGAAAATCTGCAGTCCTAATTCAGTGTGACTGCAAAAAAAGTGACAAGCACATTTTTCATGTTTCACAGTACAACTACAGGATGTAAATAAGGATTAAATAATGACCATCATTTTGGGTGAACTATTGCTTTAATAAAAGTCACATGTCTTAAACATAAGTAAGAAAAAGCAATGCTGTCACTTGGATGATTTATGTTACTCTTTCAAGCTCGAACACTCATCATCCAAAACACCTACAGACATCAGATGCCATTTTTTCTATGTGACAGCACATATGAATGAGTGCACTTTATCTGATGCAACAACGACAAAGTAGCTTGCAATAACTTCAAGTCAAATGTACACTCAAGTCAGGTAAATAAAACACAGAATGGAGTTTTACAGAGCAATAACCTTGAACTTCAATCTCACAAATCTCTTTCATGTTTTTTGTTCTTGGCATAACCACCTATTTAAAAAAAAAGCACGTACACATGTAACACTGAATCAGTGAGCCTAAGACTAACCTTAAAACAATGCTGACCTGATGTGCTATATAAACTGAAAATAGGGTCAACGCAACCTTGTAGGCAAACGAAGAGTGTGCTTTACACAAAGTCAGAAAACTTGCGTCATAATCCAAAATGTCTGTCCTTACATAACCCTTTTCGGTCCTTTAAAGAATGCATGTCAACATGTATCCACTAAAACACGCCATGCAGAAACCCAATGATAACCCTGACCCACCATACGCATCACAAATCCAACAGTACAAGGCGTTCCACACTGGAAATCATGTTATGTCATGTACGGTACTAGAGAGAGTAACAGGAGCATAAAAATAATTGATTACAAAAATCACAAATATTTTGGCATTAACCTTCAAAAGCTTTAAGGCCAGCATTGTGACCTTTCTAAGGTAAACTAAGAGGTTAAAAAAAAGCTGTATAGTTTCCTAACCCTAATGCAAGTTTATTCAAACATCCGAAGTATACGGCCAAGCTCAGTGTTTGAGTACTGTATCTACACATCTAAAAACATGCTGAAGACCACATTCGCTGGCACCTTTTAAACATTTTCTGATTTAGTCTCTGCTAGGCTTGCAATCTGGGTCATGAATCTTCTGGGATACAGTGTATTTACATCAAATAACATGTATTGATAATCTTCAGGTTCTTGTTTTCTAAAATTATGCTTCACCACACTTGGACTTCATGAGGAAGCTTTGATTTTTTAAGGACAGTTTCAGATTAAGTTCATTGGTTCAGCTTGGTTTGGCGAAGACAACAGTGGCTAAAATTGCTCCTGCGTTGATTCCTTAAGTGACACGTTGTTTTGAGGCTCTGGACTGAGATGATGAGGAGAACTGTTAGTGGACTCAAGCTGAAGGAGCAACTGGTTTCTTTGAGGACACTGTTAAAAGACTAGCTAGAGGTAAATGATAAGGTAAAAAGCAGCAATTTTCTTCTTGGTAGAAATTGTCCCAGGCTTTGTATGAAGCCATGGCTCTTGATTATTCTTCCTTGGTCAGTCTGTTAAGACACAGTCGAGGTCAAAGCAACATGGACTGCATGAGGAACATTTGACTCTCTAAGAAGTGCCAAGTTGGACTGAAATTATGAGGAGGAACTGTTGGTGGACTGAAGAATAAGGAGCAACTGGTTCCTTTAAAAACGCTGACCTGCTGACAATCAAGGGCTTTAAGCAATTTGAACTGCATGAGGTAAACCCATGAGGTAAAAATAAAAGTAAAAAGCAGCATGTTTTCCCAACCCTACTGCGGATTTATTCAAATATCCAAAGCAAGATGCTAAAATAGGTGTTTGAGAAGCTAAGCATCAGAATAAAAACATGATGAAGACTACATTCACTGGCACTTTTTTTGATGTCCTCGGTTTCAGTCAGGCTTGTAATCGGGGTCATCAGAGTCTGTTGAATCTGAGTCTTCTGAGTATGAATCAGAATACAATGCATTTACATCAAATAACATGTATTGATCGTGTTCAGGCTCTTGTTCTCCTTCTAAAACATCCCTGTATGAATCCATGGCTCTAGCACATTCTTCCTTGCTTAGTCTATTTAGGCACACTTGAGGTTGAAGCCACTTGGACTGCATTAGGAAGCTTTGACTCTCTAAGGACAGTTTCAGATTGTGTTCATCAGTTCTGCTTGGTTCAGCGAAGACAACGGAGGGTGAAATGTTTCCTGCATTGATTGCAGGTTGCTTTGAGGCTGTGGACTGTGAAAAGGAGGACTGTTGGAGAACTGAGGGTGAAGGAGCAACTGGATTCTTTGAGGACACTGGTGAGAGATTGGCCTGCTGGATGTAGAACAGTGAGATGTTCGTGGAGGATGAATCTGCGTTAGAGGACGACGAATGCTGGTTTGGAGATGCTTGAGGTTGTGATGTGTATGGGAGAAGAGATGGAGTGCTCTCGGTGGATGTGGGAGTGCATTCTGCTTGTACGACTTCTCCAACGAGCTCTTCAGAACATGCCTTAAGGATGCTCCTCATTTGTTTGCCATGTCTGGAGCAGATCTGCTCTGGAAAATCAGTATCACTTTCCTTCTGTTCTGGTTCTAATTGAGTTTTCTCCTGTCTGTGCCTTCCATCCATGTCCTTCTCCACCAGAAGAGACTGGCTGAAGTCAATCTGATCTGTATCAGAATCTGACAGCTGCGTAGATGTAACAATTACTCCATCACCACAAATCTTCTCCTGGGGTAAAATGTTTTCTGTGTTTCTATTCTGCACCAAGCACTGAAAACTAAACAGCTCTTTTGTGCTGGTTTGTGAGAGTCGATCCTTATTTGTGGTGTTCTGAGATGACCTCAAAAGTACATGGAGGGTACCATTGGATGGTTTAACAACTTCAGCATCTCTTTGTACCTCACTAGTGTTTGAAAGTGATGGTGACAGACTGTCATCAAGGCTCTGATTTGTTGCTACAGCTGTCAAATAGAGAAAATGAAAATGAAGAATGGCTATGTTTGCATGCAGAATGTTTGTTTCAATAAACCTGAATCAATTTCGATTCATACATATGTGCATACATGAAGACTAAATATAGTGATCAAGATGATGTGTGCATTTATATGTCACATATGCTATGCTATGCTGCTTATATTTATCACGCTGTAAAAATGCCAGATTCAAACCAATTACAAATGTATTATTTGTGTGCATGAAAACGTAGCCAATGTCTGTCATTTTAAGCTATTATGGCAACTTCAAAGACAAAATGATGTTTTTTTACCGCAATGCAGGAGTCTCTTCAGAATTGTGGCTAGAGATGCACTATCCCTCGAAAGTAATTTTTTTAGGATCTTCTCTCCCTTCCCATATGAATGGGACTGCTTCAGTACCTGGACACAAATGTGGATAAAACAGAACAACATATCAATACTAGTGTGAATATGTTACCATCATAATGTATTCAAAGAAAGGCAATAAAGAATTTATTGAGCTGATACAAATAAAACGTGTATACTGAATGTATTTTTCGGTCTTTCCTTTGCTTCCTTAGTTTGCGGTGAATTTTTGAAATCTTTTAAAAACTGTATTTATACTCAAACTGATTATAAAACATGTGGGACTAGATATCTAGCCAATATATTAATGTGTACTTTTTCACTTGTTTTATCATCTGTCGTACAACATTTAAACAGTCTTTTTGTTTAGAAAAATAAAAGCACAAAAAATAGTAATGCCTTTCAACTAAAAAGCACAACAAAACAGAAAACGCAGCTACTTTGGATGCAAAAGCACATAAACACTTGCCTGTTCAATACATGTTGGTTGTGGCAGGATTTTATCTAGCTCTCCCAAATAGTGTGCAAGTCTCTCCTCCAGTTTCTGTGCATAGCGTTCACCATATTGCTCCTCCATTAAATCCTGCAAAATTTGGAGGATTTCAGGATCTGGAACTGATGCAAACTAGTGCTGATGTACCCCTCACAAAGTACAAAGTGTTTATTTTTTCACTGACCCGAATGTAAGTCTCACGCACATCCCTGTCTCTGGCCAGAACATGAGCAAAAGACTTGAATTCTTCCTGGTTTTTCTGCATCAGATCCATGTTCCTGCGGCTCTATATAGACGCATGATTTAAACAAAAGGGATGTTTTCAAAAAGTGTTGCTATTTTAATGCATTATTTGTGTCAATACAGACAATACGATGCAGTAATGACCCATAGTCAGATCTTAACTTCATACAGTTCACCAAGAACCCATGCATCATTTTGTACATTTGTAAACGACTTTGGGTTTTTAATGCATCTACGGTGGCCCCTGGTGGAAGGAGATCATTCTTACACATTTGTGATACTCTGGAAGGCTTTTAGGGAAAAAGTTTTCAATCTTGTCAGAGATTTTATCAGTGCTCTGGTCACTCCACAACATCCACATGATGACCTAAGAAATAAATCATAAAGTAGTCAGGTAATGCCAAACAAATTCATACTGATACAAATAAACTTGTGCATTTTACAAAATAAGGAAATAACTTTGCTTCACTTAATTAACAATGAAATCAGCTGGAGTACATTGCCTTTGGGAAACAAATTCAGTTTATTATGAAGTACATTATGCCTACTTCGCCTTTTTTGTTGATATTTCCTATTTTGTAGAATCTCTTTTATTATTTTATCAAAAAAAAAAAAACCTGCCTCACCAGAGTCTGCAGACCAAACATGATCTTCATGTGTTTGATGGGAGTCACTAGTCTTGGCGCAAGTGTGTACGTAACATCCAAAAACTCAGTGACTCTCTCAAAGTGCTTGATGTCTCTGGCTTGCATGATTCTTGAGACCTCTGCTGCCACCACACGGACTCTGCACGGCTCTTCAAGGGTCAGAAGACGCCAGTCACCATCTAGCCATAATGGAGGTCCTAGAACTGAAAGAGGTTAAATTGGATTAGATCTCCCATGCATTCATTTCAAAATAGTTTTTGTTAGATCTATTACTGACTTGCGCCAACTTTGCAGTTGATTTATGACAATAAAGTAACAAGTAACATTAAAACCATGTAATAACACGTAAAGGCATCATTGATTTAATAGATCACACGGTTTCTAAATTGAAAGCAATGCTAGATATGCAAGAATGTCGTTTGATTTAAAATATCAGGTTGTAACAAGTTTGTTTGTGTTATTAAAAACACCTTCCAAGACCTCCATCATCCGTTTAGTCCATGCATATTCAATGATCCATAACGGTAACGCAGGAATAAGGTGAGCACAGGCTTTTTCCAACCACAAGTTTTCAGTCATTCCAGCCAAAGCAGCAGTTGTAGTCTTTAACACTGTCATGATGTCGAGGCATCAGCTGCCTTCAGTGCAGAGCATCTCATAAGAGCTACTGCATGCAGGAAACATCCAATCATTGACTGCTGAGGTGATGATGGGCTCTATTTAAAACGCAAATTTTGCTAGGCATGTCCGGACACGTTTAGGAAGTAAACGACGGAACAATTTATAGAACATAAAAGTTAGATACATCACGGAATAATTAAGTCTCATTCGGTTCGTTCGACTGCGTAAACTACTCATAAGGTCAGTGCAACTATATTAGTTGCGTGAAAACAGAAATTGTTGACGGTGCTGTTTTAAAAAAAGCACAGCTGAAGTAGCCTTTCAAAATAAGAGAACACTTCCGTGTCACACAAACAACCTAAACTAGTGGGATATAT
>JAUYWG010000055.1:15397788-15429559 GCA_034779775.1 Enteromius afrohamiltoni
TATATAAACACATAAATACACACACCTATATATATAGGTGTGTGTATTTATGTGTTGATATATTCTGACCATTTATTTAATATATTTAAATAATCGTTATGTAAACCAGTATGTATAAAGACAGATTTACAACTTTCGAGCAAAGTTCACGTTATCGTTGAAAAAAAATTAATATATAAAAATATAATTTTTCACAATTTTTAAAAATGTTGGAGAGATGGTTCAGAGACATTCAAATTACTCTCAAACGCGCAACAACAGAAGGTATTTTATTTTGAAAAATATATTTCCAGCTTCACACGTGAAAAAACCCATGACATAGCGCTTGTTGGCGTGATGTGTTGATTTCGGGAGGTTTGATAGTTTGACTTGAGTTGCCAAATCTCCAAATGACTGATGCCATTAATTCGGTCTTATACTGTTAATAGGGAATCTAAAGTTGCTTTGTGAAGGTGAGTGTACGGTGCATACATTTTTATGTGTCCTTTAAACACATTGTATACAGTAAATGTGTTCTAGATATAGATCTTAAATTTAAAAATGTCTGTTTGCACGTCACTTATATATGTTAAATATATTTTATGATACAGCCACACTTTATTTTTGTGCTTCTCCGAATCAATAAATAATTGTGTTCTAACTTTGCAGTTACATTGTAATATTTCCAAGAAAGATGCCGCCACGCGTTGATGACGTAATGAAACTATGTTGTGAACTGTCCGCAAATCAACAAGTAAAAACAGCGGTGAAGCAGTCTGGGAAAGGAGCAGCGGCCGCTGGTGGTTTGGCTTTTGCAGGAGGCTTACTAGGGGGTCCACTGGGAATCGCAGTGGGCAAGTCTATTCATGCCTTATAATATAGATCATTCGACCTAACATATTCTGCAATATGTGATATTGGCTTCTCTTACCTGCCCTTTTGTCTTTTTTTAAGGTGGGGCTGTAGGTGGACTGATTGGATGCTGGATGACGAGTGGACAGTTTAGACCTCTACCTCAGGTTATCATGGAACTGACGCCTGACCAGCAGCGCAGGCTCTATGAGGATATTGCAAACATTTTAGGCGCAATAACATGGACTGATGTTGCACAGCTGACTGCCCTTGTTATGGGAAATGCCACACTACAGCAGCAAGTAACCGCTGCTCTTCTGAGCTATATACAAAAGGAACTTCAAGCTGAAGTGCATTATGTAGACTGAAGTGACCTTATTTTTAATGAGAAACATTTCAAACCTTATAATCGTATGTCATACGGGTTGCTAGATTGGAAGCTTTAGTATTGTTGTACTGTATAAAAACGTTTTGAACTATATATGGTGCATTTGAATCTCCACAGGATAAAAAAAGGCAATTGCAAGGTTTCTTTTTAAATCTTACAATCCTGACCCTTTTTCTCGCAATTCAGAGTTTATATCTAACAATTCTGACTCTTTTCTTGCATTTTTGAGAAAAAAAAAGTAAGAAATATTCCATGAATGAAAAACAATTATGAAATTACTAATTACTAAACTCAGAATTCTTAGGGGAAAACACTGTTGTGAGATTAAATGAATGTGATTTAATTTGACAGTTCAGATTTTTTTCCCACAATTTTTTTTTAGAAAAAAAAGAAAAAAGTAAACTAGCAATTATGAGAAAAATAAATATCCTGAATTGAGATAAAGATGGTGGCTTAATCACTTTATACCTTTTTCCCATGCCAGAAACAAGCTTCCCTATGAATCTGTATATTCTTTGCAATAATATCTTGAAATAATGTGCAGCTTGTTTTCAGAAGAATTATACATTGTAGAATTGATGTGAATTGTATTGCTGAATGCCTTTTTAGAAATATTTAATTAAAATCTTTTTTTTTGGTGGTCTGAACTGTGTTTGTTAATTTGCATGCCCAGTCAAAAGCCTCAAAAACTGATATTGGTTGCTTTAAAAAATAGATTTATTAATAGTTAGATTTGGCCAGACACATTAAACCATACAGAGAAAATGTCCATTGTTTATCCAACAATTACAGTATCCTCATCGGGAAACTCATAATAAGGCACCTCCAAGTTGAGAGGTGCGGGTCCTTTTCTGATTCTTCCTGAAGCATCATAATGTGACCCGTGGCAGGGGCAGTAGTACCCGCCGTATTCACCGGCGTTTGCGATTGGGACACAGCCGAGATGTGTGCAGACACCAATGACGATGACCCAGGTGGGGTTGGTGACGCGGTCTTTGTCATGCTGGGGGTCCCGAAGCTCAGAGAGATCCACACTCTGCTCGGCTGCGATCTCCTTCTCTGTTCGGTGACGAACAAACAGAGGCTTGCCTCTCCACTTGAAGGTCATGTTTTTCCCCTCTGGGATGTCGGACAACTTGATCTCAATTTTGGACAGGGCCAGGACGTCCGCAGAGGCACTCATTGTGGACACAAATTGGGTCACAACTGTTTTGGCAGCGTAGACACCAACCACAAAAGTGGATCCAGTCAACAGGTAAGAGAAGGCCCGTCTAGCATCGCCGCTTTCCCGAGAGGACTTATTGGGATCCAACACCTCAACACGCCGATAATCAGAGAAGTCAGGGATTTTGATGTCGGTGTGAATGAGACGTGCTCCAAAATGGCCTATATAGGATATAGAAAGGTCATCAGATGGACTTAAAAGAGGCAGTTTAGATATAGCTACAAATATACCCGTGCTACTTATGACTTGTTTTGTGGTTCATATATATTAATATTATAACCATGTAATAATGTGTCAATGATATGACTTCTTATAGGATTAATTACTGTATATGGAACCAGAACAAGTCAATTTATTTAATACATAAAGAAATACAAAGTTATTCAGACCTTTAACTACAATATAACAAACATTAACATTAAAAATAATTACTACCAGCTACTAATTACATTCAACACTGTAGTTCGATTACTGAACCAATTTAATCATTTCATATATTTGTGTATATTAAACACATTCCGTGTGTGTGTATATAAATTATTCTTGAACTGAACAATACATTTTAAAGGAACAAGATTATATTAAAAACACATGTTAACATTTAATTTTTAAATTCACTATTGTTTTAAATTAAATTATTCTATAGTCTGAACAGTATATCAATTACATCAGATTGTAACTATAATAAAATTACATAGAATTCAGTAAAGTAATCCGTTACTTTAATTTTCCCTAGGGAAAAGTAATTCAATTACATTAATGTAATTACTTGGTAATGCTTTTACACACGATAATAGTCTAGAATATCAGTCTTGAACAACCTGTCATCATATGTCCACGATATATGGTCACCTACCACACACAGCAGACTTCACCAGCACTTCTGTGTTCACTGCTCCGGGAAATACTGCTTTCAGCGGACCACAAGCCTGCAGGTAATAAGGGGCCAAAGCCCCCAAACGAGCGGGCAAAGACATCATTTTTGTAGGGTTAAAACAGGCTTACAGCCCGTACGGTCGCGGCAACCTTTGAAGAGAGAGCTTGTATTGCGGAAGCTCCTCTTTCGGTGCTTCATAGCTGACCGGGTATCTACTGAACAGAAAGCGCAAAGTAAAACAGATAGGATAATATAATTCCTCCTATAAAGCTATTTAGATTATAACTACCATGTTTTATTCAATTAGTGCCTCATATAATGTTCAATATATTTGTTAACATATTTAAATATTTCTGATAATTGTCATAGTTTTGAACAGGCAGTACACGGCAGCCTCGGGAAAATGTAAACAGTTGTGACGAGACGTTCGATTCATTTCGTCAAACCGATTCTTTTGAACAGTTTTTGTGAACAGGTCATCCGATTCTTCTCAGCATACTAATCGGTTCTCGGCCTTGAGAATGAATCATTCAAACATGAACCAATTCATTTGAGAAGGTCTTCTCTTGTACACATTGGTCGGGATCCGCAGGATGGTCACCTGAAAATTAAACATGAGATTTTTACGCCGGAAAATAGCGATCATAGTTGTTTTGGCTTATGCGATATTTTCGCTGTATGCAGCGTATAATGTATTTTTCAACAAGAGGATTATTTCTCGCGTTCATCGCGTGGTAAAAAAGGGCTCTGTGATTATAGGTGAGACAATGAATCATGACCAGGATCATCTAATAGGTTAATTATAATAAACTAACAACAGAATAGCTCATGAATGCAATAACGCCTATAAATTGATGATCGCATGTAAACAACAGATTTGTTTAATAATGTGCGTTTCCAGATAATGGAAGAGCAGGAGAGGAAGAGTGGAACCCATGGGAGGAGGATGAGCGTGCAAATTCTTTAGTTCTGCAGAAGCGCAGAGATGCCTTCAGATCATACCAAGATCATGCAGCTAAGAACCGACCAAAAACGTATAAAGTTCAGATCTGGGGCAAAGCAGCAATTGGCAAGTGGAATAGACCCCCCCCAATGCAATCATTACATTGCTTTTTGTGTCTTATGAAGATGAATTAATGTTCCTTGTTTACATTTTCCTAGGACTTTATTTGTGGGAACATATTTTAGAAGGGCCTCTCAGACCACAAGACAAATCCAGCCAATGGAGAGAGGGAGAGATTCAGTCTGGAAAGATCAGTTTCAGGTAAGATTTTTTACTAATAACGATGATGCATTAAATTGATCATAAGTGAAGACTTTTTAATGCTTTTTTTTTATTAATGCTGCTTTAAAATACTGATATAAATGCTGAAAATGCATTAAAAATGCACATTTTAAAATATAAAACCGTCATTTTAAATTGTAAAAATTCTCACAATAATACCATTTTTTTATATGTACTTAAAAACATGTTTTTTAATGTATATTTGAAGTCTTTCTTTAGAGAGATTTCTTTCCAAAAAATTTCAGAATGCACAATTGCGCAATCTCTTTTATCATTATCTCTGCTCAGTTTCTACACAGGGCCAGCAGTGGTCCAAGGGCACGTTTCTCTCGACACAGACAGTGTGGTGTTGGTTTTGAATGGCCGTGAGCAGCAGAAAATCTCCTACTCCATCCAGTGGCTGCACCACGTCCAGGGTCTGGTGCAGATGCGCTCTGTCTCTCGGGTTGCTGTGGTTCTTCTGGGCAATGAGCAGTGCATTAATGACTGGATCAGTCCTTACCTTAAGAGGCACGGCGGGTTTGTGGATCTGCTCTTTCTTGTGTACGACAGTCCTTGGGTCAACGATAAAGACATCTTCCAGTGGCCACTGGGTGTTGCCACGTAAGTTTCGATTTTGAAGAAATAATTATATTTGTTTTATATTTCATGAGGTATTGTAATATTTAAATAGATTGTCATTTTAATACAGTCACGCTTACTGAACAGTAAGCAGATGCTGTGCATCCGATATCATTTAGAATAAAATCAGTCAGTTTGATTGTTTATAATGTGCTTTTTCTTTCTTTACAGATATAGGCATTTCCCTGTTGTCACACTTAGCGGTCAGATGGTGAAAACTGTTAGACCGTATCTCTGCAACTTTCTCGGGACTATGTACAAAAACTCCTCCAGGGAAACTCTCATGGGTGTCCTAAAGCAGAACGGCTTGGAGAAAGATTGCCTCGTGCATGTTAGAGAGAAGTATGTATGTTTGGAAGTACTGTCCTGTACTTTATTGTTAGGAACAAAAAAATCTTGTTTTTAAGAAATTACTATTTTTTTTACTTAGCAAGGATGCATTAAATAGATCAAAAGAGACAGGAAAGACATTTATAATCACATGTTTCTGTTTTACACATAAGTCCTTTATAAATAATACCTCAAACATTGCTGGATTGCAGCAAGTGTTTTTTTTTAAATACCTCTTGCATTTTGTGTCATCAGGTGGCTTCCTCAAGAGACAGCAGACACCTCCAGACAGTACCAGATGGCATTAGCACAAAGTGACCTCACTCTCTGTCCTGTGGGAGTGAACACAGAGTGCTACCGCATCTATGAAGCCTGTGCCTATGGCTCTGTGCCCGTGGTGGAGGACGTCCTGACTCCAGGGGCCTGTGCAGTTGGTAACCGGTCCCCTCTCCGACTACTTAAAGATGCAGAAGCACCCTTCATTTTCCTGAAGGACTGGAGGGAGCTGCCTGCCGTCCTGGAGAGGGAGAGAGAGATGAGCCAGAAGGAAAAAACAGAGAGGAGGATGAGACTGCTGGAGTGGTACAGTGGCTTTCGTCAGCAGATGAAGGACAAATTCACAGAGGTGTTGGAAGATGGCTTTTTTAAAATCACCTAAGATTAGATTGGAAGAATGTGAAAAGACAGTTCACCAAAACATGAAAATTACTTAATTATACCTGTGAAATATAAGATGCTACTACTGTGTGTTCATGGTTTGCCATATGCTGCTGTGCATTCATGCCCTCCATGTTTACTGTAAAGTATTAATTTATTAAGTCATGATGTTTCAGCGAAAATAACAGTTTAAAAAGTAGCGAATGTTTTTTAGTTTATAAGCCAGCCGGGTTATTAACATTTCCTTTTTCTCACTTGAAGGTGTTTTTTGCTTTTAGCTCAGTGCGAATTATTAAAAAAACTTTTAAAATTTTACTTTTAACCTGCCTGATCTTTATTTATTTAGCATTTGTGTAACATTGACATAAAAATACGCAGTACCAGATATTACTGCAGACAGAGAATATATTATTTAGGGCATCAATAGAATTCAGTCAAGTGCTCAAAGAAGAGACGTCTTTAGAGGTTTCTTAAAACTTTTGAACTTGTATGCAAATATATATAAAATGTTTATCTATTTGTCAGTTCCTGTTTATTGCTAGGGAATGATATTAAAATGATTTTGAACAAGTACATTTGATTAACGATTTAAGTCATATTACAATTTAAACTGATGTCCACATTTTTTATTACCGCTACAGCCTGCATACTGCAGCACTTTGTGCTTTAAATTCATTTAAATGTAGGGACAAGTAGATACTTGTAACCGATACATGTGGGAAAAATACAAAAAAGACCAATCAAAAATTTGATTTTAGAATTTTAACACTCTTTGTTTAGATTATATTAGTTTTAATTCTGTGTTAATGTTATAATGTCTTTAAATAATGGATTTTATAGATTGAACGTCCAGGTCTGGGAAAAGAATAACACAATAAAATCTTGAGGGCTACTACACTAAAGACATTTGTAAATAAATTGAAAGGCCATTATTGCAACAAAGCAACTGTCCTGTAAGAGGCGCTGTGTGACTGGTTTATCCACAATATCCATCTTCAGAAAGGTTTTGTTAGTATTTTATAAAATAGAAAAATAAATAATACAATTAAATAGCTTTTTTTTCTTCTTTAATATGTAGAACATTTAAGGATTAAATTTTTTACCCTGTAAAAGCACTGAAAAGTCAGTAAAAAGTCCAAAATGCGCTAACCCTGACTGTGTGACACTGCTACAACTGGTACATTTTTTTCCCCTCTGCCAAAGTCTTATGATTGTCGTCAATTAAACCGGAACGGAATCAAACCCCTTCATTTTTTTCCCAAGATGACACGGGGCGAGTGATTTATTTCCATGGAAACACTGGCCACTAGGCGTCCTACACGACGCCTACCTAAAAAACGAGTCGTTAAAAACTGTTAAAATATTCAAAAAGCGTACTCTAAAACTAAATAATTATAAATAATACGCGCTACAAAAGGATTCGCAATGTAAAGATTTGTATATATAAATCTTAAAAACACAACACAAGTTTTTAAAAACTGTTTTGATTTGTTTATAATCGCTATATTTTTAACTGGCTACTCTGTAACTGCTAACGTACATAACAAAATTACTTTCGGGGACAACTGCTTAGAAAAGTTGTCAGTCCCGTCCACATTTCCGCTACGTGCACCCCCTCCGCCTCCAATCCCTCCCTTTTCCAACCACTTGCTTTTCCAGCTGCTTTGAGGTCAGTCGCGGATCCGTGAAACTGTCCGGCGATCAGACCCACGGACGCGAGGAAAGGGTGCAGAAAATCACGCCGGTCATTATGCTGCTCAGTCTGTCCAGATCCGTCGGCGGGTGACTGAAAGGCAGCTTGAAGGACCGGATTGGCTCTTGCTGGAACAAGCCGTGGACATTTGCCCAAGGAACGGGTTACTTGTTTGGGAGGTAACTCTTCCCGTGCGCGCTGTGTTTTGGTCGCGCTGAGGGCGGATTGACGCTCGGAAGCGTTGGGAACTCGGAGGATGAACATTCGCGGCGTTTGGCTTTTGGGTTTTTTTTAGCCTGAGCAACTTGAAAAATCTCTGGGATGCGCTGGCCGCTGTAGGGTGACCTGGAAATCGGAAAAGCAACCCAAAACAAACCAGCTTCCTAACTGAACTCTTGATATTTCGCCGTTGAAAATGTCGAATCCACCTGTGAAGTTCAAAAAGGATAAAGAGATCATTACAGACTACGAGACTCAAGTCAAAGGTAAGAGTCATAAACTGCAGTAGCCTAGCAGTTGTTGAATGGCTGCTGAAGGCAGTGGTGCAGTGAGAGCATTTAATCATTGAACTGATCACTTGCTGAATGTTTGATTCGTAGATTGAACCTTACAGGGGTCACGAAACATAAATAAGATGATATTTTTATTGCACAGGTTTGTCACATGCTGTGTCAATGGCAAATAGGGGTTGAAATGATAACAAAAAAGGATGTTTAAAAAATATAGTCAAAAGTGGTTCGCCAAATAATACATCAATATTTAATTACTAATAATGTTAAGCAGCAAAACTTATTTTTCCAAGCGTTTCAGCCTTAAATGACACCTTGTCCCACAAAAATGAAATTAATTCATTAAAACATGTTTTGTGTGTATTCGGTTTTTAAATGAGCAGTCATCAATCAACATAACCCAGTTTGAGTTTCACTGCATTTTGGACGTGTCCGAATATCATAGGCAATTTTAGTGATTTCCAAGCCCGGAAAAGTCATGAAGGTTAATATAATCATAACCCTGAAAGGAGAACATAGAAATATGAGGTCAGTGACTTTCTCCTGGCTTGCAGCTGCTTTATATTTAGATGAAGACGATGATGCCTGAGATTTTATACCAAGTAATACTGAAAATATTCCATATTGTTAGACGCACTTAGTCACTGTCCCTTTCCTAATTTTAGTTGTACAACTTATCCGGTGAATGTGAATGTAAATTAAGCTCATCAGTCAGTTATGCACCTTGTGGTATGGTCACTGTTGAGCAGAACTTCTTAAAAACTTGTCTCTTACTTTCCAACAAACTAAGCCGGATGGTCTGTTTCCTTTTCGTCACACGAGCATCATCATCACAGGAAAGAGGCAGTTGCTGCATTGTAGTAACCATGGGGATTTGGCATCACCCCAAGGGCTGAGTCCTCCAGGGCTGTTTGCAGACAGAAATGCCTATTATTTATGTAGAAGGAGGTACGTCTCTATCATGACATGGCGTTTGTCAGAACAGCGGTGCTCATTTGGCAGGAATGTTCAGCCCCTCGCTCTGATGATGACTAAGCTGTTAATAGCAGCGTGATGCACAGAATCCGCCCGTGCTGAGCATCTCATTAGCTTCTCTCTGCAGCCAAATGGAGTTGTAGTAACATGAAAACACCACTCCGATTAACCGCCATGACTTTTTTTTAACAAACTCTATGCTGGTGCAATATTGGTTATGTTTTTGTGCTTTTTCCAAAAATTGCCATCCATATCTGGCAAAGGTGAATATAACATACTCTCTGTGTAGTCTTTCTCAACCTGATTTTGGATCGACTTCCTCTGCAGCACTGCGATTGTCGTGAAAGTGATACCGTGAGAGAGAAGAAAGGCCGGAACTGTGCCTGGAATCCCGTTTTATCGGCTTATCCCGAGGACTTGTGCCCTAAGTGGGGTGTTATTTGTATTCCAGGCTCTTGGTGTTTGCACATTCTGTTCTTATCCTGATCCTGACCATCACTTATTTTATACTTGGATTGTGTTTTTATAATTCAATAAGGCTGGGAAGCAGAAAAAAGTAAATGGTATTCACAACCATTTTATATGTGTAATCTGATTTATTTGAAGTGATATGAAGTGTATGACAGGATATGTTATCTATTGTCAGTTGTTTGGATTATGAAAAGTGTTTTACACTCTCCGAAATAAAGGTACAAACCCCTATTTTGGAGGGTATTTTGGTACCTTTCCAAAAAGGTACATGATTGTATCTAAAGGGTCCAATTCGGTACCTTTAAAAGTTACTAGTACAAGTGTACATATTTAAACCCAATAGGTGCAAATAATTACCTTTTGCAAAGGTACCGCCCCAGTGACAGCTTTTGTATCTTCATTTCTGAGCGGTTACTTGACAGAAAGGTTATTTTTTGAACCTGTTAACGACTTTTTTTACTTTTTATTTTAGTGCTGTCAAACAATCACGATTAATTGTTTTCGAAATTATTATTGTGTTTACGTAATGGGCTATATGTGTGTACTGTGCATATATAAATACTTATAAGAAAAGTGTTTATATATTAAATATTTATATATGATATAAGTTTTACGAATATAAATGTATACACGTAATTTAAATATTTTCTAAATTTATGCTGCATGTGTGTCTTATTATATAGGTAATAAATATCTACACAGTACACACACACACACACACACATATTATGTAAACAAACATTTATTTTAGATAAGAATAATCGCAAATAAACATTTGATCTATTACATTTTTAAAAGTTGCTCTTCACCCTAATCTTTCATTGAAAGGAGAAATTGGGGAACCAAACTTTTTTTTTTTCAATGGAAACTTTGTTTTAAATAGTGTAATAAACCTGGGTTTTTGACTAAAAAGGACATTTCTGTTTTGATGATGATAACAAGCACAAATCTCTGTGTTCTCTGGAATGGCAGTGAATCACATGCAGTAAGATTAGTCTTACTTTTATGTTGACTTAATTCCTATTAGTAATACATTTTGTTAAGGTTACACTTCACATAGTAAGTCTGTCATGACTAAGTGTTTTTGCTCATAGTTCCCACGTGTCCCATCTATAAACTTGGAGATGTTTAATCAGTCACAACTATGACTCATATTGTTTGCTTTAGCACCATCATGAGTCATATAAAGCTTATTTTAGAGTTTTCAGGTTAGGTCAGCCAGCTAGGACTGAGAGGTGTGAGAATCCCAGTGGTTGCTGCACAGAAAGCTGCTTGAGAACCTGACAAGTCTTATCAACACACAAACCTGCCGTATCCATCACCCTGCGCTCCATGCGGCCCTGACTGCACAGAGAGAATGATGTAAGATGAACATAACAAAATATGGAAAGGCACGCAAATGCAAGATAAATGTGAAGTCTGATTCATTCTAGTTGGATGTTACTCTGATTAATGCATCTGCTAAATTTGTATTTCAGACACATTTTGTGACAGTTCCAATTGAAAGTAAATGAAGGCTGCTTTTAAAAGGTATAGCTAGCTTTTTATTTGTGCTTTGTGACGCATGGGCGCATTACTTCATAAGTGCAGATACGTGTAAACTCATAATTTGGTCTCTTTGCCTGCTGGCAAAACACATAGTGTTGTTTTCTTTGGCCAGATTGTCTGTTTGATGTCGCACAGTTGGCGTTCCTTTCATGGCACTGGGTCACGACTCAATGGCCTGCCCCTGCTGGCTCCTGACACGGACGCTGTCTTCAACCTGCCATGCGAGAATATTTCCCCACATAAAATGTTATAACCTCTAAAGAAGCTTTGCACTGAGACACAAATGACCTGTCATGCACTTCTGAATGAGATATTTCTTTTTTTAGAAATGGCTACAGAGATGTTATACAATTGGGTAGTTTGTATCTAAATTGATATTCAAAACAGAATTTGCTCATTATTTTGTGATTTAAAGTGACAAACTATATTTGGAATGTTTTTTACTTTTAAAAATGAATGGCTACACCAACTATTTAATATGAACTAGTGAAAGAATTGAAAGAAAATAAAAGATATGGTAATCAGTTATAATCTAAGATATACTCATTGATTGTTCATCGATTTGATTGGTTGATTGGCTCATTCATTTATTTGTTTCTCAATCGTTGCTCCTCAGATTTAAGTTATGTCTATTTTGCTTTTTTTTACGGACACCAGCCTTGCTAGATTATGAGATATTGTCTAAAATTGGCCTAAGGTTTGTTCAGTGCTACCAAAGTCTTTATCTTTGGGCTTGTGGAATTTTTATTCATTGCTCAAACCTTATTCTGTCCAGTTTAGCCTTACCCTGGATGTCCTGTTATTTCATTAGAGCACAGACTACAGTGATCACAGTTTATTTTAGTTTTGTTTTGTACTTTATTTCCAGGTTTTGCTTGTTGTATGAAAAGGCTTAGTCAGATGATTTATTTGAAAATTGGAAAGCCAGTTTGATTTAATTTCATTTAATTTTAATGCTGTAGGTGCAAAAATGGTAATGCAGTAAAGACTTCTCTTACTGGCTCTAAACTACAAACAAGGTCGAAATAAACTTAAACCAGTTTATAATCGGTAATTAATACAATGGCTCTGCCTGACAGCTATGTCATTACAATTTACCGCCCATTATTGTTAATGAAGTCTCTTTTGCTGTTGAATTCCCACACTTCCTGCTTGAGGCATCCTGTACCACCATTCCCCACAGGTCCACAAATACCTGCCATCTGCTCCGGCCAGACCATAAGTCTTTGTGTTTGATGCTACTGCCTAAATAGTGGATGAACACCCTTGGTGGTGGAGCAAAGAGTGGGGGTTATTGATGGGACCATCTGTGTCTACTCTCCCTCTCTCTTGTTTGATAGACTAAGTCTATCTCCTGCCTAGTCTTTCCACCCATGCTGGGCTTTTCACTCCACCCAATAAAATCTGCTTCTCTCCACCCACACGTCACACCCTGACTCCGCCATCCCAAACTTTAACAATACCACTGCAAGTCAAGGAATTGGTAGGTGGTCTTTATGAGTTAGGTTGTCTGATCCCTTGTGTGAATATTGCACAGTATTGTTATTGCACAAATCCTCACATTTTAAAGTTTCGCATATGGGCGTAAAAAATACCTTTTTTTTCAATTCAGATTTCAAATTGCAGATTTCGCTCATGTTTACTGATTTTACAAATTCACCACACAGGCGTACAGAAATCTGATTGGTTTGAAAGTGACTTGTCTGAACTGCCTCATTCAGCCAGCAGAATGCCACTGAAATATAGCTTGTAAGTTTAAACATGCATGCCATTTTTGTCATTCTTAATTAAAACGTCGTAAGTCGATCTTCCAGCAGATTTTTCTCAATGTAACATGGATTTCTCCAATCGCTTAACCCCACTTAATTCCTTACAATCAACTGTAAGCTCAGTTTTAACCAATCTGCAACAGTCCAATCAATAACCAATTTATAGATCCAAGCCCCCGCCCTACTTTATTTTTCTATAATCAATTTGACTCTGATAAATAATATAACGTGAAAGAAGTTCCATTGCTAATTCCACTTCATTTTGATTTTAAGAATGCACAAATAAAATTGATTAAAAAAACATTGTTACAAACCAATTCTTATGCAATTATGTAAGAAAAAGAATGACAGGTTTTCAGTTTTCATCTATATGCCTGAACTGCTCATATCCAAACATGTTTGGACATGTAGCTGGTGCAATTTTAGAAGATTTCAGCCATTTAGGCCTCAGACCTGAAAAGACCTGAGTAAGTGCAAACCTTGCCATGGAGTAAGAGCAGGCAAACCCTTCCCTTGGACCCCATCATGAGTTGCCAGAGATACCTTGGTTAGAACTGTTAAAACTCACCAGTGTACAAAGACAAGAACTGGTGATACCAAAGCCTCTCGGCCTTCAATGAGTGCGGTTTTGTCAGGGGATGAAGCAGGAGGTGAGAGATTTCTTCCTGAGTCACTGAAGGTCTCAAATTACCGCTCGGCTCTGGTTTAACCTAACTGTTTTAATCTCTTCTAATCTTCTTTCTGTACCTAACTTGCACTCTTGAGCTGAGAAGTTTGTTTTAGTGGAGTGGCTCTTCATAAAGGTGACTGTAAACAAATGAGTAGAACTTGAGGCTATTTTCATTTCCTCCGTATGTTTAAACATCACAATGCTTTGACTTAGAAGTGTGTTCAACACTCATTCATTGACCTATTGATCTCAGTCCATTCCCGAAGCGATACCTCTTTATCATCACCCCTATTTATATACAGTGATATGAGGCTTCATATTAGCCTAATTGTAAATGGCATTAATTAGATTTATCTTATTAGCTGCGTCAACATGATGCACTTGTTATGTATGCTAATTTGAAATATGCAATCAGCTCTGATTTGCTTCAGAGAGACAATTGTTGGCTATTAAGATAAGCAGCAAACAATCAAGATTAACGCCATGACGGTGCATTTCTTTGGCGTGCTTTAGCTTGTCATGGTTTCTTTTATTTGATTAATAAGGTTAAGTACTGTTATTTTAGCCCACTGCTCTCTCTGTACTTTCCTGAGATGAATATGTGATGCATCTCTCTCTCTCATTCGCTCGCTCTCTCTTACCAGATCAAAAGACCCTGATGGTTGTGTATGTGTTCCCTTAGCAACTACGCTGATGACTCTGTCATTGTTTATCATCTGTTCTCAAAGCAACCCAAGATGTCTTCTCACAGCACCTGCATTCCCTCCCCAAGGCCTCCTTTGGGTTGTTGTTGGTTGCACGCTGCTAGACACGCTATCTTGGTTGCCTCTTTACAGATTTTATAAAGCATTGCAGTTTTACATATTTATATACAGCACTTCTACAAATCAGACTGGTGATCACAGCCTAAATGCTAGGGGTTGTCATACTTTTTAAATAAGACTATTCCCTTACAAAGGATCCCCTTTGTAATGAAATACAAGTAAAGCTGTATATTTTAAGGCTTATTTATGTTTTTATATACTGAGTGAAAAACAATAATGAGTTTTATTATAAAAACATGTTTAAAATGTAATAATTCAAGCCTATAATACACATACACATATATATATATATATATATAGTGACCGTTTTCTTTTGTATGCTGTTATACAGTTTGCAGTCATAAATATGTATCCTCTTTAAAGTATCACTGCCATTGCATTTCTTCTGACAGATGGCTTTGGCTCCCACATTTGCATCTTGCATCATTTTTTGGTTGTTTCTCTACAAGTGTTGCACTTTGAAGGCGTGTCAAGTGAAAAATAGTCAAACTTTTTTTTAAGTCCCCTATAATGTTTCTTTCCACTGTGCTCCATCTAGCTTTCTTTTAAATGCAAGAACTCGCCTTATGTAAGCAGCAAAGCCGATCCGGGTCAGGTGAACTTTAAACCATAAAATATGAAAAATATGTACTTTTATGCATCTATATTGAATAAACGAGTTGCGTTTCTTTGCGTGGCCCTTAATGTCTCTCTGGGTGTGTATGATGGGATAAGGTCTACTGACTTGGCTGTTCTTGCAGTAGAACTGATGCTGGCTCTCAGCCCAGCGTGTCTTTGTCTTCATCCTACTTAAACTAATGCAATCCCAAACAATCAAAAGTTTGGCAGCTACCGCAAACAAGCAGCTTTTATCGTGCTGACAAGTCAGGCCATGTTTGTCGTCATCGGATAGATGACCAAGAAGTAATAGTCAAGTTTAACAGAGGAAAGGTCTGTAGAGAAACAAAGACAAAATATCTCTGGATTTCAAGTTGACCGGAGACTGGACCGTTTTTGAAGAAACTATTGAAATCAATGTGGATAAAAAAAGAGTGAGTTGTGGTTTACAAGGTGTTCATTCTTAACAGTTAGCCATTTTGTTATGACGGCTGGTAATTTGTGGTGACATGAGAGACTGTTGATGATGCAAATATGTTAAGCTGAACATAATGTTATGCAAATGAGCACTTACTGGTGTAATTGTGATATTTGTATCAGAATAAATTAAAGATAGTGCAGCAAATATTAGCATGATGCCCAGAAATGTTAAAATTCTTAATAATGTTTTAGTTGTTTATAGATAATTTCTTTTCTTTTACTTTTATTGTCAATGATATTATTATTATAATTATATAATAGTATTGTGTATATGTATATATAAATGCAAACACATATATATCAAGGAAAAATATGTTATGTTTATGTATAAAATATATTTTTGTGTAATATAAATTGTATGAATATAAATATATACATGTAAATATTTTCTAATAATATACTGTATGTGTCTTTATATATATTCACGATAAATATACACAGTATATTATCTTACATATATATTACATATATTATGTAATTAAAAAAACTTTTATTTTGGATGTGATTAATCATTGCTTGGCAGTAGCACTAATTATTAATAATAATTTGATTAAATTTCAAATTCTTTCAATATAATTTTTTTTAATACATTTTGTGAACAAGGATTTTAGTATTTTAATTACTTTACAACAAAGTTTTAAATAATTCACTGAAAATTTGTAGTTTTCTTTTTCGGATTAAATTTAGTTTGTGTGTTGTCCCATGTGGCAGTTCCTTGAACGAATGGAAATTCATCTACTGCCAGAGTTATCTCTTCCCAACCCCCTTCCTCTTTTCTTGTGCATTGACCTTTTGAACTTTAAAGGTTGAGGGGGTAGGTGGTGGGTTCTAGCCTGGCCTAATCAATAGCCAAAGGCCATGCTTTCAGCAGACCTTCCTTGAATAGATGTCTAGGGCCACTGGCGCTGAATCGCTGGGGGTGGTAAGCTTTTCGAAGGTTGTGGTC
Source organism: Enteromius afrohamiltoni (assembly GCA_034779775.1). NCBI lineage: Eukaryota > Metazoa > Chordata > Actinopteri > Cypriniformes > Cyprinidae > Enteromius > Enteromius afrohamiltoni. The sequence goes on from JAUYWG010000055.1 coordinate 15,414,485, forward strand.
AGGCATGAAATGTCAGGGAACGGCTTTCCCCCATCTTTGTGTGTGTTAAGCCTGATTGATTATTACTCGTGGCAAAGGCATAACCCTGTCCTTTATTTATGTAACTCATACAACGTTGTATCATCGCATTGAAGTCACCAGAACATCTTCTCTCTGTTTTTTTTTTAATCCAGTTGCCTTTGCCGCCGGTTGTGTCTGTTTTTAGAGTTGATGTTAGGAATTGTTTGCCTTGGGTTCTGTCTATCTTTCCCACATGATGAGGCTTTTTGTGATTTTTGTGGTCGGGGTGTGAGCTGTGGTCTCAGAGACTCAGGGGGCTACAGATCCATCTCATGTGCCATGGCTCGGCCTGTGCAGTTCCCTCCCAGGAGGCAGAAACTTTAGACCGGGTTTGTGGTTCCAGTCACGGATGTGTGGGACTCCCAAAGAAAAGACCATTTATTGATATCAATCTGAACGCTTTGGTTCTTTTCTAAGCTCACCACCAGCAGTCACACATGGAAAGCAGGGGCTTTTATGAAATTTAAATTAGTGCTGCGTTACAATTCAGTGTCCTTTTTAAGCTCTTGCATGTTATTAAGACAGCTGGATTGTTTTTATTAAAAAAAGAAAGGAATTAAGAAGATTGAGTTTCTGGAGATTAAACCTCACAGTTTTTTTTAAATAATTGAAAAGATTCATTTTTTGACATTACATATCTATTAGCTGTTTTAAATTCTACTTTTTCTTTTTAAAACCAGTCGGCAAAAGACAACTTACAAAAAGCTGTTTAGTCAAATGTTACACCAAAATACTTTAGAATAATCTAGAACATAGTAATTGTCAAAAGTATTAGCTGCAATCACAGAATTGCAGGATCGCATGTCCCATAGATTCTTGTCAAAAACGTTACTTTAAGCTCTTCATCAGGACTGGAATATGTCATTTTTGTCTTAGATTTCAGTGAGCTCCTTGGCCGTCCTGCTGAGCGATGGAGTCTGGTGCGCCTTACGGAGTATTTTTTCATAAGAGAGATGATAATGGATCCTGTTGTCTTCTATAGATCCATTATAAGCAGACATTTCCCACTAGAGCAGCATCTTTTGCAGTACATGTCTCTTCTCTGCTCTGTGCTGAGCTGCAGATGGTCTATACATGGATCTGCATGTGGTTGATGATCATTAAGAGACTTTGACAGTAAGGTATAGAATACAAAACTTTTCTTAGCATGAAATGGCAGCACTTCAATCCAACCGCAGAAAACATCACTATGATTAATTATATGCAAACTACATATTTTAATACATTGTCCTATAGGTTTGTACCAGATAATGTAGTTATAACACAAATATATACATAAAATTCATAATATTAAATAAGTATTAATATCAGCACCGATAGGCTTGTGGCGCTCGGGCATCCGCTGTTCCAATCCTGACTCGTGGACCTTTCCTGATCCCACCTCCTCTCTCTCTCAGACTTCACTTCCTGTCAATATTGATCTGTCCTATTGTCATAAATGCTACAAAAAGGAATTAAATAATTAAATTAGAGTTCTAAATGAACACTTGACATTTTAAAATGATTCATGGAAATTAGTCAAGCTTAACAATTTGAATGGCGTTTTCTACTTAAATATAAATCAGAGATGCTAATTAGACTAATTGTTAAATTATACTAATGACACGCTCATTAGGGAAACTTAATAGCTAATTAAAAGTGCATTAAAATGATAATGAAATTGACAGTGTTGCTTAAATTTATATTACCTTTGCAAAATCTTTGCAAATATATTGTGAATATTTAACATTTTGACTAGCTTTATTAGATGATTAACCTTAATCGGGCAGGTAAATAATTATACATTTATTTGTTCAGTCCTAAAAAAACACCTAATTTGACTCTTTTCCAATTCGCACAGTTTTCCATGCCGTTTCTCCCTAGGCTATTTCCTTTCTCGTTGGAGTAGTATAGCTTTCGGCGTTGACAGCTGCGACTGTGGACATCCTGTGGTCGCCCCCTTGAATTATTCATCCATTTTTTTACATCATTTTTGTTACAGAAATGCCCTCTGTAAAACAGTGTGATGAATCAGCGCGATGGGAGTTTTCTAAGGTCACGGAGACACCAGTCTCCATTGTGTTAATCAGGTTTTCCCATCTACATTTCTGCTGATTTCCATGTAAAACTACCCCCAGTACTCTGGCTCAGCACAGACTGCACAAAGCAGCAAGGTAGTGCGCATTACATGGAAAAAAGAAATTGCACGGTAGGGCTATGTAGGTCTTTGTTTTTCAGGTTGGGTGGAAAAGGAGCACACTCGCTTTGACGTGTCTCCCAGAAGACCTGGTTCAGTTTTATAATGGCTTGAAGTAACAGGCCTGACAGCAGAGTTGAGCGTTGCTCTGCTTAAAAGAACAGTTACTCAAGGACACAGGCAGCTAGCACTGAAAATAGACCGTGCTTGACACTGTGAACACCGAAGTGTTTTTGCACTCACTTGTATCCACGTTGGAGCGCTGTTCTTTTTGCCAGAAGAGAAGCCCTTGAGTGAGAACGAGAGGGGATGCAGTGCATGTTTGCACGAGATGCTCTGACATTGCCAACAGAGAAGTGCTTCATTTCCAGAATGCACTTTGTGATAAATCTTCATTGGTCTAATTGTGTAATGCACCGCCTGAAACAAATTACCAGTAGGCGAATTATCTAGCTTAGATGAGAGGTTTTAATTGCTCTAGGATGGTGAGCATTGCAGTTAAAAAGGAAATGTTTATCCACGGTGTGTTGAAGCTCTGGAGGCTGATTTCTGAATGCTTAGTCCCTTTAGGCCCTTATTAGTTTTATTTCAAAATCTGACTACCTTGTTGCCTACTTTCTAAATGGGTAGCTGCCTTGTTTGGTAGCATCTTAAACCAAATTAACCTCATTGATCGATTAGAAATGCTGGTTTTGTTCATTTGTGGTAACAGTTGGCTTAGGGCTAGCTTACACTACTTAGCTTTCAATAATTTTCATCAACTGGAATTGAATTCAGTCCAGTTTCAAAACATAAAAGTTATTTTTTATAAACATTAAGGTTTACAATGTGATTCACATGTCCAATTATGTGTGCTTTGCATTTATTTTTTTTAAACATACCCTGTCACTGTGTTCATAGCCACCATAGTAATGTCACTGGAGCTATCGTGAATATAATAGTAGCTTTTGCTTTGATGACATATCTGACAAGAAGGCTGACATTTAGAAAGACAAAGACACATTCATGAGATGGAAAATGTGAATAATTGTATGCGTTAAGACATTGTGCATGTTGAATCCCTTCGCAGGTAGTTTGACTGACAAATCGTAATGCTGGATCTACTATTTTTATCTAAAAAAACAAACCAGACAGGCGAGCAGAGCAACGTTGGTGGATCCGAATTTAAAAATAATAATTTAAAAATAATAGGGCTGTCAAAAATAACACGTTAACGGCGTTAAGAACGGATCCTGTCTGTTGCACGTAAGTGGGGGCAAAACGACAACCATTGGAACTGACAGTGGACGCAACATGGTTGCCGCAATTCGTCTTACGCGCTATGAACACATGAACTGTGTCGCTCACATGCTGCAGAGAAGTGACACAGTGAGTGTTGCTGAGAGCGGCTTTGGTCAAGGCGGCGCGGCAGTGCGTAGCAGGAGTAGAGCAGAAGCATCGGTGCTGTGCGCGATAGTTTCGGCGCCGAGTCTATTTTTGCTGCACCGCTTACGTTGAATTAAAGTGAATATATATATGGTGCTTATTGATATCTTTCTGTTGTTGAAACAAGATACCTAATTAGTAAAAAGGAAGAGATGATTGGTTCATGTGCTGCTTGAACTATAGGCACTATAGTAATCTGTCACGACACAATACATTGCCACAAAATTGTTTATATTTTTTCAATTTCTTAAATTCAGAATTTGAAAGCTGAAACTTTGTCATTCAAGTCTTATCTGTTGGTGCTTTGTCAGTTTCCTCTCTGCACCACAATGTGTTTTTCACTAGCTGCCGGACTTAAAAGGAGTCTCTGCTTACTTGTATTGCTAATTAATACTCAGATTATCAGAATTTCTAAAATTATGCTTGGTTTATTGATTTATAAAACACAATTAAAAACACAGAGGTTGAAACCAAAGGGCTGTACAGGAAAAATACAACAGAATTCAAATAAAATAAAAGACTAGACAATATACAAAACATAACCAAATTGACAAATCAAAGTTGACACCAGGAAGAGTTAAAACAAAGAGTCTTCAAAGAGAATGTGATGATATGACATGACCCTGCCTCTATTTTGAACAAAAATATGGTTTTAGAACAAAAACATTCTCCTCCGGTACAAATGCTGTTTTTTTTTTTTTTTTTTTTTTTTTTTTTTTTTTTAACCAAAAACCAACAGGTACCAACAAGTTTCCAACACTGCAGTTTCCAAAAGAAAATTCCAAAATAAATGTTTGTTTGGTAGATCACAAAGTACAGAGATGTACTGGAGAGGCAAGGAGCTCCGGTTCGAATCCTGTGTAATTGCAGTTCAACAAAACAGTTCAAATCGGTGTAAAAGGCAGATGAAATGGCACAGTTGCATCAACAAATGCATTTTATAGCAATTTTGCATTTGTTTACACCATGGGGTAGGTTTAGGGTTGGATTTGGTGTAGGGCATATTTCCAACATGACTTCCAATATAAATTTTTAGGAACAGTCCACGGATATTTAAATTCTGATCACCACAATACAAACCTAAACCTATATAAAAAATACAAATAATTGTGCCAGGGTTTACATATTGAACCTGTGTTTTAGCAACACTGAGTGGACATTTCTCTGTGAAACATGCAGTAAGGCACGTAAAAACGGTGTTGCACAAAAAGTGCACGGAGGTACATATTTTATGAGACCAGGTTGGATATTCTAGTTTGTTTACTCATATATTGTGTTCTTAAGGGTGTCAGTGGGTCAAACCATTTTAATCAGCCTGACCTGTGGTCAGCTCTGTCGTCACCCCTGTAGGAGGGTGATTTGTTGTGTTTAATGGGTTGTCGTTGTGGTGATGAATAATCGGCAGGCCCAGATGCACATGCACGTGAGTAGAGAAGAGCCTGGTTTCAGTTTGGCGCTTTGGTGGACAGCAATCCCGCTGATAAATGACCCTGTTAGTGTCTCACCTGCATATGTGATCTTCAGGGAATATGACAGGGGCTCTGTCTCAATTGTTTTCTGTTAAAAGATTCCTCTGTGAAAACAGTTGCCTTGTAACAGCACCTGACGGTTTAGCAGAAAAGCTTGTATTATGTGTCTGCAAATGTCCTCTAGAGCGATTGAGTGATTGATTTTTGTATGCGAGGAGGATCCATGTAAAGCAAAATTGGAACAGACGAGGGACAGAGAATGAGAGAAAAGGGCCGTATGCCGCAGGGGATATTTTCTGGAGATAAGAGGATGTGGGCTTCTTCAGCTTCCGCCTTATTGACTTCCACTGTAATTACCTGGGAATCTGACTGTAGATGCTTGTGTTCCTCTGAGATCTGCCCATTAGTCAGTATTTTTGTTCATTAAAGACTAATGTTTTGCTCTTTTATGACTGTAAGCTGTGTTTCCATGACATTCAAGCCTGCATTTCCTACATATGCTTTGTGTGTTTGTTTTGCATTATTCATGCATTGTTCATGTTTAAATATAACTTGTATTAGAGAAAACACAGACACAGATATGTGTTAAAAGATTTGTAATGGGTTTTCTTCAGAGTTTGGTGCATAACTCGTCACTACTGCGTCTTTCAGGTTTATGTTACTTTGTGATTTTTGTGTGTGTGTTTATGTAAGTGAGGCAGAGAGAGACACAGAAAACATTGGTGTGTGGATCGTATCTGCCGTCTGGTTGTCCAGTGGAGATGTGTATGTGGTCCCAGCTGTTACTTTGAGATAAGAAGCCTCATTCACATCAACCCAGGCCTTATTTAAAGCCCCGTCCCATAACTCTGAACAACATCTTTACATAAGGCAGCTTTTGGGACTTGTTGTTTGTGTGCGTCAGAGCAGAGGTTTGACATTTTAAGCAGAAAAAGAAGGACAAATCTTGTTGAGTAGTTGGTGTGTATAATTCATAATGTAATACATTTTTGGGCAATTAGCATTTATTTATATAATTTCTTTCTCCATATCTGATCAATATGTGGACTATTTTATGATTTATGTGGTTTTGTCAATCTGTGACCTAATTGAGATCAACTAGCATCTTTACAGGTTGCAGGGTCAAAATCACCTCTTGACCTTTATAGACGTTATCCATTTTTCCCGATTGATCGTAGACCACTTCATCACAGACATCTAAAATAATTGGCTGTTTAAAATAAAGTGCAGCACATTCATAATTAAAGTTTGCTGAAAAATCACTTACCATACAACAGTATTTTTATTTATTATTTTTTTTATATCAAAACAGATGTAGAGAAGATTAGCCTTATATCACTTGCTCACCAATGGATTCTCTGGAGTGAATGGGTCCTGTCAGAATGAGAGTCCAAACAGCTGATGAAAACAATAATGCAAGTAATCATCTCCAGTCCATTAATTAACATCTTGAGAACAGAAAAGCTGCCTGTTTCCATCAAGATCTTTTTAACTTCAGACAGTTGTTTTCTTCTGTCCATTATGCATTCTCCATATATCTTTTATTTAACTACATGTTGAACTTTGTTTTCCTAATTTAATTCAAGCATGAACGACAAACAAAGCAGGCTTGTCCTATAAAGCATGTGTTTTCATCATTTAAACTGCCATATGTCCTTTGTTGGATATCCTACAGAGTACAGGCTTCATTTCTATTCATTCTTTGTAAGACCTATTTGAAGTGGATGAGCTGTTGTGCTCGCTACAGTCTACTGAAGATCCTATCGTTGACACAAAAGAGGGAACAACAGGAGCAAATGTGACGTAATGCCAAACGGCAACCACAACATAATGCATGGCGTGTCAATAGTACATCTGCTCAATCCCAGCGTGAAAAATAGGGTTGGTCAATTAGTCAATGGCTCTCCCTTAGCTTTTCTTTTTTGGAGGATTTAAGTAAAATGTCCTGCTTCTCAGAGAGGTCACGTTTGATTTATTTCACACTGTATAGAAAGTAAAACAAATTTAATTACAAGAAAATACTATTTTAGTTTTTCAACTTCAAGATTCATGTTTAATTTAATACTCGCCATTCGATGTAATTATATGTGAAATATACTTTTTAAGTAAATCCTACACTAAACTTTTTTTAGTGTGATTTGAGTATGAAATATGAAACATTTTCTATCTTGACAGCCTGTCATAGAGGTTATGAACTGGTGTCAGTCTTCAAGCTTGACTTCGAGTCTCAATTTCCCATCCCATAAACTTCCCAGTGCCACCTCTGCACTACAATCAGAGGCCCTGGATTCACACCAGCTACTATCTCCTGCCCTGAGGGATTGAGACATTCTCATTTTACCTCTAATTACGTCTTTGATACGGTGAATCCTTCTCCCCCTGAGCTAACATACCATGACAGATATTCTAGCGCGACAGGCTTGGACTTGAATGTAAACGCTGTCCTTCTAGGGTTACTCTTCTTGGACTTCTTTGGTTGAAAAGACCTGTAGTTTAGAAGAGGTGCTGGTTGTTTTTCACAGGAAGGGGGGTTGTGGGGAATGGGATGTCTTTTAAACACTGTTTAGAAGATCTGGGATATAGTCTTGGATGAGCACCGATGGGTAATGTGTGCCATGTGGCCCTGTGGTATTTCAATTGCATTGTTCCTCTGATCTTCATGAAGGGCCTCGTTGTGTAATTTGTCTTTTAGGCACACATGTGTTGTCCTTCTGTGTCTTGTGTACAATTATAGATCCCTTGTAAGTCAGGTTTTAGCCTCTTTTGTTGTTCAGTATGCTAAAATAACCTTCAGCCCAGGTTGACATGCTTGTATACTTTTATTAGGCTAACTTGCAAAAGTTTCATATTACTGCCCTTTAAAAATACGAGTAGTTAATGTGTAACTTATTTTTATAATCGAAAATCACTTTCAGAAGAAGTGCTCTTCTTGGGTCACCATGAATTTTTGTCATTCATACTTTTTAACACCTTTGTGTCTTCTCTTAGACATTTTAAGTAGGGTTGGGCGATTTGACATTGTACAATGTCTAATGTGAAACATCACGATGGACGATAGCATCGTGATGTTTCACTCGATTATTAATGGCATAGATTTACTGCCATAGATTAATGGTGTTTTTCGCAAGCTGGTTGCAGCTGCTGCAGCGGGGCGGAGGATCGCGATGCCGGCTCAGCATCGTGATGTCTATCGGCCATCGGCAATGGATGATGTCATCATCTATTGACCCAACCCTAATTTTAAGTGGTCCTTTTTGTTACAAGTGAGTTTGTTGAATACTAATCGTTAAATTAAAAAAAAATGGCGGTAATACTTGAGGTCAGTTTTACTAAAAGATGAATGGCAGTAAAGACATTTTACAAAAGATTTGTATTTCCAATTAGTGCTGTTCTTTTAAATGTCCTATTAATCAAAGTCTTTACACAAAGTTATTATAATGGTTTGTTAATTATCATGTGACACTGAATACTGAAGTATTAAATAAATTAGGTAATGAATAAATTATCTTTTAAAATGTATTCAAATATAAAACAATTTAATTTAAAGTGCAAAAACATTTTTATATATTTCCATTTTTACTGTATTTTTGTGCAAAAAATTATTGCTTTTTGAACATAAAGGTTATTTCAAAACCATAAAAGATCTTACCGACCCCAAATAGATGGTAGGGTATTTTTGCATTTACCTTTGGAGAATTATACAGTACTATTTTTATGATCATGGCAAATGATTATAGTAATCAAACAGTAGTATATAATTTTATGCCATCAATGAACCATATTACTGACAAAATAAACTTTGTAGGGTTAGCGCAAGGTCAGTGTTTAAATCATTAAAGTTAGCTTTTTTTGTTTTTAACATTTTACATATTACCAAAAAAAAGCATCTAGCTTAAAGCACATGATTGCTCTTAATTAAGTCACTTAGATGTACTTGCAAGATGCAGAGATTAATGTAATCTCTTTGTTTCTAGTACCATAGGATGCCTGCTTATTACATTAAATGCAAATGTCACAGCAGAGTCCAGTGGGAGCACTCAGGGGTGTTATGAAGACAGACCAGGTGATAAAATGTATAATAAGTGAGATTCATGGCTTTTATAACAGAGCGGATTTTCTGCTTTGACAAAATGCCCATTAGCGTGCCGGCATGGAGCATTTGACCTGTCCTGCAAGCCTTGATCTGATTAGCGGCAGTTGGCCTTTTAGTAGTAAATGGCACATAGACAGATTAGGTTTAGTGATTGTTGGTGTTATTTATCACCTTTGTGGGGTTGCTAAAGACCAGGTTAAGTGAAAGCTAGTGATATGAGGCAGACAGGCACTAAGAAATAAGTGGAGAATAAAATCATTTTAATTTCTGCTGGTTGGAAACAGATTAAATTGAACATATAGCATACTTTAAAATAAATCTAAATGACTTGCTTGCAAAATTTTTATATAGTGTTTGTCATAATGAAGTCAGATGAACCAAATTGTACTGTGGCAGCATGGTGCTTGTATTCAATGGTGATATTTGAAATGTACCGTGCCTCTCGATCTTTCTTGGCCATCAGCTGTAAACCGTCTCTGGAGTCTGTGTCAGTGCTGTCACACTCTGGTCTGAGTGATCTTGCTCTCTTTTCTGGACTCCTCTCAGTGGGAAGTCTGCTAATGTTCTCTGATGTAACAACACCTTGTTTACTGTAGAGCTACGTGACGGGCTAAACCCATTGTGACTCTTAACACGGTTTTCTTTTTCTAGATCACTGAAAACCCTTCTGAATTCTCTGATTTTGTAATTCATTATATGCTGTATAGGTCAGTGTTAGATGAATATATTGGCTGGTATTGGATATTTGTTTGCTGATTTCCTACATTTAGATTTCCCTCGCATATAAGAGTTAAGTAAGAATTAAATCTAGTATAACAAATAAAAACACTATTAAATAACACCTACCCAAGATATTGAACCTTTTAGCTGTGCTATCTATGCAGGGTAAGAGAGCTCTTAGATTTAATCAGAAATATCATTACTTGTGTGCTGAAGATGAACGGGGTGAAAGGTCTTATGGGTTTGGAATGACATGGGAGTAATTAATGATAGAATTGTAATTTTGGGGTGACCAAACCTTTTAAATCACTTTTTTTTTGCAACACTCAAAATTTAACAGCCATTTTTCTTGCCGAATATTATAATTTTTGGATGTCTAAATTCACATGTAGCATTTAGAACTTTTTTTCATTTATACTTTTAATTAACGTTTATTTGTACTAAACAAAATAGTGTAAAATGTTCACACTGGCCAGTTTTTGGCTGTCTACAATGACATGACAATATTGGATTTTTGAATATTGGTGTTGCTACATAATATACTTGATATGCTGTTGGATACTCCTTCAGTAATGTCATACTAATCAATGTAAATGAACTGAGGGAAAAAAAAGAAACTGATGAAGAAACAATTTTCATTTAGTATTTTTGACAAAAAAAAAAATTCTAAGAAATGGCAAATAACACAGGAACACTTCATTTTAAGGTCCAATTCTTGCTATTAACAAATCATTAACTACTCAAACTAATTCGCTGCTTATTAGTTGGTAAAATAGTTGTTGAGTTTAGGTATTGGTATATTTAGAATATGGTCAAATATAACAGCTAAGTTGAAAGTGAGAGTAGTGTGATCAATAACATTCCTGTAATATTCTTGTGAAACATAGTTTAATAGTTTCAATTTACAACTTCAAAAATTTCAAAATGTTATTTTCCAATTCATTCTCCTACTGGATTCTCTGTGTGACCCAACTACTTGTTTAATGATGCGTTGTTGTGATATTTCTGGTAATCATTGCTATGCTTTGAAAGTTGCGTTACAACAGTCAACTACTACACAATGTGCTTTATTGTCTGATGTTTCTCTTGAAGAATCATGTATAAAAGGCACTTTTTATGGTCTGTGGTGTCTTTGTCAGTGGCGTTCAGTGTAATAAACCACATGTCCGATGATGAGGGATGGAGTTCTGCAGGTGTGTCCTACAGATCCTTACAGTTGTAGTACATTAGACAGTGCAGATGTGTTTGAATGAACTAGCCGTCCAGGTGTTGGTGTGTGGGATTGAACCTCCTCACGTGTGGTCCGTGAGGCCCCGTCAGGCAGCTCTAGCGGGCCCCCCAAGCACTGAATGCAGTTTCTTGAATAGAGCCGTCACTTCAAACACCACACTGCAGGGCGTTTGGAGTCGCTGCTGCATTTTTACAACGATCATTGAAGTTCAGAAGATTTTTGACGTGAACAATTCGTTTGATGTGTGGTTGTGAGAAGGTATGAACGATCTGAGGTAAACATGATGTAGTGTTTGTACTGCTTATTGACCTCTTAGATGTCAGGAAAAGGCCCGTCTAATTACAGGAGAAGATCTGTCGGCATTCCACACGTTTCCAAGAGCCTTACTCCAAATGGGGCATGTCCTGGCAGCTCCCTCAAACAGTTACTATAGTTTTTGCAAGGGAGAGGGGATGAAACGGTATCCTCGCTCCTCGTTTTCAAACTCTTCTCGCTGGCATTTTCCAAACAAAAGAACAAAGTGAGCCCAAGGAGCGTTCAGTGTCATCTTGCAACATAGTGGTGCTTTCTTCTGGAAAAAATGTGTGAGAGAAAGTAGTCCTTTTTCAGTATGAAACTGTAGTCTGAATGTGTGTATTGAGTTTCTTGTGATGCTCTCCCCTCCCCCGAGGGCAGTCGGAGCAGCTGGGACGGCCTGGATATGAATCACTAAAAGAAGGGCCAGTCTTCGCTCACTATGGTTGCACGTCCGTGCACCTGATGCAAGAGTTTTTGTGTCCTCCTTTCTCTTTATCGCTCTTTTTCTCTTTCTTTGTTAATATTTGAACCTTTTTTGCCCCTTGGCAAAGCTAGCCTTAATTGTGGATAAAAAAGCAGCCCTTTATTTAGCTAATTTGGTGTTGCTAAAATAGGTTACCCATTCTTGTTAATGGAAATAAAGCAAAATTAAAATCATTGATGAAAACTCTAAATTAAACAATAATTAGAAATGCCTCCTTGGCAGATAATCGTGAATTCAAAACTTGAAGCATTAGATGTGAATGTATTACTAACTAGTTACTACTACATAATTATACTGTTTTGAAATTGGCAGATTTTATTTTTTCAAAGCACGTTATTGGTGGAAATGTCTATAATGTATTCAGCTCGTGCAGATATCAGACAGCAGCTGAATAAACAAACTTCCTCTTCATAATACAATTATAAATCTCACATTTCTTGCGCTCCACGTCTTTATTTGGGTTGGATTTGAATGATGACTCTCGTGTGCCTTCGTAATTATGTTCAGTGATTGATGTTCTACACATATCTGTCTGAAGTGGGCCTGTCTGCTCTTGTTGGGAGGATCTATAAAACACATTTCAGCAGCCAACAGGTGACTGGCTCAAATTGTTAACTTCTGTCTTCGTTTTTTTTGTAACTGGCACTTATATCTTGCAGTGTAAATGTATTTCAGGTTTTCAGGTGAAAATTGACTTTTGGGAAACCTGTTTGGAAACAGAAGTATTAGCAGAATTATTTAGTCAGTACAACAGTTCAGTGTTCCTAAAATGTCTAAAGGAAGTAACTGATCTGTGTTTTAATTATTTTAAATATTGGTTTATTTCTTAATACTGTATATTACTTGTTGCTATACTTGGACCCTTGTGTTAACAACATGGTGCCAAGACTATATTAGAATTCCTACTAAACTCATTTATTTGTCTTGAAAAAATAACTTACTGATATTTATTCAGTCTTGGCTGACCACGTTGTTGAGAATTTTGATACTTTCTAAACCATTTTACTGGCAGCTGTGCTTGGCCTCAGTCTAAAAAAAGGAATCTCCAAACATTAAGTTAGTTTCCACGGGTGTGCTATTGATACGTGTTTAAAATTTGAGGAGTTTAAGGTCAGAGGAGTTCAGGCAGTAAGGTGTAATTTGTACCTGTTGAAGACCAGAACAGGAAAGAATTGCTTCTCAGTAGGTCAGTAGACCACAGTCGGACCAGACTCAGAAGACTGCCTTGGGGCCGGTCTTTCCTGTTTATGTGTGTGTTTGTGTATGCAGGCCTCCAGACCGTCTCAGGAAATGGTAATGAGCTAATAGCAGGACTCAGTCCTCTGAGGTTCAGACTTCCTGCTGGGTCTGAAGAAGACTTACAGTCAGATAAAACAACATGTGCGCCCCATGTTCATGTTGGCACCATGTAAATCGGCTTTGTAGAGAAGAGCCAAGGGTTGGTTTTTGCAAGGTCCTAGCACAAAGAAGGCTAAATATCAACTTACATGTTATATGTATATAATATATTATTATATAGATATTTTTTTGACATTATAAATGTGATCTCAGTCTGGGGTTATTCTAATTCATTTGTGATATTAAGCAGCATAATACTACTTGAATATGAATCCTGCATGTTGTGTGGTTTTGTTTACTACACGTACTGAATCGTTGGTGATGCTCACAGTGTTTTCAGCCTCTGTCGCCTCAATATACACTGCTCTCCAAAAGTTTGGAAACACCCTGGCAAAGTGTGCTTTTGAATGAAATCAGCATAAATCCTTTTGCTGCAAGTACTGTACTGTACATTAAAGCAATCTGACATTATCATTGAAGACCAGCAATAATAATTTTAATTTTCATTACATAATAACGCCAATATATAAATGTCAAAGATTATCTACTATGGGAGTAACTGGACTGCACTAATATATATGTATGTATGTATGTATGTGTATATATAGATATATATAAAGGAAGCATTTTAAACTTTATTGTGTTTTAAGTAAGTAAAAAAAAATCTTACTGACAAATGGGCAAAACCTAGGATAGTGGCTAATGTTAAAAATGTGAAACTATTACTAATATTACTAATATAACTATTTAGTATTTAAGGGTGAAGTAATTCATCTTTTAATGTGTCATAAATTGATATTTGTTGTAAATATGGCTGACAAGATTGTTACACTGAATGATATTTCAGTGGGTAAATTTAGTAAATCAGGGAAAAATGTGAGAAATTATTTTTTGCGCAAAAAAACTAAAACAAAATTGGAATTAATTTAAACACACAATGTTATAATTTTTTTTTATATATATATACACTATATTTAGATACATACATATATACACACACACACACTATATATTTGTATTACACTATTATTTTTAAATGAAAATTTCTTCATAAGACAAAATTCTTCATGTAGAACGCAATCTGCATTTTTATTTAGTAATTTTTCAGCAATAAAGCAGCTTGGCTCTGTACTACAAAGCCAATTTATATGAAATATATTTGTAACTATGTCTACAAAAAAGTATAAAAATACTGGGCCTGTGCCCCATCACTGATCAGAGGTTGGTTTACAGAGGTTTTCATACAGCAGCATGTCACAAAACAGGACTCTGCTGTCATTGCTTGACTTGTCATATCAACTACCCAAATACATAGTTTGGCATCTCACTTAGGTAATTGAGCAAATGTGACAGTCTAGAAAGTATTCCCAGTCCCGAGTTGTTAAGCAGATGGCAGTTCTGGATAACCCAGTGCATTAACACAGGTCTCCTGACAAATGCTGCTATTTCAGGTAGCGCTGATGAGGACATCTACATACAGGATTCTGGTACAGTATGTCCCACATAGATTTGGCAGAGAGTTTATCACGGAGGATATGCAGCATGCTGCTAGGATTGGCAAATGAGAATATTGAAGCTGTCGTGATAGCATAGATATGATCATGCTACTCATTCAGTTGTCCCCAATTAGCATTACTGTAATGCAAAAAATGTTGTATATATAATATACATGTGTATATATATATATATATAGATATATATAGATAGATAGATATATATACATATATATTATATATATATGTATATATAAAAATTTTGCTTTACAGTTAATTAAATGCATAT
>JAUYWG010000055.1:15432324-15448876 GCA_034779775.1 Enteromius afrohamiltoni
ATATATTTGTTAATATTTTCAAAATATACATACATGTAAGCAAAACGTTTATTTTGGATGAAATTAATCGTTCGACGGCACAAATATATTTATTTACACTACAAATATATATTTACTCTTACTATATATTTACACTGTATATTTATATTACAGAGATGTTTGATAAGTAGATGATGGTAAAACAAAACAGTGTATATAATACGTGTGTGTGTGTGTATATATATATATATATATATATAAAATAAATAATCCATTTGTACTTTTTATACCTTTTTATTTATGTTTTAGATACATTTTTTATTTGTGTGTAGATTTTGTATTAGCTTACATTATAAAAAAAAGTGATTTTACCAGAAAAAAATGCTACAGTAAAAAATGGTTAATGGGAAATTCAGTTTACAATACAATACGATTTATAGGGAAAAACTGTAAATTGATGTTCCCAGAATTCCCTGCATTGCATTTCAAATTTTTAGATTTGATATTTTTCTTTGGAATAACTATATTTTTATTAGGGTTTTATGTTACATGTAATGTTGTTAAATTAATGTTTATTGCATATTCCAGTTTCTCACCATTATGGTGTTTAGTGTTTGTGTGAATGACACTTAGCAACTTCTATTTATGTTCATGTTTAAAAGCTGCTTGTGATGGGCTTTGGTTCATCATGTGACTTTCTCATCATCATCACCTACATTTCAAAACAGATTTCAGTACTTTAATATGTTGGTATATTAACATTATATCAGTTCATGAAATTACGGTATTTCATTGTAATTTTAGCTTAAAACAGTAAAACCAAAAATGATATTGCTGTGTTTTTTACGGTAGAATTCTGGCAACCACTGATGCCAGTTTTTCACCGTAATTTTATTTGTTAATTGTATAGGTTACCTCTCTCAGTGAGTCCTCATTTCTTATCTATTACCATTCTGTGCCACTTATATTTTCCTGCTGATTTATTCTTAGTGTCATGCACTGTGACAAGCATGAACCATGATCATACTCTCATTATACCAGAAGAGTCGCTGGCTGGAAAAGACAGTCTACATCTATATAATGTTGGTACAGAAACCGCTGGTACAACTCAAAAAATTGAGTGTGTTTGCTTTTCACTTCTGTAAATACACCGAATACTGGTTTAAGAGCTCTAAATGAGTCCACCAGCTGTGAGCACAACCCGGAGGCAGTGGAGAATCTCGGTCGTGGCGCTTGTGGTTTATGTGGCCTGTCGGCTTGAGAACAGAATAAAGATACTTGACAAAACTCACTAACGTATTCTTAAACACAAGACTTAAACTTGCAGTTTCATAGATGCAGAAGTAAAGAAGGGTTTGGGTTACAGTGGGATGATGTGACACAAGTCATTCGTTTTTGTCTTTAGGAGATTAAAAACTATAAAATGCTGATGTTTTAAAGCCATCTTAGTTTAGCTCTGTGCTGGATTAATTAGCATCAGAATGAGCTCTGGGTTATTCGCATCCCAGAGTTGTTCGACAGTTTCAATTTCTAGGTATTTTACCAGGTCTCTTAGCTAAACTTGGACTCTTCTGTAACCGCAGGGCTTCAGTGAAGTGGTCCAGACCGTAATCTGCGACTGTATCCCATTTTGTTCCATAGTCCAGAGGTCTGGCCCAATGTCTGACCGATGGCGTCGAGATGAGGCCAGCTGAGCCAAGGCAGAGGGTGTGCTTTAACCCTCTGTTGAAGTTGGCCGGATAAATGTGGTCAGCAGAATTCGGCAAAAACCAGTGAGAGGAAAGATTAAGCTGCTGTTTGTCAGGAAACACAGTTTACTTTACCTGTGGGATTTTTATCACAGAATCCGTCTTCTCACTGGCACTATAGGAGCATCTCAGGTGACTCTCACAGCAAAGTGTGATGGATCAGGCCTGAAGTTTCGAGACCAGAGAGATGCGGTCGCATTACAAATACATAGCTGGTTTGTTTCTAACCAGAATTTTCCATTTTAGAGTCTCTTTTTTTGGTAGTGAAGATTTGATTTGTGACTTCTGTGTTGGATTATGGCTAGAAGAATGCAATTGAATAGAATTGACCACATGATGTAATTTAGCTACAAAGAAAGTAGTAGGAGGATGAATCTGACAATCTAGCGAATATCGCATCATATTGCATAGCCATGACAGTAAGAACTTTTATTTTGTACATTTTTTGTACACTTTTATTATGCTGCAACTGCAGTAGCGTATATATTTGCATTATATCAGCCCTATAGTTCTAGATGTTGTTTCATATTAAGTAGTTATCCAGTGGCTTCTGTCCATATTAGTATCACTACAAGACGAGCTGTGTGGTTAAACCTCTCCCAGATGACACGGTCGTCGTGGCGACACATCTCCTGGTGCTTAGTTTAGTGCACGTGTTTGTCGAGCTAACAGACATCACATACTGTTTGCTCAGGGAGGCTGCTGGACTCAAGATGGGAATAATTTCATTATATGCATCATCCTCGGACACCAGATTTCCTTAGCAGATGCGTTTTAGACAAATAGACCCTCCACAAGGACACATCCCCTCTAGAAAACTGAGTTTAAGTGCCTTTTTATATATTATATTATAAATCTTCTGTAGGAAACTGAATTCAAGTGCTCTTTTTTTTTTTTAGCTTATGTCCTTTTGGTTGCATGCCTAAAATGACATGAAACGCACTTAAGATTTATGCTCTGCCCCACTAAGGTTGATATCACTCGTCTGTGATTGAACCTTCATGCGCGTTCATTTTGTGACCTTGTTGTAGGATGCCAAACCCTCCAGTTATGCGCTCTAATTTGCTCTGGCACTTCACAATCGATGAGCTGTCAATGTAATGTTTGCGATCTGCGGGATGTTTACACCAGCACCGAATGAAGCTCCTCTGGCTACAGTGTTGATGTAGTTACTGCATCACTTGTGTTTATGCCACTGCTCATGATCTGTTGGGTTATTTTCATATCAGCAGATTTTGCTTAGAAAACCAAGCCAAATTCATTTGGATAATTGCCACCGTTGTAGCTGCTGTATGCTTACACCCAAGAAGTGGAACTTGAATAAAAGATGCTGTCTTTTTGTAATGGCGTTCCTGTGGTGGTTAGTAGCAGCGATCTTGCTACTATTAAATTTGTAAGACTTATTTTGTCAAAGATGCAAGCTGTGAGGTGATCACTGTTGGTCCTTTAGAGAGGTGGTTGCTTGGGGGCCAGTTGTTATTTAGTCTTGTCTGAGCAGTACTACTGATTTACTGCAGCCTTTAATGGTGCAGCTGACTCTCTGATCTCAGCAACACTGGCTGTTTTTGTATCAGTCCTGATTAGTCACATGCTTTCCAAATTAACTCATCATGCATTACGATTACCCAGCGTGACAACTTCCTCTCCAGTCATCATCACTCCTGTTTGACCTACCCTGGCAGTGAGCTAATAGACTGCATGATTCAAGTGAATCTCTGTGATGGAGCTGTATTGTAAATAGTTGGAGCCTGTGACAATCTGTGCTTCTGTAAACTTTCTACACTTACCTTAGAGAAACCATGCGTTTTGCACTTCCTCTGAATTTAGTTTCCTTTTGTATTTATTTATTTATTATTATTATTATTATTATTATTATTATTATTATTATTATTATTTTTAGTATCCATTTAAAAAGTCAGTGTAGTTTTTATACATTTTTATTTAGTAGTTTTAATTTATTTAATTTGTTATTTTACTGCTTCACGTTTAACTAAACATGTATATTATTATATATTTTATTATTTTTAAATTAATTATTGTCTATATACACTTTATTTAATTGTATGTATATGTTTTAATTAATATAAATATTAAAATAATTAATATTTTATGTTATATTATGACACACACACAAACCCACACATAAAGTAGTGAATTAATTTATTCTAGTATCTGAGGTTAAATTATACTCAATGGGAATATGACATCCTATACCTAGAACCTATTTGTGTTTAATTAAAAAAATCTTTGTAATAAATAAATGCAAGCTCTCCTTCTCTCTGCCTTCATATTGTAAAATGTGATCTTTCACACAGTTATTACTAATTGTGGGGTAGAAGTTGTGTCTTATCCTCCACACCGCTCGACACCAGCCATATCTTGACCTTGTGACTTAAGTATTAATCTTTGACTTTTTTTGTGCATTTCAATTCTCAAGAAGCTATTTTTTGCTACTTCATGAATCCGAATTACGTGTTCACCTTCAGCTTCCTGACAACCCAGCTTGACTCCGGCAAATTCTTAACATGCAGTACACACTTGATGCGAGAGGAGAGCCGAGTGCGTGCTCAAGAGGCTGAGAAAGTCTTGTGAAAGGATTTACAGTAATTGCAGACTGACAGAAAGTGCACAGGCTCCCTTAATTCTCCCTGCAGTCTCAATCCCCGGTGTGTTCATATTGCGACCATGCATCTTTAGGCTTTTAGCTCAATTAGATTATCCATTTGATCCAGTCTCACATAGATGACTGATCCATCTACCCCTTCTAAACAAGCCGATACTCCAAGGAATGTCTATCATCTTAGAGACTTAAGGATTTCATGTGTTTCCTGTTTTTGTAGAGCAATATTAAGGTTAAAAACTAGATGTATCAGCTCAGCTGGTGCGGATGCACTTCCATTGGATGTCATCAGGCCACTGACCTTCACCTGCAGTGATGAAATGCATTGCCTGTTTTGCAGTGTGGATTGTGGACTGTTTTGCATTTTTTTTAGGGCTTTTTTTGTAAGAAGAAGTGTCTGGAAGGATACAAAAAGAACTAGATGAGGGACAATTGTAAAAAGAGGAAAACAATACAATTTGATTGCAGATTAAAAGTAATAGATACATTTAGTAACGTGATTTTTCTCCAGTACTGGCCTTGTTGTTATGATGATAACTTTCTTGTCAGAAGATGAGTTTTTAAAAATTTCAGCTCAAATTAATATTTTGTGGTCCCATATGCTACTGTTTGAAAGTTTGGGGTTAATGAAAGATATATCTTATGCTCATTAAGGCCACATTCATTTGGTCAAAAGCACTGTAAAACTGTAAGATTTATTTCGTAATAATATTGTAATATAAAATAACTGTTTTGTGTTTTATTATATTTTAAAATCTAATATATTCCTGTGATGGCAGATTTGAATTTTCAGCATCATTGCTCCACTCGTGTCACGTGATCCTTCAAAACTTTTAATATAATGCTCAAAAAAACATACCTTATTAATTTTGAAAATGGTTGTGCTGCTTAATATTTTTTATTTGTTTTAAGATACTTTTAATAATGCAGAGTTAAAATAAAATTACATTTTAAATTTTGTCATGTTTTTTTACAGTCACTTTTCATCAGCTTAAAGCATCCTTACTAAATAAAATAGTTAATTTCTTTCAAAAAATACAAAATACAAATTTTGAACACAATTGTCTTTATTTTTTAAGTAACTACAGTTAGTCTGTTTTTATCAAAACATAAACTGTCACATCTGAATTGTTTTTATTTTGGGTTTAATAGAAAATAATAAAAATAAATACTACATGTAGTGTTTGTCAAATTCCAGATATGTTATGATCTGTAGAGAGTTCTGACCCGGAAACTTGAATGTCCCGATGTCCCAGAAACACTGATGTTTCACCTTGATTTTATGTCTAAGTCTTGGTTCTTTAGCTGTGCACAATAGCTACAAGGTATCCACTGATCATGCATGCTTAAATAGGTCATGTGTTATCAAGGGAAGAGATGAGAGGAATGTTAATGTGTGTGATCCACGTGAACGGCTCTTAAAGCATCCTGATGGGTGCTGGGAAGATGGATCTGTCTGTGGTTTTGTCCAATTCATGAGTTAAGTGCCCAGATGGTGCTGACAGCGCGCAGACAGGAGCCTTTCATTATGTTTGATCAGTGTCTTTTTCTCACATGCAGAAAAGACCAGAATCTCCTGTCTCCGGTGAACTGCTGGTACCTGTTGCTGAACCAGGTTCGACGGGAGAGCAAGGACCATGCGACACTGAGCGACATTTATCTGAACAATGTCATCATGCGCTTCATGCAGATTAGTGAAGACTCCACACGCCTTCTGAAAAAGGTCAGAACTCCGTTCGATTACATTGTCAAGATATGCTATCTCTATCTCTATGTGGGTCTGTCAGGAGAGTTTCAAAGTAAGTCTAGGAATAAATTATTAACGACTCAAACCATGTTGATTTGGTTTGGAAATAACAAAGCGAGTGTTGTATTTAGTTGTAAAATGTGCATTTTTTACCTTTATTATGATTGAACGGAGCAGAGTTGACAGGTAAGGAAGTGTGAGAGCTAGAGGGGGGCGGGATCAGGAAAGTCTTGGAGTTAGGATTCGAACTTGGGACATCCGTAGCTTAACGGCACTGTTTGTTATAGGCGTCTAAGTTAGTAGGCGATTCTAAATTGGCAGCCATTTATCACGAATACAAAAAAAGATAAATGGTAATCAAGCAGATGCACAATACTGATTTAAAGTTTGAGGACAGTAATTTTTTTTTATTTTTAGGAATTTGTATTCAGATAGGGAACAGTATTACCGTTTTTACTCGCAAATGTTTTCAAAATTGATAAATAAAGTTTCTGCAATCACATGAATAAATGACTTTAAATACGTTAAGATATATTCAAATAAAAAAGTTCTATCTAATATTTCCAAGCAAATAAACAGTTTTGATTAGCATAAGATGCTTATCTTACTGACCATAATCCTTTGAACATTTATGCAGATGAATAATTATACTTTGTGAAGCACTACTGACTTTCTTGGCCACCGTTGAAAATATTGTTTAATTATACTAATGTAGGATAATTGTTAATTTAGATTACACTTTATTTTTGGGGGACGTGACAAGTGGCCAGGTATGGTTTTTCCCATACTAGAAATTGGTGCTCTGCATTTAACCCATCCAAGTGCACGCACACAGCAGTGAGAAGTGATCAACCACGCACACACACACAGTGAACACACACCCAGAGCAGTGGCCAGCCATTGCTGCAGCGTCCGGGGAGCAGTTGGGGAACGGTGCCTTGCTCAAAGGTCTCACCTCAGTCGTGGTATTGAAGGTGGAGAGAGCGCTGATTATTCACTAACCCCACCCACAATCCCTGCCGAGGACCTGGGACTCGAACCCACGACCTTTTTGGGTTACAGGTCCTACTCTCTATTCATTAGGCCACGACTGCCTTTTAAGGTGTCCTTGTTACTGTGTAATTATACATTTAAATACCGAGTTGTAATAATTAACTTGCACTTTCTATATGGTTAGGTTATGGATTAGTGGTTGATTTAGGGTTACTTGCATGCAATTATGCATATAATTATGCATTAATATATTTGTTATTGTAACAGTAAGTGCATGTAACGTACAAGGACCCACAAAAGGAAGTGTTACCATTTTATCTATTGTAGGTGCATTGTAGTACTCACTTCACATGAAATGAAATGCCCTGCCGTTCTGGAGAATAACAGCCTGGCGTTAATCAAGCCACTTCACATTTACATCATAAGATGTGCAGTTATTTTTATCTATGTAATGCCAAAAAAAGCTCTTTGTTAATCTAGATTGCCACTTTCTTTCTTTTTTTCAGCCTTCTATTGTTTTACTGTCATTCCTCCTTCCTTTTTTAGTCATTCTTCTGTTCTGAAACCTATTTTTATTTTTTAGTTTTTATTACTTTCATGCAGTTCCTGTTTTATTTCTGGATAGGGAACTCTAAAAACAACTTTACAGCAACTGTAAGCTGTTTTAAAGCAATTGTTCACCCAACAATGGAAATTCTGCCATTGTTTACTCACCCTCATGTCGTTTCAAATACGTATGACTTGATTTATTTTGTGGAACACAAAAAGATATTTTTAATAACATTTGTCCCTGATGATTGTTAGTGTGTAGGGCTCGAAATTAACTTTTTTATTTGGTAGCTCTGGTGCTCCCAACTTCAAAAAGTTAAGAGCACCCATCAAAAATTAATGAGCACCACAACTACAAATTGTGTATTAACAGATTTCTTTAATTTGAAAAGAAATTTAGTAAAGGCGAGCTCTTCTTTGGCGATAGTGTATGCGGTGTTAAATTGCCTGATGTCTGACCCTTCTCACACTTTGTATAAGAAATATTAAATTTTGCCATGCGACAGAAGGCTTGCATGCAGATGCTAGATTGAATCGATTATGCTTTAAAATTCAAGACAAAATGTCAAATTTCAGAAAGAATTGAAATTCTTTCGAAATGATGTGCCGCTTCTGCTCCTGCAATGCGCTGCCGGTGTGACGGTAACGGTCATCCGTTAACATGGGCGCCAAAAAAAAATATGCGCTGCTGACGCGTGCAGTGTGAAATCGGGCAGAAAACCATTCTCTCCGAAAACTGTGCGCCTTCTTTTCAGGTGGTGAATCAACATTCACCACATGATCACCATCACCAGTGCCATTATTTGTCATTTTAAGTGGTTAGCAGTTAGCGCCGTCACCTGACTGAGTGATTCACAGCTATTATTAACCAATCTCAACGTCAGAACGTCATCGTATCAACAATCAGCGCGCAAAACACACATATACGTTAACGTTTTGTAGAGAAATTAAAACAGGTCGCACAGCAACAATTACATGCACTCGCACCAATGCTCCTAAATAAATTTTGAGGTCGCACAGATGAAATTTTAGAAGCAATTTTGTGCCCTGATATTGTCAAATGTTGTTTTGGACCCATCAGCCTTCACTGGACACAATAACTATTTTTTAATTTTCTAAATATGTTTTGCAGTCATATGTTTAAACGACATGAGATAACAGAATATGCGTTTTTGAGTGAACTATCCCTTTAAATATGTGAAATACTACATCATAGATATATCAGAATGAACGTAGATGGGAACATTTTGTCGAGTTGCTTTCTTGTGTAATTGCATTTAGGCTGCAAAACCATTTTGTGATCATTTGGGGATATATACTTCTTTAAACACAACCTCTATGTTGCCGTTGCTGTATAAAAAGGACATGAGAGACTTTTAAAGTGTACCTGTGTGTAATTAGGCCTGGCTTGAGCAACATATGGTGCATGTGATGTTTTGTGTGGTTCGGGGTTGTTTGTGTGCCTGTATTTGCCGGTCAGATTTACGATGTGGGTCCGGCCATACGGGACCTCTGCTTCTGGGCTGTGGTTCTGTTCTGAGAAGTTCCTGAAGCCCGAGCTCTAATCATGGCCTCCTGCCTGTTGTTTGGTGTCTGCGGCCCCATGACCGAGACGACGTGGCGGTCCCTTCAGAGCAGGCCACAGAAGGGGGACAACTCCCAAACAGATTATGTGCTGCCATGCATGCGAGTCACATGAGACGACCACAACAGCAAATTACAAGGCTGGAATGTAGTTTGGTCTCAAACAAGGGTTATTCAAAGGGCTTGACCAGCAGATAGTTAAAGGGAAAAAAATAATGTTCTGTCATTATTTACTCACCTTGTTGATCATAACCAGCATGAGTTTCATTCTTTCATGGAACACACAAAGATTTTGGGTGCAACATTTTAGAATTGAAGCTTGAACAAGTTAAAAAAGTGCCATTAATATAACATAAAATTGATCTTTTTGATTCTCAAGGCCTTCTGTTTTCAACTATGTTCACCCTATAGTTAATTATGGCTTAGTTTGAAAATGAGCATTCAATATAAAGAAATGCACATGCCAAATACCTGAGTTTTTGCATTTTATTAATTGCAGGACTAATTTTCTAGATCTAGAAATCCCTCCCTCCCCAATTTAATGACATTCCCATTCATTCATTATTTACTGTCTAAAAGATCTACCATTTTATTAATTGACGTGACTTTTCCAGGTCTACAAAATCACTCTTTATGATGGCTATTTCACATGTTTAAGTTTTCCAAGATTTCTCGGTCGTTCAGGCTGATTTTAAGGCTTGTTTTATCCATATCTTTCTGAAGTTTGTTTGTGAACCATTGTTTCATATTCCAAGTCTTCTCAAGGTACATTATCTCAAAGCATTTTGTGAGAATTGAAGATTTTATTCACAGAAAAGAATGAAATTTCAGAACAGATTCATTCACCAGATCAAACTTATCCAGTAAATGGATTTGTTCCATACACATTGCAATCAAATGCCTTCGAAAGACTTAAAATATAGTCTAATTCTCATATGGACCACTTCCATGGTACTTTTAAACCCTAGTCTATAAAAAGTGACCTGAATATTCCAAGAATGTAAGTCACAAGGGTTTGAAACAAGTAGATAATGGCAGATTTTCGAGTGAGCCATTCCTTGAAAATGATACCATACTGTTCTGGTAGAGTCACAAAGGAAAGAGAACCTACCCATTACAATTAGCAATAACAAAAGAACCAGGTGTTTTCTTTAGAACGAGATAAAAATATCCAGAGTGCAGTGGAGTCGATGTCCAGGATGAACTTTAAAGACCTCGTGATTCATGACAGAAACTCTCAATCCTCACCACAAAGCTGATGTGTCTGTATCCCTGAAGTGAGTAGTTATATAACAAACTCTATGCACCTCTTGCATACAGCCTCTTGCTCTGTGCTGTCTGTGTTGACACCGGAGTGGCAGAAGAGAGAGGGCAGTGGGTTGTTTCCCTTAAGGGCGCTGGATGTTGTTGGTGGGGGGCAGTCATTCACCCAGGGTGTTGAAACTGCTCTTCCCTGTAATCAGTGCGCCCCGCTTCCTTTGATCACAACATCGTTTCAGTAATGAGCCACACATACAAGACAGCAAAGCCCCTGCTGTCACCTCAGCCCTCCGAGGCACAGCTGCAACAGAGAGGGAAGGGATTTGAACACTCAGTATAAGACTTCAATTTTACGGTTTCATCTATTATTAGTATGCATAGTTTTAGAATATTAGCCATTTATTAGTGCTAATTAAGCAACTACATTACTAACTAATAATAAGCAGCAAATCAACATTTATTGAGGGAAAAATCATAGTTAATAGTTAACAAGTACCAATCCTAAAGTGTTACAAATACGTATATATTTCTTTCATATTGGTCAACATCGGATGTATATTTTATTATGCATGCTCATTTTCCTTTTTTATATTTTCCCTAATAATAACACTGTTCAATTTAATATTTAGCAAACTAAAATAACACTATTACATGTTTTATCTAGTATCTACTGTTGCAAATAACAAAATAAATATACATTTTTCATACCATTGTGGTACTTTAACTTTTTTTAAATCACTTAAAATCATTTATTGAATCATTTATTGAATTGAATTGAAATAATTGTTTTTTTTAAACATTTATATTAATAGCCGATTGTTTGTTATCAGCCATAACATGTAGTAATTATTGGTATCAGCCACAACTGTGATAATAGTGTATCATTAAAATATGGGATCTTAGTTAGCCGTTTAAGATGCTTACATTAACTTTATTTGCCTTTGATTTTAATTTGCACAAATGTATTATTTTATTTGTAGGATAATGTTTGAAAAGTAAGATTAATTTGTTCGGGAGATACAGTTCTCTTCTGTTTAGTAAAGTCATTTGTAATGTAACAAAAATATATATAAATGAATAAATAAATGTTGTTCTTTCAAACTCATATTAATCAAAGGATCCTGGAAAAACATCACAATTTCCACAAAAAAATTAAGTAACAGAGCTGTTCTCAACAAAGACTGGCGTAATAGTTGCTAAAATTACAAATGTCAACTGTAAAAAATATTACTCAATATTACCGTATTTTTATCAAATAAATGCAGCCGTGTTGAGCATAAGAGACTTTTTATTCAAAGACATTTAAATGCAAAAAAATCTGTGATGTACTTTATTCGTCCAGCTGTGATGTACAATGAAGAATTCCATCATGGTTGGGCTGATTTTATCACGTGTATTTTGTTTGCATTATTTATACGACATGCTGTTTTTAAACTCTTTTAGGTTATTTATGGAGTCCTAGGTAGTTTTTGAAGACTCCCAGAGGCTGCACTCAGAGGACATGTTTGTTCTTCTAAAAGTCATCATTTGTTTCCCTGTCAGTACGTTACAAAAGTTCCTTTTGTAATGAAATTCCTCTTTACTAATTGCATACCATGTATTTTGCTAGTAGTGATGCACAGTTTTTGAGGATACATCCCACTGATGTTAATTTGCAGTGTAGTAAAGTCTATAACAGTCACACATGTTAAATGGCACTTTTTTCAGTACCTCAATGACCATGCAATATGCCATAAAGTCTATAAACACCTCACTGTTTCTGACATGACTGGCTTCATCATGGCTCCTGCACATGCTGCTGGCAGCCCTCCCATGTTTGTACCTTGAACTTTGTACATTTTTCATAGGCAGATTAATTTTAATGGAAAGATGTTACTCTCTATACCCAGAGGCTTTATATGGTTATATATATAGTCAGCTAGCATATAGTAGTGCTACAATGATATAACCTCTCATGTAAAGACCCAGCTTCTAAGCTGCAAAGTCTATTGCTGTTTCCATCCACCTATTAGAGAATTAGTGAAGTGGTCAGGTATGGTGACCCATACTTGGAAGTCGTGCTCTGCATTTAACCCATCCAAGTGCACACACACAGCAGTGAACACACACATTTTGGAATCTTACATTAGAAAACACTGGATGGAAATGCCAATGCCATGTGCATATTCCTAAAATGTGCATAAAAATGTTACGCACACATTTGAGTAGGATAAACTTTTTATCCAATAAGAAAATAAATTCATGAACTATGATGGAGATATATTAAAGACAACACAGAGGCTGCAATACCAATAGAAACACTTTGGGCACCACAACAAAAACAAACTTCGGCAAGAAGAGGTGGTGTTTAATTTTATTTTATAAGTTTATTTTACATCGTAATTCAGCTTCAGTTATTGAATTGGCATTCTTATTGCAAATCTAAATGGTGCAAAACCCTACCTCCCACGTTCCTTTGCTCTATTGCAAGCCCGCTTGATTGCTCTCAAAATATCCTGAGCCACCCTGACTCTCTATGTACTGAACCGTGGCTGTCAGTTTTGACCATCGGCTGGAAACAGTTATGTAAAAGGCAGAGCTGGCTGGTGTTAGATGAGCCTGAGAGGAAACCTGATTAAAGTCAGAGTTTTGGCATGGCACGTGAATCATCTCTCCAGGCCTGTTTGTGTCTGCATGCCCAGATGCTGCCGGTACTGTACAGTATGATGAGTCACGGATGATGAACTTAACATTTAGCGCAGACTTGTGTGCCTCTGAGATCCAGAGGGTGTGTTGAAGCACACGCATGCACACACACAGCTGTCGGCTCTTGTGTTTGCTCTTGAGAGGTTGAGTGTGGAACAGCAGTGTGGGTGTTTGAAGATCTTATAGCTAAATTATTTTGACTCTTGACCTCGACACAACATGTGTGACCTGTTTTGCTTGCATTCCAGATACAACTGAGTTCAATTAAATGGCTGAAAAAGTGAAAGTATGACGCCAGTCTTGTATAGCTTTTTGCATTTCACACTTAAATAATAATAATATTTAGTTTTTTTGTTTAAAACTACATTTCGAGTTTATATATATATATATATATATATATATATATGTATGTATGTATGTATATATATATATACTCGAAATTTACACTTTTTTTATTAAATGTGAATATTTATTTAATAGTGTTACATTTCAATGTTTTATTATTGAAATGTGAACACACGCATACCTTTATATATATAATATAATTTCAATTATATTTTATTTTAACATTTTATATAAATATGATGCCTTTTTGCTTATTATTATTATTATTATTTATTTTATTATTAGTAATATTTTTTATGAAAATAATGTTGCATGAATCCAGACACTTTTTTTGCAAAAGATCGTAGGGATGGAAATTTCATTTTAAATATAAGACCGTATTTTTGGGTAGCATTTCTTCTGATATTTTGGTAAACAATGATATTCAGTCTTCTGGCGGACTACAAAAAAAATGACCATAAGAAAATGGTTAAAGTCAGAACCACATTCTGATGATGAATGGATGCATACTCAACATTTATATTATGGCAAGACTCTCTCTGAAGTACTAAATGGAGTCTAAAAGACTAAATGGACTAAGTGCATTAAACCCATGCGGCCAAATTTTCATTGAATTGTTAGATATAGATATAGATATAGATATAGATATATGTAATGTATTTTGGTTTATGAGTTACAGTTACTGTAGAAGGAGAAAAAAAAAAAGTATGTCCGTGATTTTTTTAATTAATTAATAAATATCTACATCTTGTACTTAGCCTACACAATTTTTAGGACTGGTGACATTCATTAAATAAACTGAATGAGTGAATGAATGAATGAATGAATGAATATCTAAATAAATACATTTGAATAATGTATTGTAAATAAACCCACATAACCTAAAGTGATAATAACATCTCCAGGTCCTTTCAAATTCATGGATTGAGAGTATAATTTAGTTTGAAGGACACTGTGGCCTCTGAAGATTGACTGCAGGTCTGTATGAGAAGGATTGGCTCATAGCACCCTTGAGCACTGGGATGTTGGAAATGCTTGTGGAATCAGATTAGTAGAGATATAATTGGGTTAGCGAGAATCTTAAGTGGCCTGCGAGACAGAAAGATCAGGTAATCCACACAAGCTGCAAAAGTTGAAGCAAACAGTTGAACAGCAAGCCTTGAGTGTGAAGATTGTGTACTCGCATACAAATTCCTGAACATTTAAGGACACATACAGTTCTAATCAAACACTGTCAGTTGGCAAGTTTCCATCCAGTTTTTACGCTGTTTTGTTATCGACAAAGAGAATTTGTGGAATTTTTTTTTGCGAAATTTGCTGTCTCCAGCCTGTTTCCACCCAACTGGCCTATTACCAATCAGATGGTGTGCGTGATGACGTCATCCTTAAAAAAACCGAGTTGTCGCCTAAGTTTTGGTGTATTGCAAAAAAATTGCGTCGGTGCCGCAGTAACGCATTAAACTGCTAACTCCACAACTATATCCTGGACAAAATTAAGCCTAATTAAAACTTTCAAACTATTAAAAAGAAACATCAAATTAAGATATTTATGTTTGAGGTTGAGGTAACTCATCTTTTTACCATATATAACATTTTAGATGCAATAATATGAACATGATTTAATGCGCTTTTGAAAGGCTAAGGTGCCCTGGAAACGAGCAACACCACAGACGCTGCCAATAGGCTAATTCTGTCATGTGACACTGCATCTATTTGCGTTAAAGCCCTTCTTCCCTTCTTAAAGTTCCCGAAGTTCTTCGGTGTTCCCGAACTATTTTTTGAGACATTTATGCACTCAAGTTAAACGGAAAAATACTCTGACATTTACAAAATTCTATCGATAATTAGCATTTCCATCTGCTATATCGGTCAGATTTATGAAGCGCTAAATATTTTTCTAAATATTTTTTTCAAGGCAAATACGCCTTGGATGGAAACTTAGCTAGTGATTTTAATGTGATTTGATAGCTGATGCCTCTTCTTTCTTTTTATTTCTCTCTCTCCTCAGAGTAAAGAAATCACCTTTCAAATGCAAGAGGATTTGATGAAAGTTCTCAACGAGCTCTACACGGTAAGTGCCGTGATGATAACTCTTCTCTCATTGACAGCTATATGTTGTGAGCTGCGATAGCCCATCTCTTGTGAGAGCAGAAATACTTAGTATTTCATGCCTATACCTCTTTCTAGGCTGCACCCAGGAGTGTACTATGTTAAAAGACACATAAAATCACCTTCTTTCATCATCTCTGACCTTGGTAGATTACGATGTTTGCACCAATAATCAATAGTTAGTTCTCAGACTTTAATTTCAGCTGTCAGGCCCACTGCAATCGCTCAGAAGATTCATGTGTCCTTTGCATCCCCTGTGGTCTTAATAAGATGCTAATGTATTCCCAGGTCTAAAAACACCTGCAGAATGGGGGCTCTGTATGTTTATTTGTCCAATAATATGTGTTTTATGTAAAAATGTTAATTTTTTTTATTTTATTTTTTTGCTTTGTACTAATTAACATGTCTAAACCGATTAAAGGGATTTGGAAAAAGTGTAAATTAAGAGAGGAATTATGTATCTTCATTGGTAATATTCTAGGGTTTTTTTTGTCATAACTAGCCATGAGTGACTGTCAAAAACAACACAAAGCAAGACAGCTAGTTCTACTCATGGTGAAATGCTATTGGGTCAACATTGTACTCTTTACAACTGTTTTTAAAACATCAGATATGTTCTGATTAATTGATTTCGTCACTTTGCATTACATTTTATTACACCTAGCAGCAAGGTATGTGAGAAATTCAGATTAAGATTATTACATATAACTGTTTTCTATTTTAATATATTGTAAAGTGTAATTTATTCCTGTGATGGCAAAGCATTATTACTCCAGTCTTCAGTGTCACATGATCTTTCAGAAATATTGTTAATATGCTAAGTTGTTCTCAAGAAAAAAATCTTAATATATAAAATATATTTGTGTGTATATATTTTATATATTAAGAATGTGTTTTTTTCTGTTTGCATGTGTTTTCTGAAGTGTGCAGTGC